>CAJQZJ010000649.1:980353-1038080 GCA_907164525.1 Lophiomys imhausi | reverse complement strand
GTGGTGAAACCTCTGTGGAATGGGACACTGTTCCTCGGACAACATAGAGGGATTACCATTTGATTCTGAATCCCCCATGATTGAGTACACAATCAAAATAATTAAAAGGCATGTGTACATCCATGTCCACAGCAGAAGTATTCAAAATAGACCAAAGACTGAGATAGCCAGTCGTCTACCAACAAATGAGCGGAGGGACAAAATGAAGAATACACACACAAGGAAAGAGTATTCTGCCTTAGAAGGGAAAGACATGTTGCAACATGGAAGACTCTTTGAGAACATGCTACTCAGTAAAATAATCTAGACCCAGAAAATAAGTGATATGTGAGTCTACTCCTACACGGTACCCAGATAGTGAAAAGGGCGCAAAAGCAGGAAGTAGGATGCTGGCTGCCAAGGAGTGGCCAGTAGAAATAAGGAGTTGTTTAATGGATGTAGTTTCATTTTTGCAAAGTGAAAGAGTTTTGAGGATTGAGTGATACAACCTACTCCACACAATGATTACATTCTTAAAAATGGTGGCAATGAAGCCAGATAGTGGTGATGAACACCTATAATCCTAGGACTTGGGAGGCAGAGGCAGGCAGATCTCTGAGTTTGAGGCCAGCCTGGTCTATAGAGAGAGTTCCAGGACAATTGGGGCTATATTACACATAGAAACCCTATCCTCCCCCCACCCAAAAATGGTGACAATGGTGAGTTTTGTTATTCATATTTTTGCTCTCCCTTAAAATAAGGCCACTTGGCCAAATCTAGCTCTCAGGCTATAGTTTCCTAACTCCTGATCTATGGATTTGGGTCTCAGGGATACTTCATATTCAAAAGTAGAAGCCGAGGTTCAGCACTGAGTGTACGGCCCCATGCTGTGGCAGCCAGTCTCTGTGCTCAGTGCTCTTGGGGACTCCTGCTGAAGAAGCCTGGAGAGAATCAAAGGCACATGAAAGAAGGAAAGGGGGTGGGGGTCAACACAGAAAAGCTCAGTTCAGAAACCACAATCTCTCCATGCTCAGTTTGCAAACATTTTGGGGACAGGGTGGTGTTCTCAGGTTTAAAATAAGGGGACAGAACTGCACATGACCCTGAGGCACACATTCTTTCCAGAGCAGGTTACCTGAGGCTAGTAGGTGAGGCCAGTGAGGTGCTGGGTTCTCTATTGTCTAAATGCTGGCTGCTGCTGTCCTCAGGGAAAGCTGTGATGTCCACTCATGCACTCCTGGCTCCCTTTGGGGACAAGCTACCTGCTTAGAAGTTTCACCACACCCAGTTCTTTAAAGGGAACATTGGCTCCAAAGTCAGGATATGGTTATAGTGGAAAACAGAGGAGGACATAAGGGCACCACCGCCTTAAGGGACTTCTGAAGCCTTCTGAACCTGTGCCCAGTTCTACATCTTCCTCTCGGAAAGCTAAACCTCAGGTGTGGAGCCTTGGAACTTTGAAATCCACTTTCCAACTCGAAACCCACTCACATTTTATGAGGTTAAACCTTGAAAGTGAGGGTTGTATTGTTGGCTCCATGGAAATGAAAAGGAAGAAAGGCAACAAAGACAGGCTTTGCAGGGCAAGACTTTCATCTAAAGCAGGAGCATTGTTCTACTCCAAGCTGAGTAACAAAGGCAGCCTTGTGTGCCTTCCTTCCCTCCAGGACTCTGTCCTACTGTGAGGGCAGTGAAAGGGGTCAGGGGAGTGTTCTCCCTGTGTCGCAGGAAGAAGGGGCAATTCATGGGCTGTAGGCAGGGGCCTGTCCCTAGGTGTGCCTGCAGGCCTGCCTCTGCCTGTGGTCATATTTCACCATAAGCAAAGGAGCCTGGAGACTGAGAATGCTCACACTCATCCACAGCCTCTTCCTGCAGAGAAAAACCAGAGCAGGACTCCTCCATCCATGCCAAGAGATACAGGTTATAGGAGACTGGCCCCAACGCCTCAGAGTCTGTCTCCTGAGGCAAACCGAGGCAAGTGCAGTGGCCAGTCCCGCACGGCAGTGCCAGCCAAAAGAGCTACTGAGGATGTGAAATGTGGCTGGTCCACAGTGAGGTGTTTGGGAGGTTAAAAGATGCTTGGCATGCATGGGCACCTGAGTTCTACCCCAGGGGTCCGAATAACAATAATAACCAAACAAATCATATTTTTGTATTGCTTGTATGTTGACATATTTTGGTATCTTCAATTAAAAACTAGATTATTACTTATAACCCCTGTTTTTTCACTTTAAAAAAAAGTGCTGGAAACTCTAAACTATGTCCAAGTTTACATTATGCTCTCTTTGAACTGTGCTCTGGTACTGTCAGCTAACTGTTCTTTTGATACTAGGTGAAAGAGAGCCTTGAGGCCTATTGTCCTGTTCCATCAAATGGAATGCTTTGGTCTCATTGTGAGGATGAGGACCAGATAAAGAAACCTAGTCTAATGTACACTTGGAATATATATAAAAAAATAGTTTTGAAAGGGTTTTTAATTAAAAACAAAGGGTCTCAATGCCAAGCATAGTAGTGTGTGTTTAACCCCAGTTCTTGGGAGGCTGAGGCAAGAGGAGCATGAGTTTGGCTAGCCTAGGATACACAGTCAAACTTTGTCTCAAACAAACCCAAAAGGTTCTGAGTGTTTCTCTCTGAAGTGAATTGAAACCTGTTAGTCAGGGCTGACTACGGGCAAGAGAAACCCTCCAGCTTTATCAGTCAAGCCCGATGTGGGTGAAAGTTCCGAGCTCACAGAGACTTCTACCGAAGTGGGAAGGGCAGAATGTCCATACCACTGCACTGAAGCCTAAAGTACTACAGGGATCACTTCTGCTACACCTTAACAGGAATAAGAAACTTCAAGGGCAGGAGTGTAAACGAACTGAGTTTCATCCTGGCCAGTGATGCTCAACCCTGGGTGAGCTCAGTTTTCCTAACACGGAGTCACAGCGGCCACATGGAGACACACATCCACTTAGGTCACAAGAATCTTGCACCTGAGAAACTTGTCATGTAAAGCAGACAGAATCCAAAGGTCATTCCAGGAGGGACTTGAGTCTCTGGGAAGGAAAACAATTCACTCTATCTCCAAGCTAGCTCCTCCACAAACTGCCAGCCAGAATCTGCCCAGCTGTGGTTGAGAAGTAGCTTTAACCCATGGTTAGATAATGAAGAAAAGCTCTGCTGTAAATATAGAAGGGCTCTTTTATTGGGGTGGCATTGTGTTTACAGGAAGGAAAGTGTTAACAAGTTATTTGCTTTCTCGGTGCTGGCTGGCCATTGTAGCAGATGGACATCATAGAATAGATTGCTCTTGCCTCCTAATGAAAAAAGGTTAAATTAGCTTTATTGACCCCTAGGCTTTTTACATACTAAAAGGACTTAACACCTATCTGCAAATTATCCAGATTTTTTTCCCAGAGTCAGTCACTGGTGCAGTGGGGAATCCAGCGACAAGTTCTTTTAGAGCCATACAGGGCCAGGTTTTTCAATCACTCAGCAGCAGTAAAAGGTGCCTCTTTCATCTCCTGAGCTGGACCAGGTCCTGAGGTGTGCCTCTTTCATTCCCACCCACTGTCTAAGGCTAGGAGATACGTATGTTAGAACAGCTGCTGTACAGCTTTTGTCTGGTGTCCTGAGATGATTCCCCTGACCTTGCGGTGAGGAAAGAATCTCAGCGTGGATGCAGTCGATGGAAACCCTCCATCCTGTCTCCTTCATTTCACACACACACACACACACACACACACACACACACACACACACACATATGGTTTAAGGATACGTCTTTGATGAACAATTGCTATATAAGATGAGAGATGAAGATGCTGATATTCATTGTGAAGTTGTCACCTGTCACCTAGCAGAAAGTCTAGTCTGGGCAACCTAGCCTGAAAGGAAGAACATTTCAAAAGAAGAAGAATTGTGCATTCTAAAAATGTTGGCTAAGAGAAGCTAAGAACTCAGGAGACTGAATGGGAATAAAATCGCATGGGATCACCAAAGGACACTTGAAACCTGCCCCTTGTTATCAAACTATAAACAACACAGAGAGATTCAAAAGGAAGCCGGAAGCAGGGCCGGTTTCCCTTCAAGAAGGAGGGATAAAGATAACTCAGATATAGTGACCTTTTCTTTTAACAAGCAAAGGAGTTCTTGGGGAACTAAGAACTAGACTTGGCAATGACTGTAAAAAAAGAAAGAAAAAAAAAAGGCTGTCGGTGAGCCCCAGAGCTAAAGATAAAGTCACAGCTGGACTCAGACTAAGCTTGCAACAGCTGCCTGGGTTGTGGGATTCTGGTGGATGGAAATGGGAGGAAAGGTGACAAGTGACACAGCCCAGGAGTAGGAAACAGGCAGAGAAGATCATTTTCAGGTAGAAACATGGGTAAGTGGGAGAGTCAGGAATAAACATCTAAGACTTTGTCACAGAATTTTTAACCCTGAAGGGACTTTGAGAATCTTATAGAACAGTGGCTCTCAGCCATCATGTCTAAACTGCTTGGTAGCCTGACTGCATCAGATTCACCAAGGAACTAAAGAAAGTTACATGTAAAATGTAAAGCTGGATATAAAATGTTTCCATTTTATAGGGTTGGGAACAGAACTGGGGTTTCATTTTGATTTGGTTAGTTCTAAGACAAGATCCGTCTGTGTTGTCCTGGCTCACTTGGAACACACTATGTAGGCCAGGATGGCCCCAACTGGTAAGACTCCTTCTGCCTCTGCCACCCAAATGATGGCATCAAAGTGATGTCACTATGCCTGTAGAATGACTATTTTTAACACATACAAATAGGTTTGAACAAACACTCATCTATCTATTCTACCTTCTAATTCACAAATAATGGGGCCAAGATCAAGTGATTAGCCATCCCTAAGGATATACAACTAGCAGCAAGGAAAGAGGTAGGATTTGATCTCATACCACTAAGGAGCTGTTGTTGGTCCCAAGGTTCCTCTTCAGATTTCTATTTGGGGACTACACTAGTTAGCTCTGGCTGAGTGATGAGTGATCTGAAACACAAATCAGTCAACCATCACATATTGTGGCCACTGTTTTGTGCATTACCAGCTCAGTACTGAATTAAGGTGATTGATTTTGTTGTCTCAACAGCTCAACTATAAGTTGCACTATCAACTCTAAGTCAGTCAAATGACTCCTCTGGGGAGCGAATGGTTTCACTGGGACAAGAGGACACAACTGGGCCACCTGCCCCTCATGCATCAGCAGCAGCTCAGCTACACTTATACGAATGGCATCCAGTAGGGTCCAAAATACCAAGTGGAAGATGCACAATCCCTTGTTCTAATCAGGCCTGCCCATCATCCTCAGCCATAGTTTATCATCCTAAAACATTGCAAGGAGGAGTCCTATGCTGGGCCAGAGATGCTTCCTCTTGAGGAAGAAGATGTAAGGTGACACCATGAAGAATCTGCAGGCAGAGAGGGGAAATTGGGGCTGTTTTTAAAGCCAGTCTACCACAGGGGGTTTTCTGCCTTACTGAGATTCCCATCATTTTAGCTCATACCTTAGCCAAACTGAAACCACTACCTCCTAAGTACAGGGCCAAGTCTTTTTAAAATAACCTAATTTTTAGAATGGTTATTTCTTTGAATCAAGAATGCCTGTTGCTGAGGGATGTGGCAGAAACCTGTAATCTCAGCAGTGGATAGGCATAGGTAGAGGCATTGTGTCTGGGGCTGCTCCTGTCTCTAAAGGCCACAATGAAAAAGGCAATAGCTGAGTGAATGAGTGAATTCATTAATGAAGTGCCCTTTAGTTGCCCACACCTTTGCCCTTCGAGTATCTTTTAAAACATAATTTAAGACTCCAAAACAGGAGGGGCCAAATGAAGGTAAATTCTCTGTAACAAATTAGGAAAACAATATAAAAAGGAGTTTGGATTAAAATGCACACATGCACAAGAACCAAGAGAAGAGAAGTGAGAGGCAGTGAAATCCTTTAATAGAGTTTTGTGTAACAGATGTGTAAAGCAGGTGTATGGTACCCAATCCAGCAGATTAGAAAAACTAGCACCTGCCGGTATAGGGGAGCCAAGCCACACAATGCATCTTCTCACAGGACTAGAGGACCCTGGAGCTGGCAGTTCTGAGTGCCATGGGAGACAGGATGGGATGCTGACAATGGAAGATTTGCTGAATGCACAAGAGGCAGCTGGGTCCCAGATCCCCTCACCCTCTCAGGAACTTGCAAAGATTGTTCAACACCCCAAGCATGATGGCTCCTACTGGAAAAGTTAAGCTTGAAGACTCTGAACTTAGAGCAGGCACAGTTGATGCTGAGGATGGGGGACACTCTAAAGAAAGTGGGACTGATGGAAAGTCCTCACATCAGCGGCTGAACTCCCATCTGCATGACAGTTTGAGATCTGAAAGAGCTGACATATTGACTTCTGAACAGCTGAGGCCATGGGATTCCTCTTTGGGGAAACTGACCAGCTCAAGGGAGAAGACTTAAAAATATTGGCCTTTTGTGTGCTGGAGAGATGACTCAGCAGTTAAGAGTGCTTCCTATTCTTACAGAGGACCTGAGTGTGGTTCCAGTGCCCACTTCTGGTGGGCTACAACCTGGAACCCCAGTTCCAGGGGATCCAATACATTCTTGTGAACTAAGCAGGAACCTGCATTCATGTGCACATGTGCACACATAGACACATACATGTACACATAATTGAAAAGAAGTCTTAAAAATATAATGGCCTTTTAAAGTTAAAGTAGTCAGTAAAAACCCAGGATATCTGACTGAAACCCTGGTGGAGAAGCCTCCATCCAAAAGGCCTGGTCCCTCTACACAGAGCTTTCAGAAAACTTTAGAAGGACTGGCCAGCCAAGGGCCAAGTGACCTTGCTTCTACTGTGACAACAAGAAAACCAGCATCAATAAGAGAAGCAGGAAGTAGATGATAGGGGTGCAGAGCAATGAAGCCAGCCAGATCCACAGCTTCCAGGGAAGAAAGCCAGCACACAGTGCCCAAGATTAGAAAAGGTCAAAGACAGCACTGGGGCATGCAGCGAAACATCCACGGCTAGTGGAACTAATTGTGAACAGTGCTGGAAATCCTGCCTCTGAGGAACAGGCAGGGTTTTATTTGAACTGTTAGAAACGCTAACCTATGTTCATGCATCACTTTGCGAGACGATCCTTCCAGTTAGCAAAGCATCCACTCTTCAGCAGGGCTTCTGTCTCCCACCCAGGCAAGCCCACAGCTCTTCTGGGTGTGCTCACACCGGACCGTGTTCACAGCAGTTTGCTGAAAAAGCTCTTCAGCTCGCACACTGGTGGGTGGTGTTCACCCCACAGCCTTCACCCACAGCTTTCTGCTCTTTGTTTTCACTTCCGTCTTTCCTACTAAGCTAAATTCAATCCTGAAAGCTTAATCTGGTGCTGGTGCCTACATCCTTCATTTGGGAATGAAGTGAAGAGAAGAGGAAATTATGTTACAGACAATTCAGAAGGCAAATTTCCTCCCCCTCCCCCTTTGCCAGTGTCTCCCCGTTATTATTAAGTTCGATTTAATTTCACTGCTTTATCCTCAATACCCCTGTAATGTGTTTCCCAAGAGCAGATTGCCAAAGAGAAAATAAAGGAGGGACTGTGGCAGCAGACAAAGCAGTTCCTCCTTCTGCGATGATCTGAAGATGGAGCTGCTTTGAAATGGGGCATCTATAGCATAACCAGGGAACTCAGGATCCCCTGTCACTTCCAGGGAGCTGCTATCTATCTCCAGGATGAGGACCTTGTGCAGCCAGGTGCACAACTACTTACTTCCAGAAACTCAGTGTCTGCTTGGCAAGGCCCTAGAATGCTTCTCCCCAGAGGGTGTAGTTTTTCTCCTCTAATTACTAATGGAATGTGCTATTCGAGCTAGGGGTGCAGGCTTTTCTCAGGCAGGGACTTCATTTCCATCTGTGGCCTTGTGTTTTTCACCCGTCCCCTTTAGAAAACTGCCTGATGTTGATTCCTAACTCTTAAAAACAAAACAAAACAAAAAAAAACTCTGTTTTCTCTAAATCTTCTGAAAATACAGATTATTGTATAAAAAGAATGTATTCCCTCGGACTGGAATGCAGTATGCTAGTTGACACTGCAAAACAGGATTGGATTGATCGTGTGTCTGCTAAGAGATTTTTTTTTTTTTTTTTTGAGTCAGCTGGCCTTTGATCTGTCCAGGCCCAGCTCACTCTTTCCTTTAACCACTTGCTGTCTGGACTCACTACTCCGACTCCTCTATACCTCTTATCTGATTTCATCTCTCTTGCCTACCTGCACATTTTTCTACTATTAATCTTTCCTTTTTTTTTTAAATAGAAACTTCCTCTTAAAAATTTTCTTAACAATGTCTTTTCTTGGTTGGTTCCCTTCCTCTCTGTGTGTACTGCCTCCTGTCTGGGATCTTCATCACCTGCTTGCTTGCTAACTACCAAAAATGGCGTTTCATTTCTTGTCATCTCTCCTTCCCAATGACCTGGCATGGCTCAGCCAGACTATATCTTTGGTTGATCACTGGATCCATCCAACTTCATGTACTTCAGCTTAATGGCCTGCTTCAAATGAGATCATTGCCTGTCATTAATTTTCATTTTCTATAAATTCTTTTTTTTTTTTTTTTTTTTGGTTTTTCAAGACCAGGTTTCTCTGTGTATCCTTGACTGTCCTGGACTCACTTTATAGGCCAGGTTGGCCTTGAACTCAGAGATCTGCCTGCAAGTGCTGGGATTAAAGGTGTGCGCCACCATGCACGGTCATTACAGACAGCTGTGAACTGCCATATGGTGCTGGGATTTGAACCCGGGCCCTTTGGAAGAACAGCCAGTGCTCTTAACCGCTGAGCCATCTCTCCAGCCCTAAATTCCTATTTTTAATCTGTTTTATGTTTGTATAGTATTCATGTATGCATGTGTATGTGTGTGTGTGTGCATTCCTGTATTCACCAGGCCAGCTGGCCCACAAGTTCTGGGGGATCATCCTATCTGGGCCTCCCCTCTCTTACCATCGAAGAATCAGAAGAACAGACAGGTGGTTTGACACCAGGCTTTATGTGAGTTCTGGGAATTCACACTCAATTCCTAATGCTTGCATATCCAGGGCTTTACCATTGAGCAACCTCAAACTCTCTATTTTTACACAGGGCAATATAATTCTTTACAGGCCTCGGCATACATATAGAACTATATTTGCTCTCTCTGGCCTCCAACCCCAAGGCATTGTAAGGTTCTTTGACCGCTACATCACAGTAGGTTCTGAATTCCCCTCTTCCACACTCTGACACAAGTTCTTCAGGATCACGGCTTTCAGCTTCCTCCTACCTTTGGCATTACCTGCCACAAAGATCTTCCTTAAATGTTAGCTTTGATTGAGACATAGTCCTTGTTCAAAAGCTTTCAGATGCTCCCTGTATTCAGCAATGTAGGAGCGCACACCCCAGGCTTGCAGGCAAGCACACTTGGCTTTCCAGTCTAGTCCTCTGTGCTGAACTCAGCATGTGTTTGTTAAACTCATGGGATCTTTTTGTCCTCCTCCTCTTCCATTTACATAAATATCCTTCCTGAGTACTTCAGCTTCTACGGCTCTCACTCACCTTCTTAGTCCATCTTATTTCCTTCAGAGACCTCTCCTGATCCCAACAGACCATACACCTACTGTTTGTTCCATTGCCTATCCTCTTCTGCATTCTAGTGTTACCTGCATGCTACCTAACCTTTCTACCAGATCACCAGACGTGTGTCATTAGAAGGTGGGCTGCTTCTTGGTCTAGTTGTGGAACCTGGGGAAGGTCTACAGCTCTTTTCAGCCTGGTGTCCTCAAACACAAGGGACAGATGAATGTGGTGAAGCTTTTGGAATCTATAAGGAGACCCAAACGTGAGCTTCAGTACTCTCATCGAGGATGACGTCAGTGGTTTTATCTGTAAATTATGGATGTGAATAGGACCCACCAGCTACTTTAATGATACATAATGGAAACATCTCAGCACAGTGCCTGGTACACAATAAATTCTTATTAAGCAATGTTCATCTCTAGTTTATTATTTGTTCCTTGGTAAGATTGTTGCGACAAATGTGTGCTAAGACAAATATTCCCCAGCATCAAAGGTCCGCAAGCACACTATGATCAGCCCTGTGAAAGGAACACAGAATACAATGGCTAGCCAGAGTCCTGGACTCAGCCGAAGTTCCAATGCAGAATGTGTCTTTAAATCTTCCCAGACACTGGGATATAGAGGAAAACCTTGGATTTCAGACAGAGCTAGACTTGAACTCTAAGAGTGCCAGGTACTCTAGCTAGCTAACCAGAGCAGGCATCCCATAAAATGATTGTAAAGCCTTTAGTGCTGTATTTGTTACAAAGAAGAAGCTCAGTCAATGTTGGATTCCACTCTCTTATTTCCTCACCTTTCTCCAAAGTGCTTCATGCATAGTATCTACCTAGTAAGCTTTTGCTAAAGCTCTCTGAACTTCAGCAATGCTAAAACTTTATGTCTAGAAGTTCTCTATGTGTTGCAGATGGGTCAGTGGTTCACGGGGCTGTCAGATGGATTCCTACAGAATCCCTTTGGAAACGGAAAACAACAACCACAACAACTCTTGAAAACCCAGACCCTCCTGGGAAGCTTCTGAAAGCAAGCTATAAATGGACCCAGGCATCAAAGAACCCACTTGGGTGCATTCTAAAAATCTTCCATGTGAGAATTCATCTAATCCCAAACCACCCCATAATGACACCTCATGTCATTATGAACATGAGGCTTAGGTTGTGCAAGGTCGGACAGTTAGTAAGTAGCCCATCAGATTAGAATCTTGGTTTTAGAGACCATTCTTATAACTGTCATACAAAGGATTCATTTTGTGTCATGTGAGAAAGCACCATCTGAATCACCGATGGTTGATTAATGGATGCCAATACCCGAGAGCCACCATAGCCTACTGATTAAAAAGAGGGTGGCAGGTAGGACCTGTGGCATCTAGAGAGTCTCACTTCTACTGGTGGCCTTACCTACAACCATCGTGCCTCTGAAACTTGGGTCAACCCAGCTCATAGCCACACCCCCTCAAGGTGGCCCATGGCCCACAAAGGAGACTGGTGTGTATATGTTAAAAGGTTATGCTGGGCATTCTTATGGTAACTATGTATACATCACAGTAGCACTTGTGCTGGGCAGGAAGGCCATGCCAGATTCCTGTAGCAGCCTTACACTTGACTGATTACAGATGCTGAGGCAAGCCTCTGAGGAGACCTGCCAGCTCTTGACTGCACCAGACTGTCTGCCCAGCTTGACCCCTCTGAGTGTTTGTCTGTTGCTTGGGTTTTTCTTTCTGTTAGGGGGTAGGGAGAAACAAGGGAAGGGTACCCATATTTATAGTTTCGATGCCACAGTGGCTACAAAGAGGCCAAGTTAAACCTAACTACCAATGGCTTCTTCTTTTGCTTCTCTTTGTTCACTCCATCTGCCTGCCCAATGCACAAGGAAAAAAAAAAAAAAAAGAGGACCTGAATGGCCCTCCAAAGTTACACTCCATTTTAAAGCCAATGAAGGATGTGTTTTTCCATCACTTAGGACAAGTATACATTATAAAGTGCCCAAGTAATTAAATAAATGGTGTTTGCAAACATCTGCCACCCAGCACTGTTGCCTGTGTTCAAACAAAGCCTCACAGTGTCTTTGGCAGAGCAGAGTGAGGAGGGTTGGGTGCCACCGCTGAATGAACTCTCCCGATTACTGTTCTGTGGCCTGAGGGAATTAATTCAAATCCACATGGAGAATTTAATTCCCAAAGCAGCAGCTAGTTCCTGAGACTAGACCAATGAGGACCTGGAGTAAAGCAGGCAGTAACAGTAATTCCTCAGAGCTTCATTAACCTCTACTAAGCCATATTCACCACAATTCAGGGCCGAATGGTGGAATCCCCAAGTGAGAGACTCCAAGGGGGCAGTGAGTCCTCTGACTGCAGAGGCTCCTGTCCGGAAGCTCCAGAGAGCCCCCAAAGTCTCTCTCTGAAGCTCGAAATTCTCAATCACATCAACTTCTACTGACTATTAAGTGCAGACTGCTCTGAACTCTGGACCCAGTATTTAGCCACTGAGTGATCTTCATTCCACCCAAACTGTGATAACAGGGATGACAAAAGCTATTCTGAGACCCAGAAGAACTAATGTCGTTAGCAATAATGCTGGGCACATAAGTACCCAGTTCCCTTAACTCCTAGCAGCATGGTCTTATGGCTCCCATTGTGAAAACCAGACTTTCCTTACTTCCCATTACTGTGGCAAATACATAAAATGATGGCACAGGATGAGGGCTGACTGAAGGTGCTGGCTCACTGCTCCGGGCTCCAGCCCTTTCCATCCAACCAAAGATCTGGCAGGGAAGTGTCATTTCCTCCTCCTGGTGAACATCCCACAAATGAGACTCACTAAACACCTTCCTTGCCCCTGGGAAGATTCCTGGTTTCTTTTTCCCAAGCTAAGAGAGAGAGTCCTAAGGGGAATTCCAACTACGTTTGGACTTTCCAGCATAACCCCCCTAATTAAGCAAGACACTAATGGCTACTTCCCTCCAAAGGACCTGAATGGGTCAAATGAAAAGCTAGTGTGTTCCTCCAGCTTGGAAAATCAATGGGCAAGAGCTGTTAGGTTTGAGGGCAAGGGGGTTAGCAAGCCACTTACATTTCTATTGTTTTCCTGATAGGCCACAAGAATTTTCCATGTTTTGGTGGATAACAGAGTAATGGCAGCTTCCTATCACTGTAGCATATGTTCAGGTTTTTGTCAAAATGAACTTACAAAGAGAAGGTCCATTCAACTCAGTAAGAAGACAACCCCATAAATATAGCCAAAAAAATTGAAAAGATATCTCAAAAAAAAAAAAAGATGAGTCAATATGCATGTAAAAGACTCTCGGCATCACTTGCTATCTGCAAATTCACATTGAAATTAGGTCCACTGAAATGACTCAGTGGGTAAAAGTGATTGCTGCTGCGCCTGGTGACTGAGCTCAATCCCTAGGACATACACGGTGGAAGCAGAGAACTTTCCTTGAAAACTGTCTTCAGAACCGCTCCTGGACATGGACACAGACACAGACATGGACAGGTACCTACACACAAGCACAGCACAGCACACACATATGAACACATGCATGCACACACAAATTTAATACAATTTTTAAAAATTAAATCCGCAACTTACTGAGTTATCAGTCTTAAGAAGACAGAGACACCAAGTTTGGGAAGGATGTTAGACAACTGTAGCTCCCAAACAGAGCTAGTGGGACTGTGAAATGGTACAATCGCTTCGGGAACTTATAGCAGTTTCTTACAAGGTTAAACACACAGTTAACATGGCAGTACTCCTGTAAAACATTTATCCATATGAATAAGAACACGCCTTCACAAAGACAGCCATGCTCATGGTGATTTTACTGATAACAGAAAAAGTGCAAAGCAAACATTTATAACAAGTGGATAAGAAATCAAGTTATTCTATGATGAAAAACAATGCAGCAACAAAAAGGAACAAGCTGATATCACAGATTGGATAAACCTACTAAAAATAAATAAAGGGGACATGCCATATAAGTTTATTTTTGTAAAATTCTGGAAAAAGCCAATTGCCGTAAGTGACACCAAGCAGGCTAATGTTTCTGGTATGACCAAGGTGTCTAAGACAACTGACTGTAATTCTATAGATGTATATATTTCTAAAGTACACTGAAATGTGTACCTAAAGGGGACATTTTGTTGTATTTAGACTATGTCTCAATAGGTTTCAAGATGGAACATATAAAACCATAATCTAATACCCAAATCATATTCACAAAAGTTTGAAAATGGGGTATAACATGAAATACTTTTTACAGACGGGAGAGAACAAACAATATCACTTTCATATAAGGATTACAATTAAATAGGAGAGTTATATGGCTTAGCATACATTCCCAATGTCCAGTCCATATGTATTTGGCCCCTGACTTTAACATTCTACTATCTAACCATCTCCATGAGTTTAAAGTTCTATATCTAACTCAGCTTTCACACTAACTTGCATCACAATTTTAAAAACATCTTCTTAGATCCAGAACACCCTCTTGATTTCTTTTTTTTTTTCAATTTTTTTAAATAATTTATTTTTTATTTCTTCAAGTTACATCTCAATCACTATCCCCTCCCTACTCCCCCCTCCAGTCCCACCCTTCCACCCTCCTCCCCCTCAACCCCCCATCCTCTTCCCTTCTTTTTTTTAGTCTAAGATATTTCCTTTTCCCCCAACAGCTCTCCCTTTCAGTCCAAAAAAATGGTTCTTTTTCTTATAACTATAAATACAATACAAAACAATAGAAATAAATAGGCCACAATTATAAGAGTTATATGGCTTAGCATACATTCCCAATGTCTAGTCCATATGTATTTGGCACCTGACTTTAACCTTCTACTATCTAACCATCTCCATGAGTTTAAAGTTCTATATCTAACTCAGCTTTCATACTAACTTGCCTCACAAATTTAAAAATATCTTCTTAGATCCAGAACACCCTCTTGATTCCTAAACAACTCAAAAAAATTTTTTTTTTTTTTGGTTTTTTGAGACAGGGTTTCTGTGTGTAGCCCTGGCTGTCTTGGACTCACTTTGTAGACCAGGCTGGCCTTGAACTCACAAAGATCCGCCTGCCTCTGCCTCCCAAGTGCTGGGATTAAAGGCGTGCGCCACCACCGCCCGGCTAACAACTCAAAATTTAACTATGAGACTCTAGCTATCTATTCTTCAACCACCTCAGAGACCTGAGAGGGATAAATATATCGATTATATAGGAAGTTCAGGGCCCGCAGCTTCCAAAACTAAGAAATGACATACCAGTGGCTGCCTGGACAGTTCCCATTTTCTCTCCATACATTACAGCATCAATCTTCAGCCATTTGGCCCCGTTTCTCTGACAGACATTGATTGTAGAGCAGGAATTATGAAGGACTCACCTACCCTGTCTTGGCAGAGCTAGGCTATTTCTGTTGTTTTGTATTGTATTTATTGTTATAAGAGAAAGAACCATTTGTTGGACTGATAGGGGGAGCTGTTGGGGGGAAAAGATATACCTTAAACTTAAAAAAAAGGGAATTGGATAGGGGGTTGAGGAGGAAGAGGGTGGGAGGGTAGGACTGGAGGGGGGAGTAGGGAGGGAATTGTGATTGAGATGTAACTTGAAGAAATAAAAAATAAATTATTTTTAAAAAGGATTACAATTATAAAAATGTAGATAAAATGCTCTAGCTGGACTTTTTGACTACTTTATTGGGTACTTTTTCCTACCCTCCCTACATCACCTCTACCCTTCCAACTCCCCAACACTAGGTAGGGAAGAAAGAACGTTAGAAGAGGAAGGGAGGGTCGATATTATTAGACAACTTCCTGCTGATTAGGGACTTTGAGTTCCTTGGGGCAAATCTGATCTTTGTCTTCAGGATATCTCCAGACAGCAACCAGCAAGGAGAAAACTGCAGCAGCAGCAGCAGGGGGAGCAAATCATAGTCAGCAGCTGTGGACAATCTGAGACAGCCCTGCATCCCACACCTGGGAGTAAAACAAAAGCATTGCTCACGCCTTCAATCCCAGCACTAGAAGAGGCAGAGGCAGGCGAATCTCTGTGAGTTCAAGTCCAGACTGGTCTACAGAGTGAGTTCCAGGACAGCCAGGGATACACACAGAAACCCTGTCTCGAAAAAAACAAACAAACAAAAAACCCCAAAACATATTCACATAACACTTCTGTTTTAAGAAAAAAAAAAAAAACAAAAAACAAAACAAAATTCTCACTACAAAATGCTCCAGAAATACCTTAACAATAATGACTAAAAAAAATTAAATGTAAAAAAAAAAATTAAATGTATGCTATTTTGATGTCAAAGACACAGGTAACACAGATTAGATGTGGAAAATTATAATCAACAAAAGTGGTATGTGTGTTGTATGCACTCATCAGTACACATGTGTGGTGTAAGTTAACATGTCAATGTCAAAGCGGACCGTTAAACATCTTTTTTTTTTAAGGTTTATTTATTTAACATACGAGAGCTCTATCTGTATGTATCCCTGCAGGCCAGAAGAGGGCATCAGATTCCAGTATAGATGATTGTGAGCCACTATGTGATTGCTGGGAATTGAACTCAAGACCTCTGGAAGAGCAGACAGTGCTCTCAACTGCTGAGCCATCTCTCCAGCCCCTAAGCATCTTCTTTAATTGGTTATTTTTTGAGAAAGGATCTCTCATCAAACTGGAAACTCACCATTTCAGCCAGGCTGGCTGGCTAGAAAGTTCCTAGGATCTGCCTATGTCTGCTCCACCAAAGCTGGGCATACAGACACATATAGCCATGTGCAGGACTTGAACTGAGGTCCTCTTGCTTCATATGAAGTACTCTTATCCACTGAGCCATCTTTCCAGTCCCCACAACACTATTTTGACAGCATACTCACTCCACTGGTGTTTTATATAGCAAGCAAATTTGAACACAAAACACTTGGATTCTATTCCTTGCATACAGGAAAACCCAGAGCTCATTGGTTTACCCACAAGTGAAGTTTATATCTTATTAAGCTGATCTTCATTTCCCAGATCAATAGATCAGGCAAGCCAAGACTGACAAGCAACACTGATCAATTCCTAAGGATTTCACAAACTTCAACCCAACAGTGAGACCAAACAAGGAATTGTAGCTATTGAGAAACAAGCAGAGCCCAGGTGACCCCAGGCTGCAGCATGTCCATAGGCTACTCTGTTCCCGCAAGCTCCGAGAGTGTGTGCTTCATTTGCCTTTATCCTCTGACTTGCTCACTTTTTGTTCCTTGATTTTTGTCCTTTAAAGAAAATCTCCACCATGGATTATCCAATTCTCATAAGCATTAGAAGTGTGCTTGTATTAGTTCTCTCTCTCTCTGTCTCTCTCTCTCTCTCTCTCTATATATATATATATATATATATATATATATGTGTGTGTGTGTGTATATATATACACATATATATTTTTAACAGAATTTTTTTAACAGAAAATGACATCAGACTCCTAGCAAATGACTGGATTGACCAAATAATTTGGGAAGAGGTGAAGATACAGAAAAGAAACAAGTTGGAAAAATATTTGCACACCAAGGTCAGGAGCTGGTGAGGGGGTGGGATGAAGCATGCACATGTTAACTGAAGTGAGAGCCAGTGACCACTTTGGACCAATTTTCTGAGAGAAAACTACTCCAGAAGAGCAGTTCACCCAGAGCCTCAGAGGTGGAGATGGATTCTGGCCAGTTTTCCAAATTTTGCTCTATAGGGTAGTGCTATGGAGAAAATAATTAGAAGGGAGCTAGAGACTGCTCTGAGGGGCTGGAGAGATGGCTCAGAGGTTAAGAGCACTGGCTGTTCTTCCAAAGGTCCTGAGTTCAATTCCCAGCAACCACATGGTGGCTCACAACCATCTACATTGAGATCTGATGCCTGGGCATATATGTAGAGCAAATACTGTATACATAATAAATAAATAAATGTTTAAAAAAAAAAGAGACTGCTCTGAAAGGTTTATGCAAATTTTTAAAAAGACCAAACAAAATCCATGTCTACATAGAAGCATATATACATGTGTGGAAATCTTACATTCCAAATTTAAGACAGTATTTATTTCTAAGAAGGGAAAAGGCTTTCTGTGAGAGTCTGAAGGCACTCTGCTTAAAGTGAGGTGACATTACCAGAAACTTCCACATTTGGAAAATACACAATGAAAATAAATGACAAAAACTAGCACATTTCATAGTACTATCTGAAATGTGTTGTCATTTTCCACACCAAGGGGCTTATTCCATGTTGAGAATATCTGAAATAACTTTGAATACTCAGCAACAAAGTCAGACATCAAGTTATAATAACCAGTGTCAACCCCTCAAAAAAACAAACAAAAACAACCATACGAGCTTCCAAACTGCAGTAAAGTATGAAGCTGTTTGACTAAATGAAGTTTTTGCTCTACAACTCCACAGATTACCCATTAACCTGGTGATCCCTGCTTACCCAAGAATTACATACTTAGATTTCCCACATGAATTTAGACAGCATCTTCATTGTAATACCCCCAAATATTCATTAATATATATATATATATATACGTATTGCCAATAATCATCATATTGGAACACATCTAGCTTAAAAGCACTATGAAGTTCAGTGCTGAGGATAGATATGCAGGCTTCGCCAGAGTTAGACTGGCTAGGGAGTACTGTGCCTGGTCAGAGTGCCATCTGAATGGCTGGATGTGTATACTCCAGCATCCCTGTACTGGATGTTTTGGCATTTTTACATAAAAACTTGTTAAAACTTGTTACTATTTGGGTGTTTGCTCTCAAAGAGAAGGCACTGCTCACTTGTGGACAAGGACTAATTTGAAAAGCACAAGACATGAGAGGCCACACAAAGAATGTGCTGCGACTGAGACAAATATTTTTATAAGTAAGCTTGAATGTGGTTTTTTCAAGCACATATCCTCTCTCCTTCTTCAGTGCTGTTTGCTCAGCTGGATATCCACAGGGTCCAATTTTCCCTCCAATTGCCCTTGCACGCTAATATAATTGATGCTCTATGGGTAATTGGTCAGCCTGGAGCAGCACTCACATGCGTTTGCTCATATGCACTGTCTGGCAGCTTCTGGGATGACTCTGCAGTCTCAGAAAACCACTGTGAACTTTCAGCTCTTGTCTAACTAGCGTGGGTCCGTAAGGGATACTGTATTTTAAATGCTGAAAAGCTAGACTCTTTCTCAGCAGCAACATTTCTTGTCATGATAGAATACACAGCAAATCAAGACTCAAATACATATTTTTCTCTTCTATTGTCTTCAATCACTCTCGTTCCCAAACAGAGAAAAGAATTAGGTTTGAACAGTCTGGTTTTTAAAAAAAAAAAAAAAAAGGAGCAGCAAGCCAGTTTCATTTAATAATGCCCTTGACGATGGAACAAAACCGATTCACAGTGTCAAGTGTGGATCTGCTGTGCATTCTCAGCACCTACCAGATGGGTGATACACAGAAAGTACTCCATTTGGGTGAGTCTAGGAGCACGGCTGCTTGTGCTTGAGGAACCACTAGGATCGCTGTGAGTTGTGGGCTGAGCTGGCCACCAGACACCTACCCTGAATAACTGAATAATTGGAGAATTCTGCTTTTTTGTACTTGGGTATTGGACATTTTCTCAAACACAAGTGAAAATTAACTGATACCTTCAGGAAAAACCAATGTTCCCACAGTGCTGCCAAGGCTAACACACATGCCGTATCCACCCATATCCACCAGGTGAGCTCGGAAGCTTCCAGCATTCCTCAATTTTCTGACAAGAACAGTGGTGATACCAGTGAATTTTATATGAAGAACATTCCAAAGAGAGTAAAACCAATGGATTTTAATGAGTATTAGAATAAACTATTATGTATGGGTTTATTAAACTCATTCTTTAACAATTTAACACATACATAATACATGCTGAACACCCTCAATCCTAACTCTCTCCCACCTCCTTACTCCTTGTCTATCTTATCCTTTTCTACAAACATTTCTTACATTATGTTTAACCAGGGGCAATCCAAGTGATGGGGGTTTGCAGCCATTTATTTGAGATGGGTAGACTCAGCATGGGGTTCACATTTGAAGACAATGACTCCCCCTCTCCCTGATTCTACCAACAATCAATAGTTCAGCATTGAAGAGTAGGGTTACAATGGTTGTATGTAGAGGATGGCATTCCACACTAACTTTGGCTCTTACATTTTTCCTTCACCCTCTTTTGTAGTGAGCCTTATATAGGGTGATTTTTAATTCTAAACTGTCACTTATGCTCAGGATCTTGGGCACCCTTTAGTTCCTGTGTTCACTGCAAAGAGAGGCTTCTCTAATTATGGCCAAGAGTAGCTTTGTCTATGGGTATAAGCATAGATACTTGGATATACAGCAGTTTGATGCCATGTCAACTTAAATAACAGTAGTTTCTTCCTTAGACTTAATGACTTCCTCAGGCATGGATTATTAACTGGGTTTACAGTACCAGACATACGTTCCCTTCTGTAGAGCAGGCCTTAAATACAGAGGGCTGTTGGTTATACCCACAGTGGTTGTGTCACTACTGTATAAGTAAGCTCATCCTGCCTAATACACTGGTTTAGTGGTTCACAGCTTGGTAAGACTTTCTTCCCCCCAGCAACCTGCATTTCACCTGGCACAATGAAAACTAGCTGGCAGGAAGGAAACTTCCATCTTAGTTCCAGTTTGCTTTCTCTATATCCTGTAAATAAGGCTCACAGTGCCTTTAGCAATAGATCTTAACCTCTAGTCCAGGTGAGCAATCAAGAGGACCGACAAGAGAGTCATTGTTTTGGGAGCCTTAGGGCCTCCCTGAACAACTCCTGTGGAGATGTCTGGTTGTTTAGTAACTCACTCCTTCTAGACACAGTTTTATCCAGTCATGTGGGGTGATCTGCTTCAACTTCTCTGTATTTCTTATTTGAATTATAAGACATTAGTTTCCACATGGCTTTTCTATATACTGTTCATTTTGGTTAACCTTCCTCACTGCATCTGCATCGTCTTCCCAATCCTCCCACCTTCCCTGCTTAAAACTTTCTATCTTCAATGTTTCCCTTCTTTTCTTTACGTGTGTTTCACTACTCTCCTCCTATCCAGACCCTCTGCCCCACCGTGTTCCATTTCCTAGTTTTTTGGCTTCCACATGTACTAGAGCTAGAACCAATCCACATGAGAGTTTCCGTTTGTCCTGGGTCTGAGTTACTCAGACAGTATACACTTTTCCTAGTTTCATCCATTTATCTACAAATTTCACTTTTTTTCCTACAGGTGAATGATATTTCAATGTATGTACATTTTTGTTATTCCTATGTTGGTAGACAGAGGTTGTTCCCTTTGCCTCTGTATTTGGACTAGAGCAGTATTACGGATATGCAGGTATCTGGGGTGTGATAGCTCTTGGGTACATACATGTTGTATCTGGGCTACAAGGTAGCTTTATTGTTTTGTTTTGTTTTTAGAAATTTCCAGACTGATTTCCAAAGGAGCTGCACTAGTTTACATCCCCAGTCACAGTATATAAGAATTCTTTTCCCCACATTCATGCCTGCATTAGTTGTTATTTGTATTCTTTTTTTTTTTTTTTTTGGTTTTTCGAGACAGGGTTTCTCTGTGTATCCTTGGCTGTCCTGGACTCACTTTGTAGACCAGGCTGGCCTCGAACTCACAAAGATCCGCCTGCCTCTGCCTCCCAAGTGCTGGGATTAAAGGCGTGCGCCACCACCGCCCGGCTCGTCATTTGTATTCTTGATGACCATGATCATACCTGGAACACATTGGTGTTTTTGTGTCATATAAAAGAATATTCAGTTATTTGAAGAGGCTAATAAAATATTCCTTCCTTTTCCAACTACATTCTCTGTACAAGACCAAATTTCTTCAGAGGCTTCAATAAAGTAACAGTGTGTCTAATTAAATCATAAAGTAATATGAAAGCAACTTTCTTTTATGAAGGCAGCTACGTTTCATGAAATATTAAAATTGTTAATACAAAGTAAGCTTATGTTTAAAATATACACATCTAATTTCCCTCTTACACTTTCATTTGCTTTTTTAAGGATTTCACTTTTTGCATATATGTGTTTTGTTTATGTGTATGCACACCTGTGTGCAGGTAGAAGAGGGTGTCAGATCCCCAAGAGATGTAGTTACCCAGTTGTCAGTTGCCCAATGTGTGTGTTGGGAACCAAATTAATGTCCTTTGTAGGAGCAGCAAACACTCTTAACTGCAGGGCTATCTCCTCAGACCCTCCCTTTTAAGTTAGAACACAGTAAATATCAATAAAGATAACATGTAAGAATACTAATATCTGCAATAACTTTTATGATTAATACTAAAGAGCCCTGAGGCTAATACATGAAGTGTTACAATGTATCCTCACTGAGAAAATACTGCTTAGAATTAGAAAAAAAAATGTGAACAGAATCAGGCAAAAGTTTTATAGTCTTTGAAAGCATTAGAAGACAATGAATACTGTGGTTCACCAAACACAGCAAAATTTAGTGTCATCTACAAGTCATATTAATACAGAATATTTATCAAAATGGCTTTTCTGTTAAAAAAAAAAAAAGTTAAGGATTTCAAAGGACAAAGGTTAATCCCTCTTTTATCCCAACCTGACAAGTTACCTGTGTGGACCTAACATGCCTGTGCTCGGCTCATTCTCACCAATAGACTCTCTATGCTCACAGCAAACAGCTACTTGACGCTTGAAGTCTGTTTGAGGTAATGTCCTAAGAGCACAGGCTTCCAGTAACTCCAATGTTAAGATTTAAAGCGGTGCCTAGACTGACTCTTCTTCACACTTCACATCATAGTGATGTGTAAGCTATCCCTCAGGAAGAATATTCCCACAAAATAGCATCTAGTATAATACAAGTATATTAGGCAGCTGAATATAGCATCTGCATGATCTCTAAAATAATATGCCTACCTAGGAATACTGTCAATTTTAATTCTAACATGTATACCTAGTTTTTCTTGAATATGTAATTAATTCTATGATTACGGTAGAAGAACAGCCTAAGGCTACTAATTTTAAATATTTATTCAAATGGCACAAAGTTTGGGGAGGGTGTCTTATAACACAGTAGTTCTAAAATTCAGAATTTGGGTAGATTTTAATAAATAAGGAAGAGAATAAAAACACTCCTATGTTTTTCAAAAATATTTATTTAAAAATAAGGTTTCTAAAAATACAGTACATTGTACATTTCAAGGGAAGTAAAAATTCCACAATTTAAATTAAAAGCAATTTGCAAAGAAAATAGAATATTACATGAATAAAACAAAATTTTAAAATAAATTAAAAGTAATGGTGTTTTGAAGGTAGATACATAGTCCATTTTCATTTGAAGAACCAGTGTAGAGCTCTCATCTAAACAAATAAATATATTTCATAGTCCCCGCCCACCCATCAGCTTCCTCCCTCTCCTCAAAGTACTTGTAATTCTCTTCACTCTCTTCCTTATTACCACTAGCACTAGAAATGTTAGTGACGATTTTCTTGGGGTAAGAGACAAAACAACACAGCAGATGAAGCAGGCAAACAGCTCTTAGACTTACACATACTGCAATTGAATGAGAAGCAAACCGAGCAAGTTTTAAGACAGGCTCTTCCCAAGTACCTACAGTACACATCATTATCATAACTCAAGAAATTTCATTTAGGAATATGTGAGAATTGGGGCTAATAGCAAATTTTAGGAGCCTCCAAATGACACAGGTGCTATGTAGTGATTAAAGTTGCCAGACTAATTCTAGACACAGAGCATGTTCATCTATTGTGGTCCATGGATGCTGTTTTCCCAAAACCCTACTCTGTCCTTGGGTTTGCAACCATTCATCTGAATACCGCTCTGATTGGGGTGAATTTCTTGCTTCTTTTTATATCTTTAGTTGCTTATTTTCTCTCTATATTAATTTTTTTCCTTGCTTTTTAACAATCTTACCAGGAGACAGTAAACAGTGGTAAATTCTCGCCTATCTTTTCCTATTCTACTTGGGAAAAATGACTACACTCAGCCTTTTAAACAATGGACAAACAGTGGGATTATTAGCAACAAATTCAGTGGCAACACACTCACAACAGTCCCAGTGCTGCCCCGGCCCCGCTTTCTCTCTTAACTGTTCATCTACACACACTTCACACACTTGAGCAAGCCACCTTTCAAGTTTTCAACTTGATTTGTTTTTCCATTTAGAATGCACTACAAAACCATATTGCATCAGTATTCAAGAGACAGAGTAAAGCTGATGGAAACAGCGTAAGCATTTTCAATATGACTGTCTACTTTCCCAGCCCCCTGCACTGTACTTCCTTGCCTGAGTGATCTGCCATAGCAGCTTCTGTTTTAAGGTTACTCTGATGAGTGTTTGTAGAACTTCAGGGGAAGAACAGGGAACCCAACCATATGCAGCAGTATTACACCCTGGACAAGTCTATCCATAGGATTGCAGTCTGCCAGTGGTGTAAAAATGAAGCACTAAAAAATTAGTTTGTAAAACAATATTACTCTAATATTCATGTATAGCAAGCAGCAGCATCCAAACTGCTTTTGACGTTGCGAAGTTCAACTGTCTGTTACGGTGTTTGCTTAATTCAAGGTACCTTTGCACTTCCTACTGGGAAAGTGTGTGTGTGTGTGTGTGTGTGTGTGTGTGTGTGTGTGTGTGTGTGTGTGTGTGTGTGTGTGCATGTGCGCATATGAGAGCGCGTGTGCACAATTTTTGTTTTTAAAAGTGTCCTTTAATTGCATCTTATTTTCAAAATAGGCAAATACCTGTATCATTATTTAAAGCCGTTAAGGATTATACCCACATACAGGGAGATGTTAAATTCTTGACTTGTAAATAAAAATGGACCCATTATTTGCCTTTTATTTTAGCATTTGGTTAGCAGTCACTAAAAGTGTCCAGTAGAATACTTTGCTTATAGAAATAAGTGTTTATTCACTGCTAAAGTGAAACCAAGAAAAAAAAAACCTTTTGAAACGTTTTTCAATACTCTTTAGCAGCTTCAGCCTATTAAAATACCTTATAAAATAGTCACACTAAAGTACAAAATTAAAACCCACACTAATCTGCATAACCAAATTAAAAAATAAGTCTAAATAACAATCATTTTCAATTGACTCTGCTGAAAGTAAGCTCCATCAGTTAGACTGTTTGTTCACTTCTTCAGACACAGATGTGAGGAGCTAGCTCTCAGACAACCAAAAAGAAAATTAACTCTTTGGTTCAAGAATTAAAAACGAAACTCAATGCTAAAGTAAATAGCACCAGGATGTTTTAGTTTCTCAGGTTGTAAAACACTAATGTTAGGCACGAGAAGGTTAAAATGTCATCCATCCACACTGGCTCAGACAGAGCCAACAGTATGCAGATACATCTTCCCTCTAACCGACAGCCCACAAACAACCAGACCCTGTGCTGACTGAAACAGGCAGGCAAAGCCACAAAAAGAGACATGCCTGTGGTTATGGCTGTTCAGGGTACATCTTTCTGTATAAAGCTATTGAGATGAAAAATATTTTATATGTGTAATTACTTACACCTATAAAAATATTGGAAGTATTATCTGCACACATGAAGAAAGGAATTAGAAAGGCCAACAAAAAGGAAGACCTTCAGGGTCTCAAGAACACCAAAAGATTCCAATCTTTAAAGTATAAACTGTCCTTCATAGCTAAATTGTTGATTTTTCTCTGGTGACTCAGTTTTCTTTCTTTGCCATAAGAGACTCCTAAAGTAAGTTCCAGTTTTTTCAAACTTTGAGCCAGCTATCATTTCTCCTCTGTATTACACAGCAACATTTCCATGTCATTTTTAACATGTATATGCTAAAAATGCTGCAGGTTAACATAGCCTACACCATTATCGAAATTAAAAATAATCTCTCAAGAGCATCTGCCCAGATGAAGAGAAAGAGAAATGTAAGTGGAGATTTAACAACTCAAACCAAATGCTTCCCAGAATGACTGTGCACATATATATGTACACACACGTAACAATGATTCTCATAGTACAATGGCATCAGCTGGGGATGAGGACAGTGTCTGGTATCACACAGCCCAGGCTCCACCCAATCAGCAGAGATGCTGATTACTCGTGTCCACTTAACCTTCTCTCCATCTTACTAATGTCCTCTGCTTTCTTTATCCTGTTTTTGGCTATTCACTACTCATTGGTACCTGAACTCTAGGGTAGATACAGGGGAAAAGCTGTAATATAGTGAGAGATATGATAATGAAAAATTAGTAATACAAGTAACTTAAGAATTTTAAGGACTGAACCAAGCACAGCAGCATATGCCTGTAATCCCAGAATTTGGGAGGCAAAGGCAGGAAGATTCTGAGTTCAAAGCCAGTGAAACCCTGTCTCCAAATAATAATAATAATAATAATAATAATAACAACAACAATAATAATGTGGCTCAAATTATCACTAGCAGATAAAAGTGCCACATCTAAAGAACTCATAAAAAATGTTTTAACAAAATAACCTTTAAAAAATAAATTTTGTTTAAAAAATACACAAAGATAATGGAAGTGAGAAAAGTCACTTCTTGAAGTTAAACCATCACCCATCACAAAGGTAGCAGAAATGCTAAAGATTGGTTCATACAGTCAGTGACAATACTGTTATAAAATACTTTAAGTAAACAGCTTCTAATACTTTCCCACATTCTACTATAGAATATTATAAAAGCTAAGAACAGCTAAACATAAATTATACTAAAATTTTTATTTATAGTTAAATTCCGAGCATGGCACCTACAACAGAAGGAAACAACAGATGTGGGTACTGAATCATACACTTACTCACTAGCTAATTACATGGTCCATAATACTAGAAAGTAGAACACACTAAGTTTACAGGACTTCCTAACTACATTTGCCAATATTTGTAATTTTCAAAGCATTAGTAGAGGTGAATGAAAGTCTAATGTTTGAACTGTCAGTAAATTACATAATGTTTTTAATAAGTTCCCAATATAAGTATGTATAGTAGAGGTCATGTCAAAATTTACACAATGAAGTACTATAGTTTATTGAACTGCAGCTAGTTTATCTATGATACATGTCATACAAGAGAACTATGCAAAGAACAGACAAGTCTAGACAGAAATCAGCATATGCTAATGAATATTAGTGCCATATTAAGCCACTGCTAGCCAAGTTGTGAAATTTTAGTAATACATGTAAGAACGTCAAATTACCCATGATCTGACACAGAGAGCTATGTAGCTTTCATCTAAATTCACTTGTATCTCCAGTTTGGAAGTGTGTTCTGAATTTGAGTCCTTGTGATTAGTGTTTACAATCAGTACATCTCTTGAGCAGAACAGTTAGTTACTTGTATGGAAGTAACCCAAAGTCTCATTAAGAAGAGTTAGAGCGAGCTGCCATCCCTGATGGAACCACCTCTGCACACCAGTGAAAGGTTCTAAGACGTCTGACTCAGTTCTTCTGCATCTCAGGCATGCTTATGGTCTATATCCTCTTCCTGCTTTGCCTGGTTCCTGGGATTGAATCAGGGCCTCTTGTGCACTCTACCATTGAGGTACACCCCAGCCCTTACTTTATTACTATTAAAACTAAACTGTCTTCTGAAAAAGAGGTTACTGTGTTACCTACAATTTTAAATGGCTCTTTTATGTTAATTAAAATAGTTTTAATACAAATTATGAACAAATTGGGTTTTTACTTTCATGTAACATCAGCTAGCTTAGTAATCTGAAATGTAAGTCTCCTAACAAAGTACCAAGTCTCTTTTATCATTTAATGTTTAGGAGATTCTTTAGTCCTTTGTTGCCTACATCAAGTTTATCCAATTAGATTTCAAAATATGGTGTGTGTGTGTGTGTGTGTGTGTGTGTGTGTGTGTGTGTGAGAGAGAGAGAGAGAGAGAATGAATGAATGAATGAACGAATGAATGAGCGCATGATGGTAGGGGAGGGACCATTCATGCCAAGGTGTGCCTGTGGAGGCCAGAGGACAACTCGACGGAGTCAAGTGCTTTTTTTTCTTCCCCTGTAAGTGGGTTCAGGGGACCAAAATCTGGTCACCAGTCTTGCACAGCAAATACCTCTATGTGCTGAGCCACCTTGCAGGCTCAACTCTGTTTCCAAGTGTAACTCAGCCCAGTATTAATATTTTAACTCCAGAAGCCCAAGAAGTGACTTTGCTAATGTGAAAATATCATTTAACACACCTTTTGCTAAAAGTAAATGGGAAGTTTAAAATACTTCAATATACAATCAAAGCAGAATCTCGTTGCTCACTGCTTTCTGACATTCCACATGTGTAATTACTCCCATGGTTATACAGAGTGACAAATGAAGTGGCTACTGAATCTACAGGTTTAACTCTGATTGAGAAGGCTTTTTAAAAAGCAAAGAAAAAATGTACTATTAACCAATTACTAACTATTTTAAGGCAATTGAGCATGTGTGTGTATGGAAGGGGGGGTATTCCAAAATTGAATTGAAAATATTAAATATATATATATATATATCACTCAGTAAAACACATTGGATAATACAGTTACCAAAGCAACTGTAATAAATGTTTTGTAATAAAATAGTATTTTAAGTAACTTTTTATAATGCTAACAAATTAAGTTGCCAAAATAAGGTTTAAAGTAAAATACATGAAATGGATTATCCTAATCTAAATTTGAGATTGACAATAAAATGTGTACAAGATTATACATACATGAAACCAAGCAGTTTACCTAGAAGGTACATCACCAACAGTAACACATTCATTTTCAATTTTTATAAAACTTTACACTTTTATACATATGCTGCCATAATTGTGTACCTCTGGTATATTCACAGATTGGCAACACACCCCACTAATGGGATAGTAAACGCCTCTAAAGCCAGTATAATTACATCAATTAGCCAAAAGAGGGCGCAGAAAGAACATAGGAGCTTAATCCCTAGGAAATGGCCAACAGGCTTTTCTCTAGGAATCTAATTGTGATTACAAACCCCTCCATGGGGTCAGACATATACATATGACAATACTGTGTAAGTGTATATAGATATACTACAATATAGATTCCTATGTAAATACATCAATAATAGCATTTCTGTAGTTCAAACTAGCTCATTAAGTCCAATAACTTAAAGAAACTGCAGAGATGGATCAGGACCTGGGAGTGTAAAGAGAAAGGGAAGATGACATGCCTGAGGTCTGGTAAGCCAAAAAAACCAAACCCACACCTCTCCAGCATGGGTGGGAAAGAGACCATCCCCATTACCCCATGTCAGAGCTATCACTGCTCCAGAGTATAAGCAAGTCTACCCAGCTCCATACTAGGCCTTCATTTGGCTATGGATGCTCGAGGTCTTGTGTGAATGGAATATATACAGCTGAAGGCATTCAACTTCTATCTCCCTACAGTATATATACACCACTTACTTTTAGTAACTGTCATCAGCCAATTTAGTCAATCAGCTTGCACAAAATTCAACCCCTTTGCCTAAAATAAACATACTAATTTTATATTTCCTAACCTTTATAAATGTTTCTTATATTAAACTTACTATGTCTTAGCACCAATAAATATTTTCATCTGCCACTTCTAAGTTTTTAAATAATAAACATAATTAGAACATGAAAATATGATATTCATATTTCTGAGAAGAGCTAACTCTATTCAGAATTTTTTTTTTTTTTTTTTTTTGGTTTTGGTTTTTCGAGACAGGGTTTCTCTGAATATCTCTGGCTGTCCTGGACTCGCTTTGTAGACCAGGCTGGCCTCGAACTCACAAAGATCTGCCTGCCTCTGCCTCCCAAGTGCTGGGATTAAAGGCGTGCGCCACCACCGCCCGGCTTATTCAGAATATTTTATAAGACTTTTACAGTGTCTGAAAGAACTAGCCACAGCATGGCTGACTGGCTAACAATAATAACCTGTTTCAGGATTTCCCAGCAAAGATTCCTTACTTTACAACTACCTATAAGAAAAGCATGTATATGGTTCAAGAATGGTAGATTTGCTCAATATTCTTTTCAGGGTAAAGATCACCAAGCACACTCACTTTCAAACATATGGATTTGCAGTATTCTAAATGAAAAAATGAAATCATACAAAATGTCTTTGTATACAAAAAGGCTCATGTTTGCTAAGGGACCATCACTACCATAGATCATTCATTTTAAGATAATTTCCTGACATCAGCTATTAATAAAAGGTCTCTAGAGTGATTCAAATTATAACTGGCCAAAGGAAATTCAATTTTAACTTGGGTGATTGGTGGTATATAAAGTTAGTGACCAAGTTTTAACTTTGATACAACTTGACCAGTATCTAGTATATAGTATATAAACCTTGAATGTGTACAGTGAGATCTACCAGCAGATAAATAAAAGTATACATACTTTAAAAGCACAGTATTCCCCTCTACACTGTATATTACACACCATCCAGTTTAGCATTTTAAAACAACTGCATTCTAATATAACTGCACTTGAAGAAGTAACTGGAATTATTGCAAATTTCTTACCCTTTTCAGTCATTAGAATCTCAGGGTAAAATAGGAATACATGCCTGACTCATCACAAATTTATCCTGGGAGCAAATATTCTAATAACAATCAATAACTTCAGCAGAAGGAAAATTAATTTCTCTTTTATAATAACGTAGTAATTGGTGCATTACACTAGTGGTGTCTTATTCACTTTTGATGAGTAGGAAAGAACACATACATCTGAGAGCTGCTCCCAGGCAAGCCCTGCCCTTTGTTGCTCACTCCCACGCTGTATTTTAAAACCCTGCAGCACATATAAAAGGAAGTAGTAATAACATTTTAACTCATATTTTTAAAAATTTACACATAAGAAAGTGTATCAAGTTTTGTAAACCTGAAGAATTAAATTCAAATTTGGTTAGTACTGCTTAAAGGTAAACATTAAACATCTCAAATTTCCTATAAATTAAAAATTAAAATACTGTGAGTACTGAAGGAAATTTATGTACAACTATTTCATCGCAATCACTGCCTTTTGAGTTTAGTAACAGAAGCATTTAAAGAAATCCTGGTGGAAGGCTAATTTGAAAGTAAACATGCTTTTAAAACTTAAATATAGATCTTGTATTAGTCCCACAACAGGATCAAGATCACTATTAAAATAAAGCCTGGGGTACATTGTGATGCTTAAGACTGGTGGGTGGATTTTAATTGACTTGAAGACTGTCATAGTTCTATTCTCATAAAACTTGTAACGCATTTCCAGCATGGAGGACCCATCTGTGCCCACCATCCATCTGTTTAGACGTGATTGGCAAAGTGGTAGGGAACTCGCAGTGGTTGCCTCTGCCTGAAAGGAATGAACCACAGGATCTTCCAACGAGTGCCAAAAACTTCTGAGAAGGTCTGCTGCCATGGCTTTCGGGGCCGTGATCTACAGAAGACAGCATTATTAGTGAAAGACAGCACTCCCATGGTGCACTTCAGTCAGCTGAAACAATACAGGTTGGCTGGGGATCCATTACTGGACTCTGATGCATTGTGTCTCAGCATCACAAATACAGTGTTTCTTTCAATGCGGCATGCAGCTGAGCTTCAGCTCTGGATAGCAGATACTGTATCTGCGTCGTCAATCAACCTGGCATAACTTTGGAAGCAGAGGAGAAGCTCAGCATAACAGAATGTGTGTCAACAACACAGTAGCAAATCTCTTTTGATGTACTCTCAGGACAAATAATTTAACTTGTTTCTATGAGACAGGGAACAAGAGCGATCAGTACTTATTTTTCTTAAAAGCTGTGGTGGCTGAAAGACCCCCACTTTAAGATATGCCTGTCTAGTTTGGAACTCAGACGGGGCACCAAGAAAAAGCATCATTAAATTAGTTTTCTAACATTAACATATACACACAATTCTCAAAGGTGGTCAGTTGTTTCTATTTTTACATTAGATCACTATAAACGTTATACTTACATTTCTTCACAACAGTTTGACATCTTTTCAATAGATGTTGTATCCTATTAAAAACAAAAATTATATTCAGATGTAACAAATTTATCAATACTTCTATTTCACAGAATATGTAAGCCTATCCAGAAAATATTCTAAAGATTAACAAGTTTATAAATTTACATACCCTCTGAAGTTCCCTTAGAAAAACAAAATCAACATTATTACCACATCAAAAAACTAGTGAACTACAAAAATGTCAAACACCTCTACAAGAACCATTTTATTTGAGTATAACCTCTGAGGACAACTTACAAGATTCTTTGGTCATTCTTCTAAAAGCCTAGTTATTTCCATTTAACTCAACTGCCTGCAAATATATATTAAAAATAAACAAATATAGAAGTGATACATATGAACCATCAATGAATACAGAACTACCAAGAGACAATGAGTGATAGAGGTTCGGGGGTTTGTAGACTTCTCTAAATAACACAATTTAATATGGCAAGTCTATAAACTGATCATGTTACAATAAGTATTCCTTAATACAAATTTTTTTCTTTTTTCCCAACAAACAAACCAAATCTTTAGAACAATACAATTTCTTCTGTGGGTTCTTAGAAGGCTACAACGCAGGCACAGAAGGAAAGTTCTTCAGTAAAAGATAGTTTCTGAAAGTCCTTATGACAAACTCTAACAGATAATCAATTATATTGACAAACTGTTACCATATCCAAATACCCAACATATAAATCATTCAACCTTACATTTAGGTAAAAATTTAAAGTGTAAACACATTTCAAAGCAATACAAAGGAAATATTCTCAAATATGGAAAAACATTGGACAAATCTTTGCCATCTCCCTTTGATTTGACCTTAATATTCTATTCACAATGACAGACAGAGTACAGCAGCAGTAATCAGAACCTTTAATGCAAATACTTGTAGCTGTGAAAATTACTCAGCCACAGAACTTTCATTAGTGGTGTTGACCCTTCACATTCAGTGATGCTCGATGAGTACTCATGGTGACAAACTGTCAGAAGGCTGAACAAGCAGCAAGCCTCCTGAAGGGAACAGCGTATCTGGCTTTTATGTGATTAGAACAGACAAGTTTCATTTACAGCCCTTCCTGAAGATTTGCAAAAAGATGGCAGATTTGCTACATATTCCACATATGTTAGGTTTTTTTTTAATGCCTTGAAATTTCACAATTCTCTTGAAAACAAAAGCTTCTTTTTGTTGTGTTGCATAACTTTCTCCCAAAACAATATTGTTTATTCAAAATGAAAACACGATCTACAATTGAGAATATATCTTAAGCATTTAGAGCAGTGGTTCTCTCAACCTGTGAGTCACAACCTCTTGGGGGGAGTGTCAAACAACCCTTTCTCAGGGCTTTCCTAAAACTACCAGAAAACAGATATTAGCATTATGATTCAAACAACAGAAAAATTAGTTATGAAGCAGAAACAAAAATAATTTTATAGTTAGAGGTCATCATAACATGAGGAACTGCAACCTTTTGGTCATAGCATTAGGAAGGTTGACAAACACTGATATGCAGGAAAGCTGGGCTTCAGGTTCACATCCGTAAAGGAAGTAGATAAGGCAATTTGAATGAAGTCTTAGGGTATGGACACAAAGGATCCTACACCAAAGTACAGAAGGAAAGAGCAAGAGAGAGTCCCCACGTGCTATCTCCAGAGCAGTGCTTTTCAACCTTCCTAAGCTGTGGCCCTCTAATACAGCTCCTCCTCTTGTGGTAATCCCCAATCACAAAATTACTTTGCTACTTCACAGCTGTAATTGTGGTACTGTTATGAATCATAATGAAAATATCTGATAAGCAAGATATCTGATCTGTGACCCCTTTGAAAGGGTCTTTTGGCCCCCCAAAGGGGTCGTGATCCACAGGTTTAGAGCACTGCTCTGAAAGGATGTGAGTGCCTGAAATATAGCCACTGGCATTTTTTCTATGCCTTGAAAGCTATGTGAGGACAGGCAAGACAAGGCCCGTCTACTGTCACCATTAATACCGGGACAAGTTTTACTGTGCAGAATCTACACTAAGGAATTTAGTTGTGCTCCTGAAAAGAATCAACTTTAAAGACTCCAGATTTAGCTTTCATGTCCAGAAACCCTTTGAAGTATTCGGACATCAAAATCAAAAATATTGAAATCATCGTGAGTAGATAGCTACTCTTTCAAAGGATGAGATGTTTACTCTCTGTTATAAATAGGAGTTGGGAGGCTGTCCGAATTAACCCCGTTTCTCTGGAATGGCAAAAGCTCAGCTCTTTACCTCTGCCATCCAAAGTCAGCACAGAGTCTGTACCAGAACACCAGAGCATAGGAAGCACTCAGTCTGGAAGGCGGCTAGCACAGGAGAGCCAGACCTTACATTTACAAGCAGGCTGAAGTGCATAGGACAGACTCTGTCTGTGTCATGTTTCATGCACGAAACATGAAAAACATGCTATGCACAAGAGCTAAGTTAGGCTTACCTTATTTTGTTTTGTTTTACAATGTGGACAAATGTGGAATTTTTATTTTATTTTATTTTATTTTTTGCACTTACTGAAAATACTCAATCCTTTTAGTGGCACTAGGGAAGGGCAAATGCTACAAAAGGAATATAAATACCACATACAGCCTCAGTTACCTAGCAAATAAACTGTTCTTTTTGGAATGGGAAAGTCTCACATTGAGTGTTGCAACCATTAGTTCTGTGGAATGTTTGTACCTGGAATGATCAAATGATCAAAATTATCTTAAAACTTCAGTTAGCATGTATAACTAAGCAATACAAGAGAATGACTCACTTATTTAAAAACTAGAGTTTCACATTTCTAAAAAAAAAAAACAAGGCAACGCCAAAAGACTTTCAGAAATAGTTCTGATCTTTGCCATTCTCTCCTTTAATAATTGGTCTTCTCCAAATGCTAATCTTGGCATAAAAAGGGATCCTTCAGATTCAATATAAAATTATGTTTGACTATAAGAGAAAATCATATCCTAATTTACTCCTAGATTATGCCTGAAATGAAGAAAAAGATTCTCAGCAGAAGGAAGAGATGAATTCATTGGAAAATTGGAGTGGGGTGTAGAATGAAAGCAAAAATGTGTCATCATAGGTTTCTTGATTACCAGGCTAACAGGGCTGAGAACCCAGCCCCCTGAACACAGAAGGCTGATAACTGCTCTTGCTTTTAGTTCATTCTCACCAAAGCACCACCACTTGGCCACATATGCTGTCCTGTGGGGAAAAGAATGTGCTGAAGAGAGATCTTAGACACACTGAACACCACACAAAGGATAAATAGTCTATCTAGTTCCAATAACTATCTTCAGGGTGTAGACGAGTCCTCTCGCCTTCGGGCCTATTTAACTCTAGAAACAGTTTCCAAACGGAATTTCTTAGCATACCAAACTTAAGACCTGATGAAAGTAAAGGTGGCCATCAGAGAGAGACCCCTGAATACAGCTCCATACAGCCTTCACAATCACCTGAACTCCACCCTCATTGTAGTCTCTCTGACAGGATGCCTCTATGGTGCACATAGCTAGATAACTTAATGACTGTGCTGACTTACTGTATTCAGCTTGGCAAAACTATTCAGGCAAGTTTTCTGTAATCCAAGATCATATACCTGCTCTGTCTCTGGGTTCTCCTAATTGTAAGAGCTTCATTTGACTGCTTACTAGTATATAAACAGCAACACATTTAATTTTTAAGATTTTTAAAAATTGTGTATGGGGGGTACACACATGAATGAAGGTGCTCATAGAAGCCAGAAGAGGTTGTCAGATCCCTCCAGGGCCAGCATTAGAGGAAAACACCAAGTAACACTAACACATGAAATGTTTAGCAACACAGCAACAAGTGTCCCTACATACAGTGGTGACTCTTTATGAAGTCTATGCCCTAACAATCTTACCAGCATTACAAAACACATTTAAATTATTTCCACTCACTTGAGTGTTTCAGACAGTCTATCACACTAAGCAAAGAGAAGCAAGGTAGAGAAACACTTCTGCTCAGGAACACATTTATACAAGTCATTCAATTTCACACATAATTTTACTTATTACAAAACAGGAGAAGCTATAAGATTCTTTTTTTTTTAAATACTTTATTTTTTTTTCTTCAAGTTACATCTCAGTAACAAACCCCTCCCTATTCCCCCTTCCTATCCCGCCCTTCCACCCTCTTCCCCCCAGAAGTTTCCCCTTTCAGTCCAACAGATGGTTCCTTCTCTTATAACAGTAAGTATTATACAAAATAATAGATATAAATATGCCACATTTATGAGAGTTAAATGGCCCAGTATACCTTCCCAATGTCCAGTTTATACATATTTGGCCCCTGACTTTAACATTCTACTATCTAACCAACTCCATGAGTTTAAAGGTCTATATGTGACTCAACATTCATACTATCTTGCAACACACTTTTAAGAGTATCTTCTTAGATCTATAACACCCTCTTGATTCCTAAACAATTCAAAATTTAACTATGAGACTCTAGCTGTCTATTCTTCAACCACCTCAGAGACCTGAGAGGGATAAATATATTTGCTTATATAGGAAGTGCAGGGCCTGCAGCTTCATATCCACAGACAAACAAATATATCCAATATTAATATAGAACATGAAAAGCATCTAAGAAATATGATAAATTGTGGTAATTTTTTTAGGATTTTAAGAACGCACTGAGGAAATACATTATATTATTCTACAATTGGAAAAGCTGTATTATAAATACGTTTATTTTATTTAAGAATATATATAACTTAGAAAGGAAAGCAAAAAATGCCATGGATCTCCCTTTAAAGAAAGTGAGCTAAACAGTTTGCATATGTGCAATGCTGGCTGCAAGAACAGCACTAAATACACTGACCATGATTTATACAGAGACTGCACTCACTCACCTCACTGATTCACTGATATTTGGCAAAACTCATTTATAAAGATTGACAATTTTAGGCCTACATTCTGGATACATATTAAAAAGAAAAAATTTAAAAATCCACTAATTGATTTATAAAATGTTAACTAATAGCTAATCTCCTTTAATCTGATTTAATATTTTAAATATAAGATACCTTCCATTGCATAAGACCAACCCCAGTTAAAATTACATCACTGTCTTAGTCACTTAGTCACACTTCATCTTAGTCACTGTTCTACTGCTGTGAAGAGACCCATGACCAAGAAACTCTTAAAAAACAAAGCATTTAATTGGGGCTTGCTTCCATTTGCAGAGGAACATAGTGGGGAACATAACAGCATGCAAGCATTCATGGTGCTGGAGAAATAACTGAGAGTTCTACCTCCTGATCCAGGGACAGAGAGAGACAGAGAGAGAGAGACAGAGATGGACTGGGCCTGGCATGGGCTTTTGAAAGCTCAAAATCCATCCCTAGTGACACATTTCCTCCAAGCCCACAACCCCTAATCCTTCTAATCCTATCCCTGGTGACTAAGTACTCAAATGTATGAGCCTATAGGGGCAGTTCTCACTCAAACCACCAGTCAGTCACCCATGCACTAATGATTCTTTCTATATTTAGGCAAATGTTGACTACAAATCAAACATGGGCCAGTAGGTATAAAGAGAAATATTTTCTCTGTAACAAATTTGAAAATTATCATCATATTCAACTAGAATTCAAGAGCATCTGTCAGACCAAAGATAACAATCATTTACAAAATAACAGCTTTTACAAAGCTGCATCTCAATACATCTTCCTTATCCTACCCGTAACCTCAGCAAACTAAGCAATGCACTGAGCTCCAAAGACGACATCAGAAGCTTGCACTAGCACACAAACTCCAGTGCTCAGCAAACAGAAATGCTTGTATACAAAATTCAGACAAACTATAAGAAGAGTGTCATGGCGGACAACAGCCCCTGTCAGGACCTCCACAGGGATGCTGGCCTGCTGTTGGGTGTCTTGATTACATCTTTTGTCATTGGAAACTAGACTGGTCTGGCTACCCTGCACTGTTAATAATGAGGCTCACCACAGACTTCGCTCTTGCTGCCTGGGACTATTGCTCCTTATTCTGTGCCATTTACATTAATAACAAAATCACTGTCTACTTCATTCAGATACAAGAGCAAAAAAGGGCCCCTCAGCGAGGGCCACTAAGATAACTTGTTTCCTAAACAAAGAGTCCATGAAAGCTTTTGTAAACATGACTTCCAATATTAATTCAGTTACAGCACACAACACATACACTTAAATCTTAATTTAAATCAAATCTGAAAATAAAGTAAACCCTTAAAATTTTGATTTAGTCAATTTACTAGAAATATCTGTGTATTGTGTGTGATCTTTTAATTTTGGAAATAAAATTATGAGAGAGGGGGTTTATTCATTCCAGGTTACAGGAAACAATGGAGAAATAATTACTAAAAATAAGAACCCTGCTTCTCTGAAACCCCAGGGTAAGCACAAGAGCTGGCATTTATTTTGCTCACTTGATTAAAAGACCTACATTAAAGCTATGAAGCTCCAACTCTCCATAAGGAAATGATATCCTTTCTTCCCAAAGAACCTTTCAGACGTGGGGGGAACAAGGGTAGGGGGAGGAAGACTACTTCCAGGGAATGACTCAATCTGCTGTGACTCCTCTGCTAGCTCCCAGTGTAGAGATCTGTAAATTCAGATTTGATGAAAAGATATCCAGAGATGAAGCCTATAGAGAGGCTTATTTTAATAAAAAATGGAACAGAACAAGTATTTATGAAGAAGGTAAGCACAGTCTATATTTTCAATGTTTTAAATGTTATTTTGTGTGAATGCTAATAATGTCTTAGATTTTAAAAAAATCATGAAGACATGACAACTTTAAACAATTAAACCTCAAAAATAACCCTGGATCAGCAAGGAGAGGAATAAATTCTGAAACTACCATTGACTTAATCCAAAAAGAACAGTACTTTATGGTCACCACAACACTCCATGGAAATGGAATGAAAATTTACTCTATTTCTTTCTCTGTGTGGTGTTTGTGTGTGTGCAAATGTGTGCACATTCGTGTACAAGCAGGGATGGGTACCAGATACCTTCCTCAACCACTCTTCAGTTTATTTTTGAGGCAGGGTCTCTCACTGAACTTGGAGCTCACAGACTCAGCTAGACTGGCTGGCCAATGAATTTCATGGCTCCATCTGCTTTCCTCCTCCAACACAGGGTTACAGATGCTCAGGTCCTCATACTTGTGCTACTGAATGACCTATGTCCTCAACTCAATATAGAACAATTTCCACTATAAGGATTTGTATTTAAGAGCAAGTACAGTGGTTAAAGATCAGACTGACAAAGCATACTCCCTCCTTTTCAGGGTGTGCATCTTCTTCTGAATGTTCATAGTTGTGTGGTTTCTACTCAGTGTAGAAATAACGTCTGAGAACTCAATTTTCTTGCTTAATAAAACAAGAAATGCTATTCACTATTTTTAAGTGTACAATCTGAAAATAATCATTAACATGCTCATTGTGATAGTGTCAGGCTAGGACCAAGCAAGTACCAAATAGTTTACTTGTTATGTACAACCCAGAATGCTCAAAGGTCACAGCACAGACCCTTTAAAGGCCTGAAATAGTTGTCATCACAGTACAGTCTCAGAAGCTAATGGGGTTTGTGATGGAAAGGATGTTGTTACTTAGCCATAAGGCCCAGCCAGCCCTCAGTGGGATGTGTACTTTTAGCTGAATGTTTCCACATGTCCACTCTTAGCCATTAACAGTAAAAACAGGGGAATCTGAGAAATTCTGTTTCATGGATTTAAAAACCCACTAAGAATTGTGGAAAATTCAAAGTTGGAAATTAAACAATGTGCACAACTTGTGACTGTGACATGACTTGTGAATTAGAAGCTATTATTCAGTACTTATGAATGGCCCTAACAGTAGAAAGCAGGGTTTTAGGGGAAGCAATCATCATCATCAGTGCTGTTACCCATCACTATGCCACTTACTGTCATCACCCTCAAGGGGTGTTAAGAATAGCTTACACTCAATGGTAAATAAAAAGGTTAAAACAAACACTTCACAAAGCTCCATGAATGCCCAATAAGCATATAAAGAACTGTTCAACATGAGTCATCCGAGAATTACAAGTGCAAAAAAAGTGCTATTACAAACCAGCAGAATAGCTACAATTACCAAAACTGTCATCATGAAATCATGACAAAGATAAAAATATGCAGAGCAACTGAATTTCTCATACATCATTAGAAGACTGTGCCTCACTGGATAAAATTTCCAACAGCAAAATAAATAAATGGATATATAGAAAGGAACTCTATACCTCTGAACTTAGTCACCCATAGTCTCCCAGCCCTATGCAACCAGTAAACAATTTTCTTCCTCTACGTACCTATTCTGCACATTTCATACAAATGGACTTGTTGAGGTATGTAGTCTTTAAGTCATCATGTCTTCAAGGTTATATGTATAGTAACATGTATCAGTACCTCATTCTTTTCATATTCTCATTGACAATCAAATATCCTTTCATCTACATAACTGACAGGTATCAGACTGCTTCCAGTCTGGGGCACCTCAGAAAAAGTTGTTGTGTGTATGCATGCCCATCTTTTGGCTTAGACACAGTAATGGACTCCTGAGTCTAGGAGGAACTGTGTGGCTCAGTGTTCAAAGAACTGTGGACTTGGTATCTGCAACACTACACCATGTCACACCACAACAGGGTATGAGGACCAACTGAGTTCTAAGGTCTTACATAGATACATTGTCTTAAATAGAGCCCCTTGATAAAAGGTTGTCACTTTGATGAAGTCCAACTTATTTTCTTTGGTCATTTTCGCTGTGAGTGCTCTATCTAAGAGACCAACATTGCTGATTACATTTTCTTCTGAAAGTTACTGCTCCAGCTCCCCATTTCTGTACTATAATCCATTCTGAGTTAACTTTTTGCATATGCCATGAAACAGAGAGACAATCTATTCTTTTAAATGTGAAAAAAATATATATATATACATATCGTGCTGGCCCTCCATTTTCATGGGTTCTGTATTCGTGTATTTAACCAACCATGGACCAAGAATACTAGGAAGAAACTTGTACCACAGACTTTCTATACATCATCCCATAAACAACACAGCATCACGATTACTGATATTATATTAGGTATTATAAAGGATCTAGAAATGATTTAAAGTATATAGGGAGATACATTGTAAATGTATGTACAAATACTATGCCATTCCAATAAGAGATTTTAGCAGATACTGCAGATTTTAGTATACACAGAGCATCCTGAAACTAATTATCTATAGATAGCAAAGGACTATAAGGTTCTCAAGCCTAGTTCATGTACATACATGTCCATCCTTAGGCCAATACCATAATTCCTGAACACTGTTGCTTAAAGAAGGCTTTGAGGTCTTCTTTCTTTACTTCCTTCATTATATGCTGGTAAGTACTTAAATGTTCATATGCAACATAGATCTTAAACATAATAGAACATTGCAGCCCTTTGAGCATGCTTATATACATTTAAATATATAGCTTCTACAAGGTTATTTTGACAATAAGGATGGTCAAAAGGACTATCCATTTTAAATTTTGATACACATTGACAATTCACCTCCCAAGAAGGTTAAGTCAAGTTATACGTCTTCCAATAATATATAAGAAAGCCCAATTGACCTATATTCTAACAGAGTATTCTTTTTTCAATTCTTACAATTTTTCTCAGTTTTTCAAATCTCTTTTGTTGTGATAAAAGGATTTAACTATCGTAATTCTAAAAATTATTGATACTACAGTAAGTTTGTCAGTCTTATCTCTCATTGCTTCTGTACCTATATTCTCAAACTGACTTAAGAAACACATGCAATAAATGCACTCACAAAGAGAGAACCTGATACTGTCAAGTGTTTGATCTAACTGTTCTAATTAAGTGTTAAGAAAAGTGACTGCATCTGATGTACAGAAATGCCAAAGTAGCTTGACATTGCTTCAAAACTTTTCCATATCAAATATAAAAGAAGGAGCTGTCAGTCTTTCGGATATGCTAAACAGTGATAATTACTTATTAAGTTAGTTTGCACATGAATAAGTCAATTAGGACTGTCAAGAAATGATTTAATTACTAGTAAAATGTTTGTCTTAGCAAGCCTATCTTTGGGAATTGATCTTAAATAATTTAAAGAAAAATGATGTTGAAAATAGTAGAAGATGAGCATCAAAGAATCTCCAGTGTGAGATGGTTGAATTAGTGGCAAGCCTAACCCCTTGCTTCAACTGTAGACAGACTGCTGTCCAAAAAGGACAAAACTTGGTAGCAGGGAAGTCGACAGCCTAGCTCTGCCAAGACAGGGTATGTAAGTCCTTCATAATTCCTGCTCTACAATCAATGTCTGTCAGAGAAACGGGACCAAAAGGCTGAAGATTGATGCTGTAACGTATGGAGAGAAAACGGGAACTGTCCAGGCAGCCACTGATATGTCATTTCTTAGTTTTGGATGATGCAGGCCCTGTACTTCCTACATAATCAGATATATTTATCCCTCTCAGGTCTCTGAGGTGGTTGAAGAATAGATAGCTAGAGTCTCATAGTTAAATTTTGAGTTGTTTAGGAATCAAGAGAGTGTTCTGGATCTAAGAAGATGTTTTTAAAATTGTGATACAAGTTAGTATGAAAGCTGAGTCAGATATAGAACTTTAAACTCATGGAGATGGTTAGATGGTAGAATGTTAAAGTCAGGGGCCAAATATGTATAAACTGGACATTGGGAAGGTATACTGGGCCATTTAACTCTCATAAATGTGGCATATTTATTTCTGTTGTTTTGTTTAGTATTTACTGTTATAAGAGAAGGAACCATTTGTTGGACTGAAAGGGGGAGCTGTTGGGGGGGAAGAGGGTGGAAGGGTGGGACAGGAAGGGGGAGTAGGGAAGGGATTGTGACTGAGATGTAACTTGAAGAAATAAAAAAATAAAGTATAAAAAAATAATAACAATAAAAAAGAAAATAGTGTTATTTGTAACATAGACAACAAAATGATTGGTGTGATATAAAAGGAAATAAGATTAGAAAAAATACACATTAGATGACTAGATACTAGTCAATAGAAAAAAATGTATGCAACCATTTAGCCTACAAGCACAAGGTCTGTTGTTATATAAAAATATTCTGCTCAAGCCGGGTGGTGGTGACTCACGCCTTTAATCCCAGCACTCAGGAGACAGAGGCAGGCAGATCTCTGTGAGTTTAAGGCCAGCCTGGTCTACAAAGTGAGTTCCAGGACAGCCAGTACTGTTACACAGAGAAACCCTGTCTTGAAAAACAAAACAAAAAACAAACAAAACAACAAAAATCTGCTCATTTTTAAAAGAGATATGCAATATTTTATGTATACTTTATACATAATTAATAACTGTGGGTAATTTTCTCCTTTAATTTGTAAACTTCCTATAACATTTTAGAATTAAGTCCATGATTACATCATCTGTTCGTACATGTCAGTTTTTATATTAAATATATACTTACTGTGATGATGCCAATCAGTTGTGTATAAAAGAGTCCAGTTATTCCAACTAACATAGTAATACCCATAAAGGCAGCTAGTCTCATGATAGCCAGCTCATGCCGAACAACAAAGAGGTCCTACAAAGAAAAAGAAAGTCTTTAAAATGACTTACATTGAAACCATAGTCAATATATCATGCATAAGTATTCCCCTTACTGTTTTAAAGAAACCATCTCCTCCTTTTGTTCCATGTCATCAACTAATAAATATTTGAAATTAAAAAAATAACTTTAGAACTTACAACAGAAAGTTGAAAACTATAGGATTTCACTACTGTATTATATCTTGAAATAATAATCTCTCTCAATCCTAGAGTTAAAATTACCTTTTTAATACACATACATGCACACAGGCACATAGATACGCAAATACGCATGCACATACCAACACACATACGCATATACAGTTTGCAGAAGAAAACAAAAATCAATGATAGTATATGATGCTTGGTCTACAAAGGAAAATATTACTACAATGCAAAAAATATGGAATGTACAGGTACAATTTCTAATACTAAAATACCTAAATTATCTAATTTAGTCCAAATAAGGGGAGACCCTCCATAACAGGATCATAAGACCAGCCTTCTTCAAGTCCATTCTATTTGTTCTTCCATTCAGTCAGCCCAGAGATATACACACGATAAACAATAATGATGTGCTCTACACACTCAGGAACACACTCGTAAAACTCCCAAATGTTGAGGTTTTTGAAGATGCCCTATCTATCTCTTATATTTAGATAAGCAAATATTGCTTGTCTCTTAGCAACTTGATTTCTGAGTAGCTTAGAAAATAACTGTGGTGGTAAGCCATTCTCTTGGCAAGAAAAATCCCTTGCTTCAACTGTAGACAGACTTCTGTCCAAAAAGGACAAAACTTGGAAGCAGATAAGTCGACAGCCTAGCTCTGCCAAGACAGGGTAGGTAAGTCCTTCATAATTCCTGCTTTACAGTCAATGTCTGTCAGAGAAACGGGGCCAAATTGATGAAGATTGATGCTGTAATGTATGGAGAGAAAATGGGAACTGTCCAGGCAGCCACTGGTATGTCATTTTTTAGTTTTGGAAGCTGCAGGCCCTGCACTTCCTATATAATCAGATATATTTATCCCTCTCAGGTCTCTGACGTGGTTGAAGAATAGATAGCTAGAGTCTCATAGTTAAATTTTGAGTTGTTTAGGAATCAAGAGGGTGTTTCGGATCTAAGAAGATATTTTTAAAAGTATGAGGCAAGTTAGTATGAAAGCTGAGTTAGATATAGAACTTTAAACTCATGGAGATGGTTAGATAGTAGAATGTTAAAGTCAGGTGCCAAATACATATGGACTGGACATTGGGAATGTATGCTAAGCCATATAACTCTCATAATTGTGGCCTATTTATTTCTGTTGTTTTGTATTGTATTTATAGTTATAAGAAAAAGAACCATTTTTTGGACTGAAAGGGAGAGCTGTTGGGGGAAAATGAAATACCTTAATCTAAAAAAAAAAAAGAAGAGAAGAGGATGGGGGGGTTGAGGGGGAGGAGGGTGGAAGGGTGGGACTGGAGGGGGAAGTAGGGAGGGGATTGTGATTGAGATGTAACTTGAAGAAATAAAAAATTATTAAAAAAAAAAAACTCCCAAATGTGCCATGTGTGCTCCTGGAGAGGCAGACAGAGTATTGCAGAGACGGAAAAGAACATGATGAGGAATGTGAACTGTAATAAGACAAAGGTCGTTTTTTGGTCATTTCCAGGGAATGGAACTGAGGGCTCTGAAAGTAAACTGTGCTCTAAGGAGGAAAAACAAAAACCACTTCATTTGGCATCACATGGTTACTGAACATACTGAGAGGGGAAGTGGGAGGGGGAGGGCACAAGGGAGGGGAACGGGAAGGGAAAGAGGAGGGAATCAAAGAATTAGTATTTCTTCAGGAGTCGGTGGCTGTTCAACCTGGAAGTAAAACAGTCAGTGCTTAGATACAACAGATGGACTGGAAAGATGCCCCAAATACAACTACTGTGTATGGTCTTTTCCTGACTTGGGTTAAGGATTAATAGTATTGTGGCAATCCCAAAAGTAGGGCCAGGAATGGTGGATGCAAGCATCCTAGAGCATGGGAGGTGAAGGCAGGAGGACTAGGAGGCTAAGGCCAAAATGGACAGCATGGAGTCAAATATCTGAAGAATGAATGAATGAAAATAAAATATTAGGTGGTCAACGAAGAAGTGTTTGCTTGAAACAAAGGACTGATGCCTTTTTGTGGACCATGCTGACAAAGCTTTAGAATCAAGAAAAACAGCTGGTTCTAGACCTTCACACTTACTAACCTGGGAAGCTTAAACTCCTCAAGCCATTTGAATTGCTCTGTAGCGTCAAATACTAGGCTGTCAGCCAATATTTTTTTTTAAAGTCTAATTCAACATACTTACAAAAATAAAAATGAGAAACAATGCACTTCACAAATGAAGAAATTTGTGAAATTGAGCATTACAAGGACTGTTTCTTGTTCATCTCATCTTCAAGGAACCCCAGATGAACAAAGAAAACTACACCCTACTGAATCAAGCCATGAGGAACACACAACACACATTCACTCCCCAAACATCTCCTGGAGCTTATCACATGAGCCACGCCCATCCACATGTCACTGCAACTCTCCCTTTACAATGCTTGCTCGGACTCCTTGTCTGAGAATCAAGAAAAATTTTGTTTTCCTGGTTTTTGGAAAACTTCCTTCTGATTAAGGAAGTTATCTACTTCTAGTCTGCTAACATAGAAATTCTAAATTTCATCTTTCTCCATATATTGAGACACGTATTTATTTAGTCTGTTAATGTGATAAACTTTGCAAACTAACTTTCTAATGGGAAATCTACCTGGTACTCCTAAGATAAACTAAGCTTGATTTTGCCTTGGATCTACAAGCTAACACTGTGCTTAGAAGTTGCTCATCTTTGTCCAACTCACTCGACTATAAGTTTCTCCTCAATGTTCCCAGGTAGATCATATGTCAACGCAACGGCACAGAAACAATGCAGCAGGAAGACTGAAATGAAGTTTCCTGTTCACACTTGACAGTTGCTCACTGGGTGGCCTGCACTTCAGGAAAGACAGTATTCACTGCTCATTACAGGACTAACAATGCTTCCAGTTTTTTTCCTTCCTCCCTCCCTCCCTCCTTTCCTTCCTTCTTTCCCTCCCTCCCTCCCCCTCTCTCTCTCTTTCCTTTTTTTTGTCAAGCTGTATTACCTTTGTGGATCAGGAAACTCAAATCACATGAAAGTCTCCATCCAAACTTCTCTACATAACTAATATAATCCTAAAAACAAGGGTCCCCAGAGCGGAAGAGAATGTGTTCAGCTGGCAAAGTCCCCATACCCTCGTGTGTGTGTGTGTGTGTGTGTGTGTGTGTGTGTGTGTGTGTGTGTGTGTGTGAAAAGTGTTAATTTTCATAGGAAAAGAACCCAAACCTAAAGAATAGCAAACATTCTTATGTGAAAGAGCAAGGCGGGAGTGTCCGTCTACTCGACTGCACCCATGTTCAGCAGAGCAGTGCCACCCCAGGAGAGATGAAAAGGAAGAAATCATGGCTGTAACAACTGTTTTAACGTTATATAAATCACTCCTACCTGATAAAACCTTATTTCTTAAAATTTAAACTCACCAGGGAGAGAGAAGAGGATAAAATAACTAAAATCACTCCTGAGGGCAATGATAAAGGGAAAAAAGACAAAAGTACCACTATACCCTGCAAACAAGATTAATTCTACAACTGCCACCAAGTTTGTATTCCACTAAGTGTGGTACAATCTTAAGGATCAGACAACACACTGGAGAGGCAATTCCAAGTGCAATGTTCTGCTCACATGACCCACATAGACAAATTAATGCAACATGAGAAACTATTAGCAGACTCAACCTGTATTATCTATTGGTGCGTGTTTAAATGGATTCAATTGCACTGGAGAATTCCATTACGAAGGTCACATTATGTGACTACATGTGTGAAAGGTGCTTTTGGACAGCATTATTTCTAGCTACACAACCAAGTGAACCACATGCACTGAACAAGAAGAGAGGTGTGACCAAGGCTGTCTAATGGGAGTATTACTGGGAACAAGGTACCTGTCCATCAAAAGAATACATTATTTTCAATGAAATATTATGAATTTTTATAGCCATAGTCACAAGAGTGAATATTAACTACACTTAAAGAATGTCTTTCAAATACTGCCCACACAGCGTGATAGTTCACTGGCCTATATACTTTAATGTTTGTACACTCTTCCACAGTTATACTGTACATGACAATATAAAGAACATAACAAAATCACAGTAAAAAATAAAACTAATCATAAAATCTAGACCATATATTATATATTATTATATAGAGACTATATATTACACAGTTTAAAACAGAAACAAAATTCTTGACTGTCCATCCCCACAGAGAACCAGCCTATCACTGAGGGATTTGGGTTGATTGGTTTTCCAAAAAAGAAATAAACTGGATCATATCTGACACATCTAACATAAATATTTGAGTTTTCAAAAGAACTAAATAACTTCATATGCAGAGATTAATGTTGATATGAAAATTAATTTTATAATAAAACAACACATTTTATCTTACTCTTAAAATCATTATAGTTGTATGACTTTCCTGAATATTTGGGTCTTTTGTTTATTAATTCCAAAATATAGGTGGAGAAATTACGAATTTATTCTGTAATTCTCTCTTCCTACATATTCTGAAGGAACATAAACTCTTTCAGTCTCATTATATCCTAGTGGAAATTAATACCTAAAGAAAAACTCACTATTTATACCTCTGTAATGACTATCATTGAGTGTCCAGAATCAAATGTTATTACATTTTGTATGTATGCGTATGAAACATTTTATTATTGAGCAAATTTGACCAGCACCTGATTTCCAGGTAGACAGTGAATACTTCAGAAAAATTATCTTGTTTGTCATACCATATTTTAGCAGTAGAATTTCTAGAAAAGTTGGAGCAATTCATAAGAAACTGGGTAACATATTTCCCACTAACTGGAGTGTCTAGTAGAATTAAGAGTATGACAACAGTGCTCCCCAGTTTTAACCATTTAAACTCAAAGAGATTAACGGTCTCAGGGGCAAAAGCTGCTGTGTTTAAAAGCTACTCTATTTTGAACTAGACTGCCATAGAAACAGTCTCATAAGACATACATCCAGTCAACCTGTTATTATAGCACATGCTCAGGGCTTGCTACAAGGTTCCTATGTTCCATCTGTCATGACAGAAAGGAATAAATTGACAAAAAGAACTGACAAGTGTTATATTAGATGGTTTTTGTCCACCAATATATGTAATTGTTACAGAGACAATATCCCTGGCAGTAAGTCAGTACACATGAACAAAGATGCTCGAGTACCTTCATGCTAGCATTAATAGTTACTTTCTTATTGACCTTAATCTCACACTCCTCTTGGCTATACTTATCAAATGTTCATAAAGTTAAATATGTATGTCATCAATACACTCCATTCGCCATTCGCTGGTGACCATGACCTTGTACATAAGAAAATAAAGATCATTAAGACCTTACATATTTTAATAGCAATAAACAGTGAGCAGATTACCTTTAAGGCTGATTATACAAAAATAGTTTTTAATTATAATGAGATTTAGAAATATCCAAAGGTACCTGCAATCAAGTCTTCTGGTTATTTCTACTCTTTGTTAGCCAAATGCCTAGGCAAATAACTATGTGGACAATTCTATATGACATCAAGCCCCTAGCAGCATGTTAGACATGACCAGTTGAATCGCAGTGATTTTTTTTTTTTTTGCTAGCAAAAGAGTCTGGCTGGCCACTGCACAGTATGTATTTCCCTCTTATGATTTTGGTGGCAAGTCCTTTGTTTAGATTTTCCCTCCTCTCTTCCCCTTCTGTCATCATTAATGCTCTCATGTCATTAAGTATAGTCTATATGATTTTGTACTTCATATAAAAATAACTATAAAAGAATCAATTAGAAGTTAATTTCAGTCTACTACATCTAAAAATAATTGTAAAAGCATAATTTTAGAACTGAAGTAGCATTCCACAACTGCTCACCTCCGTAACCCCAACTTTAACACTAAAAATTATTTACTTAAAAATAATTTTTTCTCTCATAGATAGTAATTACTGTCTACAATACCTAGTTTCCAGTGTGCATGCATTTAAAAAATTAAATTACTATGATGTCTTTATAAAATAGAATGAGCAGTCTTTATGCTAGACAAAAATATTAAATGTAGGCTGCCTCAATTAAAAAAACATCAATATATGAATTTGTCAATCTTTGAGGGGCAAATATTGTAGTGTGCTAGTGTATTTTAAATCTGTACTTAGAAATTTTTTAATGCTAGTATAAAATTGCCTAAAAATCCTTCAGGTACACCATGCATGGTAGCACATACCTACAATCCTTGCACTCAGATGGAGGCAGAGAGATCAGAAACTTAAGGTCAGCTTGGGCTACATAGCAAGTTTGAGGCCAGCTCAGGCTACATGAGACATTGTTCCCTCCCTCCCCCTTGAAAAGCAATTCTTCAGTAAAAATCAGAAGCAGTGTTTGCAGGCTGATACCTGCTCTAAGCACTGGCCCAAATCATCTTCCACCAGTGGCTGCTCTGTGAGTGGGTAAGCTACAGAACGTCTCTGACTTCCAGCCATCTATCAGTCTCAGGGACACTCTAAAAGAGATGTTTCCTCCTGTTCTGAGTAAAACACAAGCTCAAAATCATCTAATCTATGATAAAAATTGTAAAAATACATAACTGATAAAGGATTCATGCCCCATATATAGCTTAAGAAAATTTACTCTAAATACTGTGCTACTTTCTTTCACATTTAATTAAAAATCTGCAGTTCTGCTTCTTACAGTTCAGCTACACATTAAGTGACTAAAAATTTGCTTATAAAACCCTTAAAAATAAGTATGTGAAACAGTCAATTCTAGACATTGATCAATGAACCATTTTCCTTCAATATCAACTTAATTTGTTTAATTAGAATAGTAAATTATCCCACAAGCAATAGTTTTTTAAATCCACATAATTAAAGTATGATACCAGTTTCAAGAGTTTTAAGGAAAATCCAACATTACACTGTCATGAAAAAGGCAAACAAATTTAATGCTTAACATTTTCATTTACTTTTATTTTATGTGCATTGGTGTTTTGCCTGCACATGTCTGTGTGCAGGTATCAATCTCCTGGAACTGGAATTACAAACAGTTCTGAATTGCCATGTGGGTGCTGGGAATTGAATTCAGGTCCTCTGGGAGAGCAGCCATCTCTCCAGACCCATAATGCTTAACATTTTAAAGACTTTCCAAATTCAAAGCTTATACACATTACAAATTTTCCAAGACTGATTATTTTTATCTTATTTATTAAAAAAAAGGGCCTGTGGGAGAGGGAGGAGAGGGTGGGAGTGGGAGGAGTGGCAAAAAGGGACTATGATGGAGATGCAACTTGAAGTAATAAATAAACACTCACAAAAAAGGCCTGTTACTCAAGTTTCTATAAATTTCTAGATGCCTATTTATGATTTTCTTTTTTGTTTGTTTGTTTTGTTCTGTTTTTCAAGACAGAGTTTCTCTGTGTATCCATGGCTGTCTTGGACTCACTTTATAGACCAGGCTAGCCTTGAACTCACAGAGATCCACTGGCCTCTGCCTCCTGAGTGCTGGGATTAATGGGGTATGCCACCACGCCAGCCTATTTATTATTTTCCTACATTAATTAAGACCTTTGGAATTTTTTTAGTTTAAAATTTATTTCATATCATACATATGAGTATTTTGCCTGCATCCTTGTATATACAACACATGTGTGCCTGGTGCCCAAGAAGGCTAGAGAGGATATTCAGATATGCTACAACAGCAACTACAGATAATTGAGAGCTACTAGGTAGGTGCTGGGAATTGAATCTGAATCCTCCTTAAGAGCAGCAAGTCCTCTGAAACATTGAACCATCTATCCAGGAATTTTTAAGTTACTGTTTTCAATGAGAATAAATCATATAAACTAATTTTTTAAAAGCCTACGGGCTTTCCTTAGCAGAAGAACTGCAGTATAAATCAGTTTAAGAAATAAATCCTATTTTGGGCATCAATTCAACCCATTACACTTTCTATACCTTCCTTCCCTCAACAAGAACATAATCAGTATTTCCCAAAAACTTTACAAATAGCCAGGAAAGGTGGTATTTTGAAGGTAAAGATTAAGAAGAAGCAAAAGGGGCAGGGTGTGCAATCCAGGGAGAAGGTGTTGGCCAACCACACACAGAGAGAATGGAGGATCATTCCCCAGCACTACAGGGGAAAATAAGGATTTTTTAAAGCATGAAGTTACTGTAAGAAAAAGAAAAATCTGGTGGTAACTGCAAAGAAACTAAAGTAATCCTTCTCAGAAAGAGGTCTCCTAAACACAGAAAATAAGAAATGGAAAATCAGATTCCCAAACGTTTGTCTCTCAGAATCTGCGAATAGCCTGCTTTCTCTCAATTCTCGTTTCTAAGAGGTATTTATAGTCTACCAGCTTCTCACAAAAAGCTGGCCAAGTGCCACTCACAGGTAAGTCTATTCTTTTAGGAGAGTGAACACTTTCATCTTACAAATCAACACACACAGGAGTTGATAGCACTTTCTTTCCTAACCTAGCATAAGCACTCAGCTTGGGCCTCTAAAGGAGAAAAGGTGCTCTGCTGCCATCTCTCTACCTGAAAGGGTATAAGGAAAATGCAGGTGAAAGCCTCTCACTTCTCTCTAAAGGATGGAAGCCAAGCACACACTGCTGCCTGAAACATGCACGGTAACCATGACCTCTGGGGTGTTTACTGCCTAAAGTGGATGAGAGAGGGTCAACATCATCTGGCCAGCTGTCAACACATACTCAAGAGTGAGATACAGGTTTTTATTAGTCATAGGAAAAATGAAAAGGGTACCAAGAAAGACCTACAAAACAAAAAAACATATGAACTATAACTACTGTTAAGGTAAATGTGATAATGGGAACTTCCCTAGTGAAATTAGTGGTAACTTTGTACAATGTCATCTTCAAAAGAACTTCTATATAAAAAAGAACAGTGTACTACTACTTAGCTCAACAACATTCGCTGTAGTCAGTGTTCTACAGCAGCGTTAACCTCAAATCTGACCTCAAGCCTCCTGTAGTTTTCTTGTCTCACACTTTTTACTTCTTTCTATTCTGCTATCCCTACCTCACTACAAAGTCTGTCCAGAGCCCAACAGACTTTAGGGCTACATAAGTTTTAAAACTGAGCACTCCACAGAACTGTATTTACCTCTAGATTAGGGCATCAAGAATGGAAGAATCACCTGACAAGAAAACTGTTACAAAAGCCTTATTGCTATCCACAGCTGTAAGAGAATCCTGTGTCTGAGACTAAGCTTCCTAATGACACTGTGAAAAGCCACATAAACCTAATCCAGGAACAGCTATTGGAGGACAGTGAACAGCACCCAACCTGGCAACCCAGCCAGAACTTCAGGCTGAGATCCCAGAGCACAAGATGCCTTAAGGGGAGCTGTACATTCTGCACTGTTTGTTAACTATACGGGGAGGGTACTAGATGTCATAATCCACAAGACATACCTCAGCTCTTCAGCTGAAACCCTAGAAGATACAACAGAAGAGTAAGAACAAATTGAAACTAATCCTTCATAAAACTTTAGCAACCAAACATCCTACAAAATACAAATGTAATAAGTAGGATCTTCTTAAAAAAAAAGTCATTATACTAAGCCCAATTCAGTATGAGAAAAACATATTATCTAACCCCTGATTGAGTCAAGAGGAGAATTGTTTTATCTTATACAAAAACAAGTAAACGAGTAAATCAAATCTGCAGTTAGAACACATCAATCACATCTTCCACAACTGGCCATGCAATCTGCCCAGTATTCAATAAAAATTTACTAGGCATATCAGAGTGCACAGTAATATCTGGTACAGACATCAAAATAACTTTAATTAAAATGTTTGAGAAGGGACTGGATAGATGGCTAAGCAGTTAAAAACATTTGCTTCTCTTGTAGAGAACCTGGGTTTGATTCCAGCACCCACACAATGGCATACAACCATCCCTAACTCCAATTCCAGGGGACCATTCACCTTCTTCTTACCTCCATGGGCACCAGAAAAACATTCAGGCAAAGCATTCATGCACTTAAAATAAAATAAATAAGCCTTTAAAATTTTAAGATGTTTAAAAAATGTTCAAGAAAATGATAAAATGCAGGATTTCCCTAGAAAAGTGATCTATGAGAAATAGTATCAAGTGGGGATTCTAAAAGTGCAAGGAACTATATAATAGAATTAAAAACTCAATATTATCTGATCACTTCATTGTCATTTATTAATACTAAGATATTATTACTATAAAAAAGTAACCTGCATTACTCGTCTGAGTTTCCAAAACATGGCTTTGCATATTTTCTTCCTAGGACTTTTAAACTCTTGATATACTTTTATAGTGTTAATCTTCTAACATTCAGTATGTATATACAAAAACACAGTGCATGTATAAAAATACATTCAAATACCACCTAAAATCAGTTTCTCTACTTTAAAATGTCATTCTTTCTCCAACTGGCACTAATTTACCTAGAGTCCCCATCTTTCATATTATGTGTATATATGCATGCGAGTGTACATGTTTCTGTGTGTGCAGGTCCCTATGCATGTTGGGTGGTGCAAAGCACAACTTCAGCTATCACTAGGAAGGCCATATACCTACTTTGAGGCAGGGTCCCTCATTGGCCTGAAGTCTACCAATTAGCCTAGACCTGGTCATAAGCTCCAAGGCCCTCCTGTCCCCAACTCCCTGGCACCAGTATTATAAGTATGTGCCACCATAAAGGGACACCAGCACTTTGCTCACTCAGCCATCTCCCCATCTCCCTAACATTAAACAAAAATATTCTCTGTAATTTCAAATTTTCTAACTCTTCCACATATTGTCCCATTGTTACTTGTTACTGGAATTTCTTTTGAATGTCACCAAACCCTCTGCAAACTGTTCAATGGCTTGGAGTGCAAGCTGGTACAACCACTGTGGAAATCGGTCTAGCGATATCTTAGAAAACTTGGAATAGCTCTATCTCAAGACCCAGCCATACCACTTCTGGGTATACATCCAAATGATTCCTCACCAAACCACAAGGACGTTTCCTCATCTATGCTCATAGCAGCCTTATTTGTAATAGCTAGAAACTATAAACAACCCAGATGTCCCTCAACCGAAGAATGGATTAAAAAACTGTGGTACATCTACACAATGGAATATTACTCAGCCATCAGAAACAATGAAATCATGCAATTTGCAACCAAATGGATGGAACTAGAGAAGCTCATTCTCAGCGAGCTAACCCAGACTCAGAAGGATGCACATGGCATCTATTCACTTATAATCGGATTTTAGCCATATAGTTCAGGATAACTATACTACAACCAAAGCACCAAAGGGAACATGAACATAGACTCTGTTAACTGTCAGTGAGACACTTTGCCCTAGTGGTGCTGCCTTGTAGGCCCCCAGTGTATGAGGAGACTCTTAGCCCTCATATGACTGCTGAACTGGGGTGGGGGACTATTATGTAGGGACACTCCACTCCAGAGTAGTGGGATGGAAGGTTTAGGGGGTAGAGGGTAGGAGGGGAGGACTGGGAGGGGTGGAAAGAGGACACTATAATGGAAATGTAACCTGAAGTAATAAACATTTTTTAAAGGCAAAAGAAAATATTCTCTGCTTCTGAGAGTTTTCAGAAAACTGAATGTAACATAAGCTCAACCATCTACTATGTGCCATGTATTTTTACATATTTTCTTTTTTCTCAGTTTTTTAGCTTTTTGCATTAAGATTTTATGTACCCAGGCTAGCCTCAAACTTGCTATGTTTTGGAGGCTAATTCTGAATTGTTAATGCTCCTGCAATCAGTTAAGCCTCTAAGGTTCTAGGATTACAGACAAAACTACCGTGCCTAGCTGAATATATTGATTTATTTAGTTTCATTATTTTTTAAATTATTTATTTTTAGAAAATGAAATTACAAAGCAGAGGAGTTAAACAACCAATTACTGGTTATACACAAAATAAGAGAAGCTAAGCATCTGAACCTAGAATGTCTGCCTTCAAAGTGACCTCTCCACTACATGGTCAGTAAACTTATATTGACAGTCAAGAACTTAGTATTTTTGGGTTTTGCTAGGCATACAATCTGTCACCACCACTCACCTTTGCTGTAGCACAAAAGTAGTCACAGACTATGCATGAAGTGAGAATAGCTTTTTAGTCCCCCAGTAAAACCAATTAATAAAATCATCTAAATAGGAGGTAAAATTAACCCAAAGGCTGCTGACCCTGCCCTGTCCTGCAAGATGGTCTCTCCTCATGATCCCTTTCTCTCCACTGACACCTCTCACGTCTCTTCTCTCAATTTTTTAAAAACTATGATCTCAACCCCATGGAACAATTTAACACTCTTCCTCTGAGGTTCAATTTTAACACAAACAGTTTTCTTGGAGGACCCACATGTTCTAATTAACACCAATTATGCCACAAATTAACCTTAAGCAAGATATATTTCTAAGACTCTAATAGAAACAGGCACTGTATTCACAGTGTGAAAATGCCAAATACATTTGAACCCTTTTCTGAAGGCTGAGACAGGAAGACTACGAATTCAATTGTTTTGGCAACAGAGCAAGAGGAAGCTCAAGACCAAGCTAGACCATCAGTGAGACCCTGTCTGAGATTTAAAACGTGTGCTAGGGATGCAGCTCAGTGGCAAAGCCCTCATCTAGCTTGCATGAGGCTCTAAGTTAATGATCAGAAGCAACAAGAAACAAAGTTGTCTTTTGAATTTTATTCTGTTATTGGATCCAGTTTTAAAGACAAACATCATATTTAATGGTCACAATTCAATCACACTCAAGAAAGAACCCCACTGAGGTTTGAAGCCACATTGTACAGTCAAGTCTCAGAACAATCATGCCCACCAAAGCAACCACACCCAGAACTAAAACTCCTATTCCTTGAATTTTACAGCTTAACCACACACCTTTCACCATGGCATTTTATATACAAAGACATAAGCAGTATAAATGGGTTGGGCATGGTGGTGCATGCCTTTAATCCTGGCACCTGGGAGGCAGAGGCAGGTGGATCTCTGTGAGTTCAAAGCCAGCCTGGTCTACAAAGTGAGTTCAAAGCCAGCCTGGTCTACAAAGTGAGTGCAGGGATACACAGAGAAACCATCTTGAAAACAAAAAAAACAAAAACAAAAACAGTGTAAATAATAAAGACAAAGTTCTCACCTCCATCGGTTCTTCTTCTCTTTCTACTTTGTATCTCTGTACATGCACACAAACCCACATGCTCTTTCTTCTCCTGCTCTCCTATCTCTGTCTCACATATACATACACACACAAGCACATGCACACACACACAGTATTTTTTAGAAATACAACCAAAGTCCAAATAAAATGGAGACATAACAAACAATAGTGTTTAATCCAGCTCTGTAACTACAACCAGTTGGGTAATCTCCCCTCCCTTTCTATACCCAGTACTTTATTTATTCCTACACACACAGTATTTTTTAGAAATACAACCAAAGTCCAAATAAAATGGAGACATAACAAACAATAGTGTTTAATCCAGCTCTGTAACTACAACCAGTTGGGTAATCTCCCCTCCCTTTCTATACCCAGTACTTTATTTATTCCATTATCCTTAATTTTCTCCTGTGACTATTACAAGCACTAAAATGAGAAGTCCACAGTACAGTGTCAAGTGAGTCAGGGACCACAGGTTCTGCAGCTGCTAGCATCATCACCATTTAGGCAAGTCTGAGCACTGACCACTGCTCAAACGATGTGTATCTACAGGTAACACTAGAACAGCAGTTCCCAACCTTTGGGTCACAGACTCTTTGGGGGTCAAACAGCCTTTCATGGGGATCACATATAAGATAGCCTGCATATCAGGTATTTACCTTATGATTTATAACAGTAGCAAAATTACAGCTATGAAGTAGCAATGAAAATAATTTTATGGTTGGTGGTATTCACAACATGAGGAACTATATTAAGGGTCACAGCATTAGGAAGGTTGAAAACCACTGCTCTAGATCATTCTACAAATTCGTTTTACTGCTGAGGAGAGCTGGTGGCAGAAGGGCAGATATGGTGGCACATGCCTGTAATCTCAGTGCTCAGGAGACTAAACAGGAAGGCAAAGAGTTCATGACCACCTTGGGCTACATGCCAAGATCTAGGGTTAAAAAACAAAAAAGAGAGAAAAGAGACTCTTCTCAAAAAGTTAACTATTCTTTGATAACCTTTAAAATTAAACTAATTATCCACACTCTAGAACAGACTCAATGTTTAGGCATAGCTGACCAACATAAAAAGACTCCATGTTTTATATGTCCTCTTTTTTGGTTATAGCGTTTTTTTGTCTTTTTGGTTGGGTTTTTTTTTTTTGTTTTGTTTTGTTTTTTTGCTTTTATGTTTGGAGAAAGAGACAGAGAGAGAAGAGAAGAGAAGAGAAGAGAAGAGAAGAGAAGAGAAGAGAAGAGAAGAGAAGAGA
>CAJQZJ010000649.1:840254-950604 GCA_907164525.1 Lophiomys imhausi | reverse complement strand
AATGTTAAAGTCAGGTGCCAAATACATATGGACTGGACATTGGGAATGTATGCTAAGCCATATAACTCTTATAATCGTGGCCTATTTATTTCTGTTGTTTTGTATTGTATTTATAGTTATAAGAAAAAGAACCATTATTTGGACTGAAAGGGAGAGTTGTTGGGGGGAAAATAAATACCTTAAACTAAAAAAAAAAAAGAAGGGAAGAGGATGGTGGGGCTGAGGGGGAGGAGGGTAGAAGGGTGGGACTGGAGGGGGGAGTAGGGAGGGGATTGTGATTGAGATGTAACTTGAAGAAATAAAAAATAAATTATTAAAAAAAAGATAATATTATAAAGAACTCTACATAGTATATACCAATTCACTTCTTTACTCAACCAAGTTACTAATTAGATATTATCTGCTAGGGCACTGATGTTAAAGACACTCAGGTCCTCTGGGAGAGCAGCAAGTGCTCTTAGCCACTGAGCCATCTTTTAGCTCCCACTAACTTTAACCAAGTTCAAAGTGGGCTCTTTCGCTTTGCCTTGGTCTTAGGGGCCAAGTATGCATGACAAACTTGAGGAGCTGCTACCCCACCAATGGTAAATAAATGAATTCTTTTATCCAGGAAAGAAAAAACAAACAAACCCGAAAATTACATGTAATACATTTTGAAATACGGCCAAAGTCAGTAATGCTGCTAAGGCTTGGAGCTCTCTGGTGGCTTCCTGACAGCACTTTCTGTTAGTCACATTATTATGAAATAGCACAGGCTAATCATCCATAAGTCAAATTCCAGGCAGTCACTAACTTAAAATTAAGGAAAACATTGCTCTGTGTGGTTTACAAGTAATATGGAGCCCCTTAATCCAAAAGTTAGGGGATAACAATATCCCAGTGCCTCACAACTATAAAATGTCAGAAGGCATTAACATTGTAATCTACTAACACTCTACGTCTAAAATATAAATAACTCATTAAATAATTTTTCAAACACACCACAATAAAAAACAAATTGTGGGTGTGTGTCTTTAAAGACACTCATAAAGCTATTTGATTTTTCATTTTATTCTACTCTAAAAATTGGTTAATCATGGCAGTTAACTCTAAGATAGATAGCAGGCTCTAGCTGACTTTAGGAATCAGCCAATGAACTAACATAATTTTAAAAAATATCAGATACTCAGTTTATTATCAACAAAGTAGACCTAACTCTTATATGGGCATTAAAAATGGGAAACTATAGTCAAATTGTGGCACTTTCTCTTTTTGCTTTCCAAGCTTCTTTGTAAAATGGCAACTTAAGAATTGCTGTCATGCTTCAATGAGAAGCTGCCTATCAAGGAAGCAGCATTGCCCAAAGGAAACTTGAAAGGGAAATAAATTAAAGATAAGTATTACTTTAGCAATTCCTACATAAAAGTATCCTGGACCCCCATCATTAAAAGTTATAATAAAATTTAGCTGTCCATCTACTGTCTATCTTGTTTAATGACAAGGTCAGGAAATTATTTATCAGAATAAACCTTTTAGGGTCAACGAGATGTCTCCATGGAAAAAGGCACCTGCCATCAAGTCTGCAGACCTGAGTTCAATTCCGGGGACCCGTATGGTAGAAAGAAAGAACAAACTCCTGTACATTGTCGTCGAACTTCTACAAATGTGCCATGGCAAGCATGTGCCCACACACATGCACATACACACACATTCACACAAACAAACTGTCAGGAAAACTCCTTCAGTTACTGCAGTCTTGCCACTGGCATTGTATTGCACTATAAGTATGCAGGAAAAATGTGTGCCACACACTGCCTGGTATATTTTCAAGCAGAAAAATAAATCTATGGGTTTGATCTGAAACAAAGCTCCCACTCCAAATCTCAAGAACAATGCAAGTTGTCAAGTTAGGGAGTGGAGCATGGATGGAAATCAGCACTTGATTTCAGAAGCTAGTGAACTAGTACAGCCAAGGCATTCTGAGACACAGTTCTCCCAGAAGTTTGAAAGAAATGTGGGTGCAGCAGTGTCCAAGCATACATTCCTGGCAGCTCCAATCATTTCAGGGATGTGCTGCTGAAGGCGCTCAGTCACTATGTTTTGGACAAATCAACACATAAGCTGTTGGGCCTTTGCATGCATTTGTTGTTCTGTATGCCCCCTTCATAAGTGAAATAATCACAAATAACATACTTCCATTAACAACACTGAGCTAGCATTATATACTTCCATATTCTCCTGACCAAAAAAATAACTCGGAAAATGTAGAATGGTATCAACCAAAGACAGACTACCAAATATTGTCTCAGTGTATACAAAAGTTCTCTGGGAATTTTCAGCAAGGAACACAAAAAGCAACATTGGTGGGGACAGGTTCAATAATTACCTTCCTCCAAAACTAACATCAGGAAAAAAACGTTCAGATACAGTAAAAGTCAGAAATGTAGAGACCACTTAAGGCTTTTCCTGGGTGTTAACTAGGCATGTTCTTCCATGAGGGAAAGTGGGGAAGCTTTGCCCTCCAAGTAGCCACTGGGACAAGACATCCTGGGAGAAGAAAAGAAGGCTAGATTGTGTAGCCTACACTTGGCAGAGTTTACCAAAGCAGGTATGAATGAGCACACTAACACTAAATGCTTCTAACAATGAAAATCCTGCAAGTTGTGAACAATTTGGTAACTCTCTAACTACAGATGAAAGGTCTAAAACCAGAAATTGTGTGAGATTACAACCAAACACTGCTAATTAAAGCCTAGAAGAAGCTTAATCTACACTGAGGTAACTACAGGAGAAAAACAGGCCTATAATGCAAAACACATACCCAAAATTGTCACAATTTACCCCAGGGAGATGTAAATCAAGAAACAAGTAAATAAACTACCATTATAGTAAGGTGTTTAGGTTTGGCTAGCTGCCTCACACACACAAAATGTACCATTAAACTAGCTGATACAGCTTAGTGAGGATTCTTAACCAACAAATCATGACAAGACAGGAGGCTTGCTTCTTTCTACTTAGTCTTGTTTTTCATCCTCTTTTTCTCTCCCAGTGCCAGTGAATCAAACCCAGAGCCTTGCTCATCCCAGGCAAGAACTCTACTATTGACTGACATATATGTGCACACACACACACACACACACATATATATCCATACATATATGAAGATAGATCATGGAGATCATGGAGGCCTGAATTTCTTGTTCATTTTATATATTTTAAACATTTTCAATTCAATAATAGCCATTTATAAACTGACTGTTCCATTAGATGGTAAATGAATCTTTTATTTCTAGAACATATGAAAAGTTGAATCTAAGCCCTAATGTTTTGTTAAATAATGTAAGGTCTACATTCCTTTCCTTTCCCAGTTATACCTGATAAACGTATATTGATGCAATATAACATCCTATGCCAAAAATGTTTCCATAGGCTCCATATGGACATTCCCAGAGTTCTTAGTTTCTTTACCAATATATATGCTTTCTCACTATGATTCTGAATTATCCACTATGAATTAACGAAATCAGGCAGTGGGCAGGTAAGTAAAAAAAGTTATGATCAACTGATTCCTTCTTGTCTAGATGCTAATTGTCCTATCGATGTATACTTAGGTATTTAAATGTTCTTAAGTAAACAAAGCGTACTTAGGTATCAGTTTCTCTTAAACATATACTATTGTATTTATTCCAGCTACAGCTCCTACAGTATTAACAGAAATCTCCAGAGTTTGAAAACATTTAATATATAATTCTACTGTTTTACAGCCAAATTGAAATCTGGATTTCTGGTACTTCAAACATTTTATTCATTTTTTTATACCCTCATCATATCAAAAGGTGTTAAATTAAAAGCATGACATTTGCCAAATAAACATGAAAAGGCTTTTAAAATCAGCTCTCAGAAAAAGAGCTGGCTACCTAGTTGTATAGATGAGAAAATAAACTGGATCCCTGACCTACCCACGACCCCACAGCTGGACATTACAGAAACCAAAAGAGAATCTGGTTTTTCTTTCCTCAACTCCAAATCGTATTTTTCCCCCAAATGATTTCACACCTTGTCTCTTCATCAAAAGCCTTACTACTGAGAGAGGGCACAACTAAGGGGAAACAGAGCACCCTTCTGAACTTTATCTGTGGATCTCAAGCACTGGAAGAACTTAATGAGATATTGCACCAAACCCTTTCATCTAGGAATGGCACATACTAAGCAGTCATCAAATGGTAACAGCTATTATTATCTTTTACCACAAAGTGGGTAGTGAAATTTTTGGGGGTGCACATACTAGCAGTGGGTGGATGGCCCATTTGACAAGCCTTTTTAACTTAGACTTAATTACCCTTATTTGCCATTATTTTGGGTTGCAACTTTACAATGATTTATGACCCACCCACAATGACCTTGATTTTTTTTTCCTTCCTGTACTTTTATGAACTGCTATACTGCAGTATTTTCAAGTAATAATCGGCCAGGTCCTCTTAGCCCTGGAGATACAAACATCTCCACTGACTCAGAAGGTATCTTTGTGACCGAAACACAGCTCGAGAAAAACCATAAATTTTAAACGACCACTGCAGGTTAAGTCCAGCTAGCAATTACAAAGAATGCTAACAAGTGCAAAGTGCTGCCATGCGGAAAGCCATTTTCTCAAAACCACCGGTGCGGCCGAGAGAGAGGGAGAGGGGGGAGAAGGCCAATGGAGGTGCACGGTTTTTCCAAGGGTCCTCTGCAGCTCCGCACCAGCGACCTCGAAATGAATGAAACGCTAGTCACACCGACAGCCCGGGCCCCGGAGGTGCGGGGAAGTCGGGGTCCCGGGGAGAACTCGGCGGATTTCTCTCATCACCGGAGTCAATTCACCCGGCCCGTGAAGGCCGCGGCCTCCGGGAGGCACGCTCCCCGGCAGGTGCGGGGCCGCCCGCCGGCCCCCACTCACCGCCGCCCGCTCCGCAGCTCTCCACTCCGCTCAGCGCCTCCGCCGCCCAGGCCGGGCCGCGCTCCCCTTCCGCTTCCGGGAGCCGGAGCGCCGCCGGGACCGGCCGAGTGGGTGTCGGCATGTCCGCGCGCCCGCGCGAAGGCACGGCCGCCGACGCCGTCTCCGCTTCGCGCCCTGGAGCTGCGATGGGAGCCGCCGAGGACCGAAAGACCTGAAGGCGCTCGCAGCCCAGAGCAGCGCTCTTTCTACCTTTACCGAACCTACCTGTGCCTCCGCGACCTGCTGCCCGGCCCTCCCTAGGCGGGCTGCATGTGTCCCCACGCCCACCCTGAATAGGACCAGCCTTAGCTTCAAGCAGTGTTCGCATCCTTCTTCTGTCAGGGGGACAGGCCTCTCTCCCCAGTGACAAGCTATGGATTTTCCGTGGAACTTGGTGCAAAATTCAGTCTCCAACATTGACATCCTTTGGGATCTTGTAGAGAATACATAGTCTCAGGCCTGCGCGTTCTGAACCTGAATTTTAATGGGTTCTGCAGGTGATTCCTATCAGCACACCTCAAAAGATTGAAAAGGAACAGTGTTCAAGTCTTATGGCCTTCAGACCCTCTTTTGGGATTCCCCCTGTTGTCCAAAGTTTTTCCAATTCTTGTTGGCAACCTAAAGCCACATTCAAATAATCTGTATATGTATTTCAGAAAATCTCTATAAAAGTTGCCAGTTTTCCAATCAGTGAAACCTAAGAAAAAAATAATGGACTCAACAGTTCAAATACCCTGTCTCCCAATCTAAGTTTTTCACCTCACATTGGCCTGAGATACAGTAACTAAAATGTTCGCACTTCTCTCCAGCTCCTAAACAGTGCTGTGGGATGCTTACACTGTTCACAGTGTAGGGAGCTAGCTGTTTATGCCTACATGACCCAGGAGAAAATGTATGGATGGGAGAGAGACTGCCTGCTGTAGGAAGTCTGAACTTCTTGTTAAATGGTAGTGAAAGCCTTCCAAAACAGATTGTTCCAGGTAGTATTAGTTACTCGGGTCCTGGGATGACAGCTGTACTAACTCTAAACTTACCTTCAACTAACTTGCTTCATTTCCTGTCAAATCCCCATAATTTTATTCCCCTAAAATATCTTCTATCTCCTCTCTGATTGAGGCAGGATAAAAAGATAAAGAAAACAAGGGGACATGGGAAAGGAAAAAAGCATCTCACCCTGAGAACTAGCTCTGGTTTCCTCCTGGCTGAGTGTCAAGGAACTTCAGCACAACCTCTAAAAACAAGGTTGCCTTCAGAGATAATGCTCATTTCTCCCAAATACATCTCAAACAACAATGTTAAAAGTCTCTGTGGTTACTTAGGGCCAGAATGGCTCTGGCCTGGAGTTTAACCCTATTAGCAGTACCCTCTCAACTCCAAATCTAAACAATAAACCTCATAAAACCACCTTACAATCTTATTTACAAAAAGGGCATTCTTTAAGATAACAGAAATAAATAATGTCTTTCCTTTATTTTTAAACTGTACTTAACTTTTTAAACTTTACTTAATCTTTGTTTAACTTTGCTTATTCTTTAAACTTTGTAAATTGCATCCTTTGAACAAGTTAACTTAGAAAGCTGCAGAATTATATATGTGTATGTATAAACAAATACATAAGTATATATATGTATGTGTATATATAAATATATATCATAAAGACTCCTAGCATAACTGCATCACACACACACACACACACACACACACACACACAGAAGCATGGGTTGCACTATTATTCTTTCCTCAAGGCAGACTGGCTCTCTCACCTCTTCCCCATAATCCTACCCTTCTTTGGAGTTAAATCTGAAGTCTGTGTTGTCCCTTTTTTTTGCTATTTAATAAGTTCACTTTGCTCTGACTAGTCCTTAAATTCTTTTCTGAATGTATTTCAAGATCTAGCTTTACCTTTATGAAGATCCTCCAATGACAATGTTGGGCTGCATCTCGAACTCAAGACCATCCCTCTGTCCTAGGCTCCCTAATGGCAGGATTGCAAGAGTGTGGCTCTATCTAATGGTAGCCAGACTTTGGGGGGGGGGGGGAATCATCCGGAACCCTGCCAATACAGAGTTCTGTGTCATTGCTTCTTGTGATAGCACATATGAACCTTGTTTAGACCCTCAGATTATCATGAAGTGGTAGGGCTTTGAAAATGTGTTCTTTCCTGACTGCAAACACTTCATGACCTGTAAGTCATAGATTGGTCTTCACCATGTGATCCCCAGACAAGTATCATCTGTGCCACCCAGGAACCTGTGAAAAATCATATTTTTCAACCATAACCCAACCTACAGTACTAGAAATTTTGGAGGAGAAACCCTGTGTTCTAACAATCTTCCAACTGATTTAGAACACACACTCAAATATTAGAATTGTTCATCTAGACCATTGTAGCCTACCATAACCAAATGGTAGAGACTTATCTGACAATCTGCAAGTTTTATTCTGTATCAAGATAGCAAGTTCCGCCGGGCGGTGGTGGCGCACGCCTTTAATCCCAGCACTTGGGAGGCAGAGGCAGGCGGATCTTTGTGAGTTCGAGGCCAGCCTGGTCTACAAAGTGAGTCCAGGACAGCCAGAGATATTCAGAGAAACCCTGTCTCGAAAAACCAAAAAAAAAAAAAAGATAGCAAGTTCCCCTTTCACACACAGATATGGGTTTGGAAGGCTTGTCACAATTGCTTTTGGAATAAATAACTTCCATTATCATTTTGCATTTGAAACAGTGACATTTTTGTTACTTGGTCTCTTTGAATAGGCAAAAATAATATAGGCAAAGAATAACTTTGAGGAAAAGCACTTATTTTCCTTCAAACCCAATGACCTGGATTGCATAGTGTTTTGATGTCTCTTCAAACATCTTTAGTAAGGGGAATAATTTGTGTCAAATGATCTCAACATGCACCCCCTAAAAAATTAGTTAAGAGACATGTGAGTGCACATAGAAATTGGAAGTATACATGTGGTTATGCCTGTTTTCATAAAGTAAGCCTTCCTTTAACAGTCAAATAAATTCCACAGAAGGCTTTCTAGGAAAAGCATGAAAGGAGGGCAGTAGCCGGAAAAATATGCCCACTGTCAGGATCTGTTTTAGTATAGAAAGTTAAAGGGTATAGACCCTTTACTTGCCTCCCTTATGAGTTCTCAACTTGTGATTCGTGTTAAGCATTACTTGTACTGATAGACATGTGTCACAGTGAGTCCCCCAAAGAAATATGGCATCAGTAGCAGATACTTGCCTGATGAGGTTTTGAGTTGTCACTGCTGTTGGTTTTCTTACTATTTTGTTTCTGTCATGGTAAGGATCAAAAGCTAGGCAAGAATATGACCAATGAACAAAACACCCAGTCCAAGAGCTTTTCTACTTAATTTAAGCATGGAAACAGGTCACACACTATATTTCCCTCCAGAATTCTGCTCTACTTCATGGTTCTGTGATGCTGAAGTGTGATTACTAATAAAACTGATTTTATCTGGGAATAAAAAAAAAAAAGACAGGGGCAAATAGCAGTGCTGCCACTGCCAATATCATGTCTGACAAAGACACAGGCAGAGCATGTGGGTAGATCAACTCAGCCAGCCACAATGCTTCTGGGCCAATACTAGGGAGGACTGGATTTTACTGCCATTTCCAAAAGTCGGTGCAGTCCAGAGTTTAATCAGCACTGGCTAATAGCCCTTGGCAGCTTTGGGTGGATAGTGTTCTCCACCTGCCCAGCTGGGTCCCGTGCCCTAAGCACCCACATTTGATGCACATTCATGATTTCTTGGTTTCTCTAGTCATCACTTCCATCTGTTTGAGTGGCAGAGTGCCCATTCCAGAATAGACTAATAATCTAAAAGTTGTCTCCTTAACCAATTTTTTTTGGGGGGTAGCACATCTCTTTGAACATGTGATGTAAGTTGTAGTTCCCTTCCTCAGAAAAGTACACATACATACATACATACATACATACATACATACATACATACATATGAGCATGGACACTTATTTCATATATTTATGTATAAAGTTCTACACACTGCCCCACCTTCCCACATTTTGAGAGGATCACAAGAAAGCTATGAACGTTGGGTTAAAAACTTACCCTAACACGTTAAAAATAGATAAAGTAAGCTTTTTAATTTCAAATAGCAAGGGAAACTCTGAAGAACCACCACATTCTTAGTAGGGGAAATGAGAGTAAAGCTAAGTAGAAACAAGGTAAGTGCTACTGTTGCCAAAAAGCGAGTAACCTCAACTGGGTGGATGAGGGGTGGCGTCATAGAGAAAGAAGTAAAAGAGAGCAGGAGATGGGATTGAAATTTCCAGAAAAGGAAATTGAGACTGGTAAACATGTGAAGATATGAAATCATAAGGGGCCCTATGGTGTGGGTCAAGTGTTTAGAAAGGTAGAGAACAGAATGGACTGAAGCAGAATCAAACCGTGGTGAGCCACAAAGCCAAAGCTACATCTAAAGAAGAGCCATTAGCTTTTAGACAGGGGTAGTTACCTGCTCTCAGAGGAAAAGTCTGCTATTGGAGCATCATTGTCCAAAAGCAGAGAGGCAGCATGATTGGAAAGACTTAAACATTCTAAATTGAACCTGGTATATGTTTGCTGCTTGCTCTGGATGTTTTGATCAAGTTAAATAATGATTAACTTGGGATTGTTACATTTCGATAAATGTCAGTAGGGAAACGTATTCTGATAGGTATTCATATAAATTTAAAATTCAGGACACTAAACAAGTTAAAAATCTGTTTGAGATTGAAAGAATGAAAATCAACTTGAAATAGTTAAAAAAAAATCTCCTGACACTCACTATGCTGAGAAGACAGACAGACAAACAGACAGACAGAGAGCACAAACTGCAAAGAGTAGGAGGCAGCACCATTGCTGCCGAGGTAGGTCATGTGGTAGTTGAACAATGGAACAATGAGCCCCTCTGATAGTAACTGACTTATTACCAGTGAAGCCTTGAGCTACGACTATGTTCATGCATTACTTTTAATACTCAGTTGCACAACCATCTTTACCACCTGTCACCACCCAATACCTGGTTAATTTCCTCCTCCTAATCCCAGCTCCAAATGCCAATCACTCCCAAACTGATCCATGCCCCCTTCAGACTCAACTACAAATGTCTCAATAGAAATCCACCATACAAATCTGTGTCCTTCTTCCCTCTGACCTAGGAGTGTCTCCCCTTCCTGGAAGACAGTCAGGCTCTGAGCCTCTTTCTGCTCCTCATTGGCTGATTAGGTCCTAACAGACTATTTAGTGATGAAAGCTTTCCATGGTTACAACTCAAAGTCAATGCTCTTCAGTACATAGACTCCTTTTGGTGTCAATGGCACAATAAAGTAGCTGCCACTTCCAGTAATGAGGCTCCAAGGTTTAACTCGGACTTTTCCAAGGTGGTAGGAATTGATGCTTTGAGTAGATCTTCCTACTCCCTCATCCTTTGAATAAATGTGGATCAAAGTAGAAGGGAAAGAGAAAACCATCTTGTCTGGGTGAGTATTGATGGTTGAACTCAGGGCTTTGTGTATGCTAAGCAAAGCATGCTATGCCACTGGGCTACATATAACCCTTTGTTTACTGTAAATAAGTTTTGGCCATGTAGCCCTGGCTGGCCTCAAACTCTTGATCCTCTTCTTTCTACCATCCAAGTGTTGGGATTAATGGTTGTGCCACCATACCTGCCTGAAAAATGCTGTATTAATACAGCCTACTTATATATATATGGCTTAAGCAATCATATCTAAATAAATATGATTAGTAGAGTCCCAAAGAGTAAGGCAGTAAATGAGTCTAGAGGGATGATGAAAATTCCTCCTGTGGAAAAAAAATTACAAAGAATTTATAAAAGTAGACAAGGGTTTAGTACATGACATAATTGTGGAACATTTGATTAGCACTGGAAAATGGGTGTCATCCACAAATAAGTAAATGAATAATGAAAAAATTTAAAAGACAATTCTAACGGTGACAAATATCAAAGGCAGAGAATGAATGACATTTCACTTTAAGAAAATGGAGGCCAGGCATGACTTTAATCCCAACACTCAAAAGGCAGAGGCAGGCAGATCTCTGTGAGTTTGAGGCCAGCCTGGTCTACACAGGGAGTTACAGGATAGCCGGGGGCTACTACATGGAGAAACACTGCCTTGAAAAACCAAATTAAAAAAGAAAAGAAAGTGCAGAAGTATCATAGCAATAGATAATGGATACTCTAGAGTGGTTGAGAAAGGCATTGTGGAGAGCCCTATCAGCAGGGATGACTGAGATGGTGAGTGGATTGGGTCTCCAAGAAACAGAATGTAGTAAAAACAGAGAAAGAAAAGGTTAATCTTGAGAGCCAGCTAAAGTATATTAAAGATCAGAGAGAAGAAGAAATGATTCAAAAATTCCCTATGCTACAACAATTTACAAGTCAATATCCAGCTCTGTTTTCTTATTGAGCTTCAAATCCATAAATTAAAAATGAAGGCTTCCCCCATCCCATAGAAGCTCTTTTTTATTATGTGCTCTCATATATGTAATCTCCATCTCTGGGACCAGTTGGAAAAGTCAAGGGAGGAACTATTGTTCTTACTGAGGCACACCAAGCCTTCCTACCTCATTTCGGCTGAAGACTTCCTATTAACCCATTAGTAGCTGAGTGAAGCAGTGTGGAAAACTAGTTATAGGTCCTGAAGAGAGAGACCACCCACTCCAATTGAAGTGTCTCTGTAAGACTAAACTTTACTCTTGATCAAATGAAGTCCTCTTCACAAAAGCAGAAGAGCGAGCACCCCAGGGCAGGGAGTGCACTTGGCTTTAATCACTTGGGGCTGATGGTGTCTTTTCCCCTTTGACTGAGGTTGGGCCTCACTCTTTCACAATCGGCTGGTTTAAAAGAATCAGTGCAAAAGAAATAAAGCAGAAAGGGGGTAAGCCTCTTTAGTCAGTTAAGTTTCCAGAATACGGCAGGGCCTTTATATAAATAAAACTGTTCCTGGAAAGGAGGGATTAAAACATTCACATAAAGGTTTTACATGGTAGTGCAAATGAAAAGACATGAAGGAATATTTAATGTGAGGGACGTGGGGGATGGGGCTGGAGAGTTGACTCAGTGGTTAAGAGTACTTGTCCTTTTGAAGGACCAGGGTTTGAGTCCCGTACCCACATGGAGGCTTACTACTTTCTCGGGCACCAGGCATGCATGTGGTGCACAGACACATGTACCGGCAAAGCACTCATATGAATAAGATAAATCTAAAATAAAATGTATTTTTTAAAAAAAGGTCAGGGAGAAAAAAACATTTGAATTTCTTGCCATACACAAACTTTTATAGTGTTTGGTAGAAAAGACTAAACTTTAATGGTTCTCGCAACAGCTACCTTTAAAGTGTCTATCTATTTCTCCTGGGTTGTTTTGTTTTGCTTTGCTTTGCTTTGTTTTGTTTTTTGAGACAAGGTTTCTCTGTGTAACAGAGCCCTGGCGGTCCTGGAACTCACTCTGTAGGCCAGGCTCACCTTAAACTCACAGAGATCTTCCTGCTTCTGCCTCCCAAGTGCTGAGATTAAAGGTGTGTGCCACCGGGCCTGCCACTTCTCTTTCTTTGAAAACTTTTTAGAAGAAAATGGAGCATGCTCAGAAGAAGCATTCCTGTACATCTTCCTGTCTGCCATCTTTATGATGCAAACTAAGCATACCAGGACTCATTCTTGCCCACCAACTTAACTTTTGAACATGCCCTTGATGGCTTTGAGATGAGCATGCCCAGAAATATGTCTTCCATCTTTCCTTCTTCAACTATGATTTTAAACTGAGCATGCTCAGAGTGCTTTCCCACATTAATATGTGTGAACTCATCAGTCTTCATCTCTTAGTAATATTGGTTTGGGCTTTTCATTCACCAAGATGCAAACACATTTGATTTGATAACAGCTTAAATGGACGTACACAGCTAAACCAAAAACAACTCAGTAACCTCTTGACTTATGAAAGCTCTGTTTATTTTAAATTTCTTTTCCTTTTAAATACATATATCTCCATTGGTAAATTAGGTAAAGACAGTTGTCATATTTTGCTTCTGGTAAATGAGGCAAAGGCGGCTGTGAATGTTTTAACCTTTACCCATTTCTGTAGTAGGAAATATAAACAATAAATGACTTAGAAGAAGATGGGGGTAGGGAAGATCAATTTCCAATGTGTTATTGGCAGAAGTTCAGCTGTAAGGCTAAAAGACTGTGTGTTTGTCCTTACCCATCACTACACCTACAGAAGGGAAAATGTCAATTTGAGTGACTCGACCCCGCAGGATGAGGTCAGCAACACAGTCTATAAAGAGCTAAGAACAGTTTTGAATCCTGAGCCTAATAATTTTTATTGCAACTTTCCAGCTCTAGCGTTGTACTGTAAAGTAGCCTTAGACAATTTCTAAATGAGCAAGAAGGCTGGATACCTACAAAATTATAATCTGATCAATATGTTCAGTGTCTATCTGGTCCAGTACATCAATGTCTTTCGGATGACTAGAAACTCCTAATTTCTTTTTTTTTTTCTTCCTTTATTTTTTATTTCTTCAAGTCACATCTCAATCGCAGTCCCCTCCTATTCCCCCTCCAGTCCTACCCTCCCACCCTCAACCCCCCCATCCTCTTCCCTTTTTTTTTTCTTTTAAGTTTAAGGTATATCTTATTTCCCCCTACAGTTTCTCCTTTCAGTCCAACAAATGCTAATTTTTTTCTCTTTATTTTTTATTTCTTCAAGTTACATCTCAATCACAGTCCCCTCCATATTTCCCCCTCCAGTCTCACCCTCCCACCCTTAACCCCCCATCCTCTTCACTTTTTTTTCTTTTTAAGTTTAAGGTATATCTTATTTCCACCTACAGTTTCCCCTTTCAGACCAACAAATGGCTCTTTCTCTTATAATAATAAATACAATACAAAACAACAGAGGTAATGAGGCCACAGTTATGAGGTTTATATGGCTTAGCGTACATTCCCAATGTCCAGTCCATATGTATTTGGCACCTGACTTTAACATTCTACTATCTAACCATCTCCATGAGTTTAAAGTTCTATATCTAACTCAACATTCATACTAACTTGCAACACAATTTTAAAAGCATCTTCTTAGATCTATAACACTCTCTTGACTCCTAAACCACTCAAAATTTAATTATGAGACTCTAGCTATGTGTTCTTCAACCACTTCAGAGACCTGAGAGGGATAAATATATCTAATTTTATAGGAAGTACAGGGCCTGAAGCTTCCAAAACTAAGAAATGACATACCAGTGGCTGCCTGGACAATTCCCATTTTCTCTCCATACATTATAGCATCGATCTTCAGTCGTTTGGCCGTTTCTCTGACAGACATTGATTTTAGAGCAGGGGTTATGAAGGACTTGCCTACTCTGTCTTGGCAGAGCTAGGCTGTCGACTTACCTGCTTCCAGGTTTTGTCCTTTTTGGACAGCATTCTGTCTACAGTTGGAGCAAGGGGCTTTTCCTACCAAGAGATAGGCTTGCGACTAATTCAATCATCTCCCACTGGAGATTCTTCGATGCTCATCTTCTACTTGGAGGAGAATAGGGGGTGCTGTCAGGAGTTGATATATCTTGATATAAAAAAATCTAAAGTTACAAAAACATCTTTGAATGCTATATTCTGCAGATCTCTTGAGGTTTTTGAAGAGGCCCTATTTATCTCTTATATAAGGGTAAGCAGATGTTGCTTGTCTCTTAGCAGCTTTATTTCTGATTAGCTTAGAAAATAACTATAATAGGCTGTCATAGTACCTAACAAAATGAACGGCTTGCATAACCATTAGTTTGCATTTCTTAATTATCCTAAACAGTTTATGACAATTAGTAGTAAGAGACCAAAACATCACATTTCATTTTTTTTCGTTACCTCCTATCCCTTCCATCCCATTTCTCTGGGGTGGGGTGTCCTTATATAACAGACCCTCATCTCATTTGAGAGGTCTTATGAGGGCCAAGAGCCTCCTCATTCATTGGGGGTCTACGAGGCAGTACCATCAGTGAAAAGTGTCTCATTGCCCGGGGGAGAGAACTAAAAAAACAAACAAACAAATAAGCAAACAAATAGATAAAAAAAGACTAAAAATTAGAAAAAAATAATAAATAAATAAATAGATAATAAAAAGTCTATATCCAAGTTCCCTTTGGTGTGTTAGTTGTAGTATCGATACCTTCTACTATATAGCTAAAATCCTACTATAAGTGAATAGATGCCATATGCATCCTTCTGAGTCTGGGTTAGCTCACTAAGGATGAGCTTTTCTAGTTCCATCCATTTGGCTGCAAATTGAATAATTTCATTTTTCCTGATAGCTGAATAATATTCCATTGTGTAGATGTGCCACAGTTTTTTTAACCCATTCTTCAGTTGAGGGACATCTGGGTTGTTCCAGTTTCTAGCTATTACAAATAAGGTTGCTATAAACATAGATGAGGAAACTTCCTTATGATTCCATGAAGAGGCACTTGGGTGTATACCCAGAAGTGGTATGGCTGGGCCCTGAGGCAAAGCTATTACAAGTTTTCTAAGATATTGCCAGACTGACTTCCATAGTGGTTGCACAAGCCTGCACTCCCACCAGCAGTGGAGTAGGGTACCCCTTTCTCCACACCCTCGCCAGCATGTGCTGTCATTTGAGCTTTTGATCTTAGCCATTCTGACAGGTGTGAGATGGAATCTCAGAGTCATCTTGAGTTGCATTTCTCCGATGATTAACAATGTTGAGCATTTCTTCAAGTATCTCTCAGCCATTAGGGATTCTTCCTTTGTGAATTCTTTATTTAGCTCTGTCCCAAATTTTTTGATTGGATTATTTGGTTTCTTGGCATTTAATTTCTTGAGTTCTTTGTAAATTTTGGATATGAGCCCTCTGTCAGACGTGGGGTTGGTGAAGATTTTCTCCCAGTCTGTAGGCTGCCATTGTGTTCGAATGACAGTATCTTTTGCCTTACAGAAGCTTTTCAGTTTCATGAGGTCCCATTTATTGATTGTTGATCTCAGGTCCTGAGCTGTTGGTGTTCTGTTCAGGAAGTTGTTGCCTGTGCCAATCAGTTCGAGGATTTCTCCCACTTTTTCTTCTAGTAGATTTAGTGTGACCGGACTTATGTTAAGGTCTTTGATCCACATGGACTTAAGTTTTGTACAAGGTGATAAGTATGGGTCTAACTTCATTCTTTTACAAATGGATATCCAGTTGGACCAGCACCATTTGTTGAAGATGCTGTCCTTCTTCCATTGGCTTCTTTGTCAAAAATTAGGTGGCCATAAGTGTGTGGGTCTATTTCTGGATCTTCAATTCAATTCCATTGATCTACTGGTCTGTTTCTATACCAATAACATGCTGTTTTTAGAACTATTGCTCTGTAGTACAGCTAGAAATCTGGGATGGTGATACCTCCAGATGTTTTTTTATTGTACAGGATTGATTTAGGTATTCTGGGCTTTTTGTTGTTCCATATGAAATTGAGAATAGCTCTTTCCAAGTCTATAAAAAATTGTATTGGTATTTTGATAGGAATTGCATTGAATCTATATATTGCTTTTGGTAGGATAGCCATTTTTATTATGTTGATCCTACCCATCCATGAGCATGGGAGATCTTTCCATCTTCTAAAGGCCTCTTCCATTTCTTTCTTCAAGGTTCTTGAAGTTCTTGTTGTACAGGTCCTTTACTTGCTTGGTTAGAGTTATCCCCAGGTATTTTATGTTGTTTGTGGCTATTGTGAAGGGGGTTGTTTCCCTTATTTCTTTCTCAGCCCATTTGTTTGTGGTATAAAGAAGGGTTTCTGATTTTTTTTGAATTAATTTTTTATCCAGCCACTTTGCTGAAGGTGTTTATCAGCTGTAAGAGTTCTCTGGTGGAATTTTTAGGGTCGTTTATGTATACTATCATATCATCTGCAAATAGGGATAATTTGACTTCTTCATTTCCAATGTTTATCCCCTTGATCTCCTTTAGTTGTCTTATTGCTCTAGCAAGAACTTCAATTTCTATATTGAAGAGATATGGTGAAAGTGGACATCCTTGTCTTGTCCCTGAGTTTAGAGGAAATGCTTCAAGTTTCTCTCCATTTAATTTGATGTTGGCCACTGGCCTGATGTATATTGCCTTTATTATTTCTAGGTACGGTCCTTGTATGCCCGTTCTCTCCAGAACTTTCAGCATGAAGGGGTGTTGAATTTTGTCAAATGCTTTTTCTGAATCTAGCGAGATTATCATGTGGATTTTTTCTTTCATCTTGTTTATATAGTGAATGACATTGATAGACTTTCGTATGTTGAACCATCCCTGCATTCCTGGGATGAAGCCTACTTGATCATGGTGTATGATACTTTTGATGTGTTCTTGAATTCGGTTTGCTAGTATTTTATTAAGTATTTTTGCATCTATGTTCATGAGGGAGATTGGTCTGTAGTTCTCTTTATTTATTGGGTCTTTGTGTGGTTTAGGAATCAGGGTGACTGTGGCCTCATAGAATGAGTTTGGCAATGTTCTTTCAGATTCTATGTGGTGGAAGAGTGAAAAGTATTGGTGTTAGCTCCTCTTTGAAGGTCCGGTAGAATTCGGTGCTAAAGCCATCTGGTCCTGGGCTTTTTTTGGTTGGGAGATTTTTAATGACTGTTTCTATTTCCTTAGGGGTTATAGGGCTGTTTAATCTGTTTATCTGATCTTGATTTAGCTTCAGTAGGTGGAATCTATCAAGAAAATTGTCCATTTCAGGTAAGTTTTCAAATTTGGTGGAGTATAAATTTTTAAGGTAGGATCCAAATATTCTCTGGATTTCCTCAATGTCTGTTGTTATTTCTCCCTTTTCATTTCTGATTTTGTTGATTTGTGTTTTCTCCCTCTGTCTTTTAGTTAATTTGGCTAAGGGTCTGTCTATTTTGTTGATTTTCTTGAAGATCCAACTCTTGGTTTCATTGATTCTTTGTATAGTTCTTTTTGTTTCTAAGTTGTTGATTTCAGCCCTAAGTTTGATGATTTCCTGCCTTCTGCTCCTCTTGGGAGTGTTTGCTTCTTTTTTTTCCAATTCACCCAGTTTAGCTGTTAATTTGCTAATATGAGTTGTCACAATTTTCTTTTTGAAGGCACTTAGTGCTATGAACTTTCCTCGTAGCACAGCTTTCATTGTGTCCCATAGGTTTGGGTATGTTGTGTGTTCGTTTTCGTTGGATTTTAAGAAGTCTTTGATTTCCTTCTTTATTTCTTCCCTGACCCAGTGGTCCTCTAGTAAAGAGTTGTTCAATTTCCATATGAGTGTAGACTTACTGTTGATTCTTTTGCTATTGAAGTCCAGCTTTATTCTATGGTGGTCTGATAAGATACAAGGGGTTATTTCAATTTTCTTGTATCTGTTCAGGCTATCTTTGTGTCCAACTATATGGTCGATTTTGGAGAAGGTTCCGTGAGGTGCTGAGAAGAAAGTGTATTCTTTTGTGTTTGGGTGAAACGTTCTGTAGATATCTGTTAGGTCCATTTGGTTCATGATCTCTGTTAGACTCATTATTTCTCTGTTTGGCTTCTGTCTTGATGATCTGTCCATAGTTGTGAGTGGGGTGTTGAAGTCTCCCACTATGAAAGTGTTTAGATCGATGTGCGATTTAAGTTTTAGAAGCGTTTCTTTTATAAATGTAGGTGCCTTTGTATTTGGGGCATAGATGTTCAATATTGAGATGACCTCTTGGTGTATATTTCCTTTAATGAGTATGTAATGCCCTTCTCTGTCTTTTTTTATTAACTTCAATTGGAAGACTATTTTGTTTGATATTAGGGTGGCTACTCCAGCTTGTTTCCTGTGTCCATTTGCTTGGAAAACCTTTTCCTAGCCCTTTAGTCTGAGATAGTGTTTATCTTCAATAGTGAGGTGTGTTTCTTGTATATAGCAAAAAGATGGGTCTTGTTTACGGATCCAGTCTGTAAGTCTGTGTCTTTTTATTGGCGAGTTGAGTCCATTGATGTTGATGGATATTAGTGACCAGGTGTTGTTATTTCCCATTATTTTGGTATAGCTTGTTGTCTTGTGTTTCTTTTTGTTTAGTTGCTGTGGAGGTTTCTATTTCCTCTGTTTTCTTGGGTGTAGTTATCTTCTCTGTGTTGGAATTTTCCTTCTAGGATCTTCTGTACGGCTGGGTTTGTGGGGAGATATTGTTTGAATTTGATTTTGTCATGGAATATCTTGTTTTGTCCATCTATGTTGATAGTTTTGCTGGGTATAGTAGTCTGGCTGGGCACCTGTGTTCTCTCAGGGCTTGTAGGACATCCGTCCAGGCCCTTCTAGCTTTTAAAGTTTCTGAGGAGAAGTCAGGTGTGATTATGATGGGTCTGCCATTGTATGTGACTTGGCCTTTTTCTCTTACAGCTTTTAATATCCTTTCTTTGTTCTCTACATTTGGGGTTTCTATTATTATGTGGCGAGAGGAGTTTCTTTTGTGATCTAATCTGTTTGGTGTTCTGTAAGCCTCTTGGATTTTTACTGGCATCTCTTTCTTTAGGTTTGGGAAGTTTTCTTCTATGATTTTGTTGAAGATATTTCCTGGACCATGGAGTCGGGAGTCTTCTCTTTCCTCTATGCCTATAATTCTTAGGTTCCGTCTTTTCATTGAGTCCTTGATTTCTTGGATGTTGTGGGTGAGAGATTTTTTAGCTTTCTCATTTTCTTTGGATGTTGTACTGATTTCTTCCATCGAATCTTCCATGCCTGAGATCCTGTCTTCCATCTCTTGCATCCTATTTTTGATACTCACATCCGTAGTTCCTGTTCTCTTCCCTTGATTCTCCATTTCCTCTTTTAACTCTGACTGTGTTTTCTTTATTGTTTCCATTTCTATTTTCATGTCTTGAATGGTATTGTTCATTTTGTACATTTTCTTCTCCAGTTTGCTTGTTTTTGCCTGGAAATCTTTCATTGCTCTGTCCTTTTCCTGTTCAAGCTGAGTCACCTTGGCTTGGAGCTCTTTAATGGTGTTATTCGTTGTTTTGACTTTTAAAATTATGGCTTCTTTGAATTCCTTCATTGATTTAAGTTCTTCTTGAAGGGACTCTATCACTTTCCATAATGTAGAATTGTCATCGTTTTCATGTGTTTCAGCAGTGGTGAGGTGGTTCGGGCTGGGTGGAGTAGCGTTGCTTTCTTTTGTTGGAGTCATTTCCCTCTGTTTTTTTTTTTTTTTTTTGTCTGGGGCCTCTGGCCATGTGGAGTTTTTTAGCTGTCTTCTGGACTTGGGTCCAAAGGGGGTGCTTTGGTGTAGGATTCGAGTTGCCTTACTCCACCCCTATAAGGTGAGTCATTCAGCCCCACCTCCTATGTGGAGACCTAATTAATCCAGGTGGTGGAGCTGTGTACAAGTAAGCTCTGGTTCCCTGCTGGAGGGGCCAGTACTAGTACAAATGTCTGATATATGACAGTTTCAAATATCTCGCAGTTTTCCTGGGGTTGGTTCCTGTGGTGGGTAAATCTGCCCTTCACCTCCAATGGAAACTGGCCAGTGATGTCACAGCAGTGGGTTGCGATCTGCAGTCTGAAGGCTCTTTGCCGCAGAGCTGTGCTCACTTCTAAGGGTTGCAACCTTTCGCCAGATAGCTGGATCGTCTGTGGGAGACCTGGGGGTGCCCAGCAGGGTGGGGATTATCTCTGCGTGAGATCTGAATCCGCCTGCTGGGTATTAAATTGGAACTTACCTGGAGTCTCTCCTGGTGGGGGATGGGGGGGTCCCGATTCCCGGGTCCAGCAGCTTCCTTGTGTGTCTGAGAGTGGGAAGGAGCGTCCTGCCCAGGGACCCTGGTTGGTTGGGTGAGATTTAGAAGAGGTTGAGCCATTTGTACAGCATCCTGCAACACTCACCGCCCTGTGACTATTAACCCCGAAATCAAAATACGTCCGCACAGGCCGCCGCCATCTTGGATCCCGAAACTCCTAATTTCAAAGAGAATTTAATGAAGAAAGGATGTCTGACTTTGTCCCAACTCTGACACTACTAAGTGGAAATGGCTTAATTACCCAATGCCTTAGATTCCTCACATGTAAAAGGAACGTAACTTCATAGCCATCATACATTGCATGGGGACATATGAATGAATCAATGTATCTGGTGAAGAAGGGATACAATAACTGTTGATAATTTCAGTGGAAGACTGAAGACATTATGGTAACAGCTGTATGTAATTTTAACATTGTTTTGGGTAAAGAATAAGAGCATATAAAGCCCACTTGCTTTTGCTATCCCCAAATTTCTACCTCATTGAAATTTTGTAAATAGAGATCCTTACTCTGGAACAAGAAGAAAGCCATAGGTGTTTAGATCCTAAAGGAACCTTCTTCACATTCCTCAAGATCAACATATTCAAACATTAGTTTTCCATCACCACCTTAAACAGATTCCTCCCACGTTATTAGAGTCGTTAAAGCAAGAGCATCAACCCTGGCAGCCCTAGCTAAGTTAGGCTCAGCCCACTGTCCTCAATGGGTCAAAATTAAAAGCCAAAATGAAAGAAACAAGTAATGATGAAAAGAAGAGAAGGGAGACTTATTCAATGTGACCACATTGGAAAAAGGAACAAAGATGCCCAGTGACCTGGAATCCATCTTCGGGATGCTGACATAAGGGTTAGGTTTAAACAGAAGGCAAGAGGTGTGTCCTCATCACGGTGATCGATCCCATCACTGACTGAGCCATCATTATATCCTCCAGTCTCCTCTGCAATGTGGTAGGGCAAGTTGTTAGAACCCTGTGAAAACTTTTCCTGAGATACAGGCTGATACCTGGCTCAACCTTTTCTCCTGGCCATAAGACCTACAAGAAAATTCCAATTTTTTTAGGGTCCATTGTCCCAAAAGTCTAATGATAAGCAAAGAGAGTGCTACAACTATCTCTTTAGACTACCTTCATTCCTTCAGAACAATGGCACCCAATACTGAACTCCAGAAAGTTTGCCCAAGACTTGAAAACTATGCCTCAGCTCCTCCCTCTGCCTTCCCTTCCAATGTATGTCCAAACAGTACTGAGGTGATCCTGAACCATGGTTTTTCCTGATATCTCAGCTGCTAACTCCATACTCATCCTGAAGAAGTCTGTCAATCTATTCCTTTAGAACACAGTCTGCACTAGACATCTTCCTTTTGTCATGGGGTACCTGAAGAGAACAACTCCAAGAGACCTGAATAAATCAAATGGAATTTTCATATACTGCTGGAAGGACTGTCCCAAGCAGACTACGGGAAGCAGGCCTGATCAGCTTGGTTTGAGGTTTTAGGGGCAAAAACCACAATTTTGGGGGAGACATATAAGCAGCTCTGGACGTGCTCTGGACTTCTCTCTCAACAAGCAAGTCTTGTTTACAGAAGCAGAGAGATAGCATTTAATTAAATGGTCAGGCAGTTGACCTTTAGCTCAGGGTCACATTGTATAGGAATTTATGGTCCAGATAATTTACCCAAGATAATTTCACCCAAGATAATCTCAGCACTTAAAGCATTCTTAGGAATACTTTCATGAGATGGCATAACTATAGTTCAGTAGCCCACTAGGCTTTGAGCTCCTCTTTGATGTTCCCATTTGAGTTCCTATGCCATAATTATCTATTTGCTTCTACATTTTTCTAACAAAACAGTTCAATGAAGGCACAGATTCAGTTTTAGATGAGTTTGTCTTTCCATTCCTTCTTCGATGTCAGATCCATCATGGGAGTTTAGTGGGTTAGTTGAGTTAATGGGAAATGGGGGAAGGTCATTCAACATAAGGGTCAGAATGGTGATAGGACAGTTGGAGATGGGTTTGAGTCTGGTCTTTATCTACCGAAAATACTGAAGGGTTTTAGGCATTCAGGAGGTGAGAGAAGGAATGGGGTCAAGAGAGAGGATAGTCAGAAATAGGAAAACAAAAAAGAATGATCATGGTGCTGAGGAAAGACCACTGGATATGGCGGTTTAAATTTTCCTGGAGAATTAAAAATGCATTTTAATAACTATGTAATTTAAGAGATGATAGATTATTTGGAAGTGGAGGCATTGATTATTACTGCAAGAAGTTGATAATCAAAGAAATTGTTTTTTAATAGTGTTTGAGGATGGACATGCCTGGATTTATCTTTAGGACAAAATCTTGAAAGATAAATTAGAATTGGAAACTTACACAAGTGAGGGCAGGGACACCTGTGGAATCAATAGACCCAGCAGGAAGGTTAGTTTCACCAGGAGAAGGATCAGTTACTCAATCTGCAAAATCAAAAGACAAACAAGAGGCAGGGGGATGATGGGGTGGGAGATGTTTAAGTATTGAGAAGAACAGCTGAGAATTTGCATTTTAATGGCTTCTAGCTTCTCAGTTAAGGCACTAGAATAAAAATACTTTGTTCTCTAAGGGAGTGGAAAGAAGGACTAAGCCCTGGGAAGGGACTAATTCACACCTCACAGTGGAGGTCTATCAACTACAGGATAAATCATTGAGTCCTTTAAGGAAAATTAAGGTACCAGAGATGTAAAAACAGTACTTTCTGTTTGTGTCTTACAGCTGCAAACACTGAAGAAATAACTTTTAAGAGATTTTCCAAATTTATGATTTCAACAGACCATCTTTGAGTTCATGGCATCCACATCCTAATACCTGGAAAATTTAGGTCACTGGCATTTCCCCTAAGTGCCACAGAAGGAAGTCTCAGATTTAGCTGGTTAAACACATATAATCTCACAAGTGCACACACGTGCATACACACACACACACACACACACACACACACACACACACACTGAGAGAGAGAGAGAGAGAGAGAGGCATGCAGAGTGGTTGACATTAGTAGAACAGCAAATATACCTGAGAAAATTCACTAGGAAATGCAGGATAAAGTCATGTGGGGGTTGGGTGGGGGGAGTAGAGCCTGCAGCAAACAGACATCTTGGAATTTAGTAAAAGACCTTAGGCTGGATGCCCCAAAGCTGTCTTTTGGGTTTATTAGTTGCCAATGCTGCTCCAGATAGTGACATCCACAAAACTCATAGATACTCATAATACATAGCACATACTATACTTCTGACAGTCGTGTTCTTTGCACTCTCCGGCAAGATGGGAACATTCACTGTAACAGCATCACAAAAAGTCACTCCCAATTAGTGTTTTCCTAGCAGGTAGTATCCTGCTCACTCCTCATTCACCTCTCTGACTTATGCTGTGTAGGAAGAGTCTGCGGATGTGACTGTAGGGAGGGGGACACGGAGACAAGTAGTAGGTAATGACTTTAGGTTTACAAAGTCCTGCACCCAGGAACCTTCTCAGGCCTGATTTGTGAAAGCCTACATTCTTGACTCTCTCCTGAATGTGGTGGCATTTATTAATTGCTACAGGAGCTACCAGGCTGTCATTATGAAGCCTTGTATTGGTGCTCTGTAACTATTAAGAATGTATTAAAATTGTAGCGTATGTCCGAGCAGCTGAGGCTGTTCTGTCAAGACAGTTTCAGCATGAAAACATACCACACTACGACTCCCATAAACCCTCCTTCTTGCAGCTGCCCCAAAGCACCCAACAGACTGCAATTTTTAACTCTTTAATTATACCAGGAGTCGCTTGACTGGTAGCTACACTTAAGCAAGGCTCTGAAACCAGCATGTGTGGTTAATGATGCAGATGCCCTTGTGGTATATTCACTTATAGAAATGAGGCCAGGTGGATCTTCTTTGATGTTTCTAGGGACAAGGAAAGGCCTTTCTCCTTTCTTCCTGTTGAAATGAGTGAGTGGAGGAGCGTCTGAGAGCTGGGGGAGCAACCAGGCTTGGTGTAGGCCGTGTCCAGTGGAATGCACACTTTGGTAAGTGGAGACATTTGTCTGACCTGCTCCTGAGGTCTACCCAAAGTAGACAAGATTTGACTGGTACTTACTTATTCCACAAAGGTCTCCACTGCTCTGCCATGATATCTTGCTAGAAAGAAAGTTCTAGATGCAGAGGTTGTCTCTCATAATGCTAACAACTAGATGATATCTTGGAAATGTTGTTTTTCTTAGGAATGGTGACACTACTTTCTTTGCATATGGTAATATCCATAATTCTTAGAAAGTGTATATTACAAGCTAAAAGTGAAGTGTCAGAATATTTGAAATTTACCTTCTTTTTTAAAATTATGTTTATTCTTCCAAATGTGTGTGGGCACATGTGTGCATGTACATGCATGCCTGTGTCCAGAAGATGACATTAAATCCCCTGGAGCTAGAGTTCCATGTGTTTAGGATCTGCAGGATAGGAGGAGAGGTTATCTAGAAGAGCTGAAAGGGATTTAACCTACTGAGCTACCTCTCCAGACTCTGGCATTCACTTTTCACATTGTCCAACAAAATATAAATATGTATCAAATATAAATACACACATCCATACAAGTTGAGAGAGAAGGAAAATATGGCAGAATGTCAAAGCTTTGGAACTAAGGTGGAAAGCTTGGAACTATTCCTGTCACTTTTCACTTTTTCAACTTTTTACATATTAAAATATTTGTATGGAAAATTCAGATTCTATGAATCCCCAAATCCACTGACTCAGACTCCCAAAAATAGACATTGCTATTGAGTGTCTGAGACAAGTTGAAATTTATTGAAACATAAACTTGAACTCTAATAAAAGAGTAAATGCAATTTAAGAAGTGATTTTTGTTTGTTTGTTTTAAAGTGACATTTGAGGGAAGTAAATCAACTTAAAGACCCAAGTTTCTCTGGACAAGACAAAATACAACAACAACAAAAAACCCAAAACACATTGAGTAAAACTCTTGCTTCACATGTGTGAGATCCTGCAGTCAGAAACTCTCAAAGGCAACAGCAACCAAAGCAGCTGAGTGAATGAGAAGAAGCTCGGAGGCTCCTTAGCTTTCCATACCCAAAACCTGAATAACTCCATAGAGTTCAAGTAGAAGACCACAAGCTCTTGAGAGTGGTGAAAATCCACAGCAGCAGAGTCTGAACTAGTGTTCAGATCCCTTGTGCTGTGAAGTCTTTAGTTCCCAGGTTTGCTGCTGCTGTTGTTGTTGTTTTGGTTGTTGCTTGTTTGCTTTCCAGTGTTGGGTTTGAAACCAGGACTTTGCTAGGCATGATCAGATTTTCAGTAACTCTGTGTCTCCCGTTACTTCGCAAAATCACCTGTGCAGCTTAAAACACGTGGGCCAATGTACTGGCCCCAGCTCCCACCTCCAAACCTTAGAACAGAGTTTCTGTATTTCAAAAGCACATATACTAGAATTCTAGTATAGAGATAGGGTTAAAATGCAGTTGTCTATGGAATAAAACCCAAACTCCTCAAAAAAGGCACAATCTGTTCTCTTGAGCAAGGGAGCCTGAAATGGCTTTTAAAGGTACCACAGTGAGCCAATCCAATACCAGAGGCTTCTGAGATTCAAAGTGTCTCTCTGGAGTTCATACATCTGGAGGCTAGGTATATTAGACTTTAATTGGGAGTCCTAGGGAACTGTAGATAGCTAAACATTTGGAAATGGGGTGAACAAGGGGAAAGATGCTGAAGTGACGTCAGTGGGGAAAAGCAGATAACTGTGACAGTGAAGAAAAGTCTATCTGCTTTGGAATTTTCATTACAATTTTGCCAGGACCTTCAAGGACAAACAGAGAAATGGGGCGTCGAGTCTGTTTTTGCTTGTTTGACAGCTCCCTGTGATGGCCTACACTACATAGAGCTCAAGATCTCAACCAAGTTCTCTTGAGAACTATTTATCAGTGTTCTAAGGTACTAAGTAAGCTCCATGGAGGATTCTAGAAGAGTGCATCCTTTGCCTGAGGTAAGGTTCACTTCCTTTGTTGAACAGGAATCCAGATTCCTCCCTTTGGCGTGACTGCGCTGTACAAAACATGCCTACTGGAAAATCTTGTTCTCCGACATTGGTCATGAGAGAGGTGTGTTTCTCTTAGCTGGTACACAAGAGGAAGTTCTAATGATTTCCTTGGAAAGTATTAACTCAAAGAACGCTCAGGTGGGTCACTTGTGACTGTTTTTTGAGGAGTTGTTTGTTTGGTTGTTGTTTTTTTTCTTTTTTCAGCCAAGGAGGAAGATACAGAAGAAGAAGGAGGGAACCAATAAAATGAAAATTTGAGCTGGAAGCATGGGTGGGGACAAGTGGTTTGGCTTTATTTAGGAAACTAGCATTACAGGAAAGTGCCCTTCACTGGGTGAGTAATCTCACCGTGTCACCACTGCAAACTCCACCATGCAGATCTCAGTTTAAACAAGGCAAACTGAAATCATTGGCTGAGCTTACAACTCACCTCTGTCCCCAGCAGAAACCTGACTTTCCTGCCTTCCAGGAGGAAGAGGCCAGGCAGGAGTGTTGTAAGGTTTCTTTTGGTACCAGCATGGGCACCACAGGCCTCTGTTCTTTCCCTCTATTAAAATTTATTATCTTACGGTACAGTCTCTGACTCCAGGGAATCTTGGAGAAGCTCACAAAAATGCAAAAATTTCTACCTTGAGTCCTCCCAATATTGTGCACATTTCAGCTGTTCATGCACTCCTTTTACTGTATCCTACTCAGAAACTCCATGTTGCTCACCAAATCCATGTGTGTGCACTGCTAGTCACAGGCCTCAAACACGCAGCTACCCTTTGAAGAGTAAGTACTTCATCAAACATACTCATTTTGTTCATTTAAAACATTAAAATTATATCTGGGCATGGTGGTATACACACCTTTAAACTCTTTAATCTCTGTGAGTTCGAGGCCAGCCTGGTCTACAGAGGGAGTCCAGGACAGCCAGGGCTCTGTCACATAGAGAAACCTTGTCTCAGGGGTAAGAAAAACCACTACCAACAAAAAGGGATTAAAATTATACATTGTTTATTTGTGTATACATATAATATATAAAATAACATCTTAGAGGCAGAAGTAGAGCAGAGACATATATATATATATATATATATATATAATATACAGGACTTCTGTGAAAGGTTTAAAAACTAGAGTGACAGTGATGACAATGAGATTTCAAGTGTTATGGCTGCGGGTGGCACTGTTTTTGGCTGCCCAACAGACATCCTTTCCTTATTCTTCATTTCATTATTCAATTATCTTGGGCATTCCTGATTGTACTCAGCTCTTTGCAAGGGAAAAGAAAATAGAAGAAAACTTCCCAGAGCTGGGGCTCAATCCCCAACACTCTTGTATATTAAGACATAACCAAACATCCTCTTTTTGTTTTCTTTTTTTTTTTTTTTTTAAAGATTTATTTATTGTGTATACAGTGTTCTGTCTGCAGGTATATCTGCAGGCCAGAAGAGGGCACCAGATTTCATTATGGATGGTTGTGAGCCACCATGTGGTTGCTGGGAATTGAACTCATGACCTCTGGAAGAGCAGCCAGTGCTCTTAACCGCTGAGCCATCTCTCCAGCCCCTCTTTTTGTTTTCTAATATAAATGTTGGTATGTGGGTGGTGGAGTAACAATCATACTGTCACAGAGAAAAGCTTGTGGGGGGTTGGTAGTGACAGGCAAAATGGAAGGAGCCCATGTCCCCAGGGGAGTGTAGAAAAGCTGGCTTGGCCAGGTTCCTTTTCAGTGAAAAAGTCCCATAGAGCGTAATACCATCCCAGCTGTGTGTTTTGGTCCTGGAATTGAGAGCACTTTACTGCTACTAAGACTTTACAAAGGGCTTGTGACCTAAGGAAGGGATAGACCATGAGATGAGCCACAGGATTAGTTAAACTTGTGTTGCTATACATACATGCATGTCTTTATGTCCATTTGGATGCATGTATGTATAGAACTTTTATATTTACCCATATACATGTACTTTTTTGTTTGTATCTTGAAGCATTGTGGTATAGGAAGGAATTTGAATGAACATATATTAATATTGTACCTTCTGTACCTACAAACACCTATTTATCAAGCTTCTCCCCACTCAGTGCTAGACTCTCCTAAGCACTGACTACAATGGGGAAGGATACCCACATATAGTCTGTTCTCATGAAGCTTAGAATTCAGTTAATGATACAAACAAAAGAATAATTATGTTCTAAGATGAAGCATGAAATCAAGAAACAAGGCACCATGAAGGCATGTAAGCAGTGGGAGTCCAAGCTTGACTGGGGTTAGGGAAGCTTCCTTGGGAAAGCAGTTTTTGAGCTTGGGGTGATATTTTGGAGGGCTCAGCTTTATAAAAGAATGAATGGGAAGCAACAGCATGTATTTACTTGCTCCTGTACTGTAGACTTTGAAGGTGTGGTATTGTGTCTGCATAATCATGTGTCTATTCATATTTTATGCTGTGTTCATCACAGACACACAAACATAGAGGACTGACTGAATGAAATCCTTACTTTTTTTCCTTTATTTTATGTGTATGGGCATTTGGTTTGTGTGTATATCTGTATACCATTTGTCTGCAATTCCCTAGGAATCCAGAGGAGGACACTGGAGCTCCTGGGACTGGAGTTACAAACAGCTGTGAGCCATCATGTGAGTGCTGGGAATCAAACCCTCGTCCTCTGAAAGAGCACCCTGTGCTCTTAACCTCTGAGCAACCTCTCCAGCCTAGATGGATGAATGAAGTCTTTAGTTCCTTGTAAAACAAACAAACAAGCACATTGCAACTATATATAAGAGTTGGGTAGAAAGCTGTCCTGCCATGCATGAGGCCATAGATTCCATTCTCAACAACACAAACATAACACATGCTCACATAACCAGGAAATGTCTCCTCCTAAAAGGATTTAAAACATCCAAACACATAATAAAGTCTCAATGATAGAAACTCTTACTGTGCCTACAATAGTCATTGCCTTATCTGTTGTACATATCATCTTTGTTGCATACTGAAAGGCTTAAAATAGAAGAAAAATGTATTCAGTTTATCATTAAATAGCCTGAAATGGTTTGTTTGTTTGTTTTTCAAGACAGGGTGTCTCTGTGTAACAGCTCTGACTGTCCTGGACTTGCTTTGTAGACCAGGCTGGCCTCAAACTCATAGAGATCTGTCTGCCTCTGGCTCCCAAGTTCTGGGATTAAAGGCATGCACCATCACCACCCGGCAGCCTGAAGTTTTTAATGTAGTGTCTTACATAGAATAAATTCCCCAAAAATGCAGGGACTGAATGACTTTTTTTTTTTTTTTTTTTTTTAAAGACAGGGTTTCTCTGTATAATATCCCTGGCTGTCCTGGAACCTGATTTATAGTCCGGGCTGGTCTCAACTCACAGAGATCTGCCTGCCTCTGCCTCCCAAGTGCTAGGGTTAAAGGTGTGTACCACCATGCTTGGCTTGAATGGCCTTCTTAATTAGGGATTCAATGAACAAGTCAAAGAAAATCATGTACCTGACCTTGGTGGAGGATTATAACTCCAAACACCAGAAAGTCACTGTGATAGTAAACACCTGTAACCTTTGCACTTGGGAGCTGGAAAGGAGGATCAGTAGGTCATCCTCAGCTACACAGTGAATTCTAGGCAAGTCTAGGCTAGATGATACCTTCATTAAAAATAATATCAACAATATTAATGTTCTCAAACACCATAGGAATCAGGATTGCCTTAAGGCTTGTTTGGGATAACCATGGGATAAAGTTCATTTGTGTTACTTCTAGAACAATCTTCAAAATAAGCACATTCTCTTTTCCTTTCTTTGTCTCAGACAAGATGGTAATTTTTAGAATGTGTCTGCCCTGTCAAATGTGCAGGTCCTGGAAAGTGAAGCAGACAAAGCCAACTAGTGACAAATGTGTGAAAAACAAAATAGACCAGTGTCAACAAATGCCAAAAACAAGTTCACACTGGGAAAATAAAATCTTAAAGCTCACTCAGCTACTCTCTGCAGGAAATAGTGAATGTCAGCTTTCTAGAATATAGAGAAACATTTAGGAAAAAATATCTCTGAAAAACATTGAAGAAACAAGGCAGGACACTGTGCAGAGAAGAGACCACGATGGACCACTGAAGGAGACTATCATGTTGGCCATTGAAAAGGCATGGCTTTAATGCCTGGCTCCCGGAGACCACTCAGTCAAAAGCCATCTTTCTCTAGCATGCTGCTCTGCATACAGCATAGAGCCAGCTCATTCCTCCTTTTCAGTTGTTTGATTTTCAAGTTCCTTGCCCATCCCACCACAGAAATAGGAGCTCTACAGGAGCCTGGATTCTGTTTACCTTGTACTCAAGCTAGCACACAGCTTATGTGTCACTGAGGACCCTCTGCTGATTAAAGCATATGCATGGGAACAATATTATGTGCTACGGAGCAGTGTGTGTACAAGACTGACAAAATACCACAGGATATTCAAAGTTAAAAGTACATGTTCATGTGAGTGAGTGTGTGTAGAGGTAGGGGGTGCAGAGGTCAATGTTGGGTGCTTTCCTCAACATCTTTCCGAAGATCTCTTACTGAACCTGGAACTCATGGGTTTCTCTTAGGCTGGCTGGTTCATCAGCTCCAGGAATCTGCACACACACACACACACACACACACACACACACACACACACACACATATAACCAGGACTGGGTTTGCCGATACGTGCTTTCACATAGCTATCAGGGACATGAACTCAAGCCTTAAAGCTTGTAGGACAAGCGCTTTACTGACTGAGCTATTTCCCCTGCTCCAAACCTTATTTTATTTTTTATGACATGAAAAAGAGACCAAGGTTTAAGAAGGTATTTGCAGTGAGGAACAATCAAATCATAGCAATGTTTGACAGAGAACCTGGTCCTGGGACATTCTTGGATAGAACAAACAGCTAGGTGAGACATCTACAAGACCTGTGAGGCATAACACTGATGGGATAGAGAAGGAATGAGTAAATATTATAATACAAGTAGAGACTCTATTGGGAATACCAAGGGTCTCACAGAAGGAGTGCTATCTTGTCATTTTTTACCGTGAACTATTCTATAAAAATATTCAAATACAGCCATAAGCAAATCAAAATTCTCATTGATTAAAAGAAAGGAAAATACACTCCTAAATGCAAATTTAGACAAGTTACTGTTGCTTAGATTTGCATAGCTGACTCTCTTTACTAGTAAAATAGGTGATTACCTGCTTCACATGCTTTTGGAGAGGAGTGGATGGTCTTTTCAAGGACACATCTGGTGCCTTTGTGTATTTCCTCTCATTAGCTTCCTGTGCCCCTGTGTTTTATACATTGAGCCACTGGACACTTTTCTTTTTTTCTTGCAAGTAAAAACACTTGTGAATGGGAACTTTTATGAGGTTCACACAAATCACTTTATGAATGTAAGCTCTGACCCCTCTATCAGCTAGCCCATCTGGAGTTTATGTGAGAGGGAAGAACAGGCCAGAAGTTTGAATAAAACTAATAATTGTTTGGTGCTGGGGCTTGAGAGTCTATTTGCAAGCATAGATAAAAAGGATTTGTGAAGATGTAAGAGGGAGAGGGGGAGGAAGAGAACCCTATTGGCAGAGAAGGGTTTACAAAATCAGGGTTAAGCAATTGTATGCTAGACAGATGCTCAATAGCTTTTGGCACCAAAATATATTGACCAGCTGGGATATCATTAATGTTTAACAATTTTATCCTTATGACCACATCTTGGCCAATTAGGTTGTCTTTGACCACCAAAGGGTATAATATATTCTGTTGTAAATGCCACATGTGTATCTCTGTAGCTCATATTCTATTACATTGATGTGTTGCATAATACAAACTAACTATAAATGCATTTGCTTCTTCAGAGTACCATATTTGACGGTGATTTAAAGGGAATAGAATTAAAATACAAAATTAATGTCTTTATAAACAGTAATTAGTCATTACTCGGGGAAATGTGTGTGTGTGTGTACTGAAAGTAAAGGGATCCAAATCAAGTAATTTCTAAATAAATATCCAAAAAGCTACCATTAAAAAGTAATCTGGCTGGGAAAAACCAATGTTGTACAATATCTGGACACAGTAAATACAGACAAGAAGGAGGCAGTTGCTAAGAGAGTAATTGAATGACTTGCACAGAGGCTGCTTGTGAAATCAGAAGGCCGTAGCCAGTGCCATAAGCCCATGAAGTCATTTCAGAAATACTTCTGAAAGATCCATACCAAACAGTTATATGGAACAGTATTTCCAAGAATTTTTCACACTCTAAAATTTAATATTTTACAACATACAGATCATGTGCAGAACTTTACATTGAAGTATCTTCTAAGTTGAATTTGTAACATATATTCGTACACATTAGTAAGAAGTCCAAACAGAGAAACCCAACTTGCTACAAGATTCAAAGACATGTGTGAATAGATTTCATCTATAAACTATTTCCCTTTAAATTGACTTGGGATGTACTTAGAGACTTAATGAGTTTCTTAGTAACTTCCACAAGTAGCCTTTGAGTCTAATACTGTTCATGCATTTTCCTCATACTCCAGGAAATGGTTTGCTTCCTAGTGCTTAGGCCCCCTCTGTGTGTAAATTGCTAAGAGTAGCATCAGTATTCCTTCTTCAAAGTCAGATAACCAACCGTAAAATCTTCATATAGGAAGTACAAAATTTAAAGAAAAAAATATGGGCCCAAGCAAGCTGTTTCCCATATCTATGGCAAGAACCATTCAATAGAATCAAAATATTTCCTGAGTCTCAAAGGCAACTTTGAAGTATGCAAAATCTCTTTTAAAAATCCCTCTGAGAGCTAGGTCTTATGGTGCATGCCTGTAATCCCAGCACTCAGGAAATGGATCAGGAGTTTAAAGTCATTCCTAACCACACAGCAAGTTTGAGGCCAGCCTGGAACACAATAAGACCCTGTGTAAACACGAGAGAGAGAGAGAGAGAGAGAGAGAGAGAGAGAGAGAGAGAACAATTAAACAATTTTCCTTTGAGCTTAACCCACTTGACATTTCCAGACTGAACAACCCACATTTTTTCTGTTGAGCTTTTTTCCAAGGCAATCATGGCATTGCTTTTGAAGCTGAAAGTCCCGGGAAGAAGGAATCCTGGGAACCAGCAGGGAGGAGGTGTCCCTCTCCATGTTCTGTCTTCTCCATGCAGTGGCATTCTTCTACTCGCATCACCATCTTGACCACAGGGGTTGGGCTAATGCAGTCCAGCCTCAATTGCATGGTGGTGAACTTGGTGGGTGTGCAGTGGGAGCAGAAGTTGTGGGGATGTGCCCCTTCTCCAGGAAAATGAATAGAACCGCATTTCCCAAAGCAAAGGTTGTTCTGGACAACCACTTTTTCACAGTCCTCATGGGCAATGGTCTGAAAGGCGAACAGATTAATTAGTTCATCTCAAGGTATTTCATACCACTTATGGCACAGAAGGATGGTTTAGAATAAAGTGCTCTCCACTCTCCACTTGGGGATTCATTTTGTGATATCCAAGAGATGGAGTCCCTTAGGGGCAGGCTACTTCAACAAAACTTTCTTTATTGAGTCACTCACCAGTTAGCCTCTAAAAAGCCTTGAGTTAACATGAAAATAACTCCACCCATAAACACCATACTTTAATTATTTTTTCCTCTAATTGGATACAACCAACTGGAAAAAAAAAATCCATCATGGCGGCAGCTTTCTTATTTAACCACCACGTCTTACCTTTCTGTTACCCATAGTGCACTATGCACAGCAGCTTCTCAATAAACACTGGTCAGTTAATCATGGCCAGACACCAGGAGTTGAATTCGGTCTTATTTAACTTGAGCTGTGCAGCATCCAAATCTGTAAGCAGCGGAATGACAATGCGTATGCCTAGGTGACATCACCTTTGCCTCTTTCTCATAGCCCCCTACACCCAGTGTTATGTGTCTTTCAAAATATCTGAGTCAAACTGCTTAATTTTACTGTAATTGGCAATAGAATTAAAAAATAAGAATTTCAAAAGAAACTTGATTGCCCAAGTCTTAGGAGCCATTTTCTAATTGCACATGGATCAGCAAAGCAGATATTATTACTTGATGATTGACTTGTCATTGCTGCACAGGCAATCGCCTTAGAACACCGCCTGCTTAATTGGGCAGTGTTACTAGACTGTAAAATTTTAGTCTCTCCTGAACCGTTTCTGGTTCTGTGTCTTCTTGATGCATTTTCTAGGTATTTTCATTTAGCATTTGGAAAGTAGATGTTGCCAGGAAGGAAGCAGAAGTAGAATGTTCCTTTGTCTTAATAGTACAGAACTGATCATGGTCACTTTAAATTAGCCAGCACAAGTTAGGCAGGATAAGGAAAGAGATGTGATTTCACATTAAGATAACTTTTTGGAAACCTATCGGAGACACAAATTACACTCTAAATTATGTTGTGCTATCATAATGCCAAGAAATGATAGTGAGAATCTCAACACAGAGTTTCTGGAGGAATATTTATTTTAAACATCAAATAGTTTTAGTAACTATTAAAGAAAGCTTTCATAGACCTGAAAAGTAATAAGCTATGAGCATCAGAAATGAATGTAGGGGCATCCCGGGAGATGTCCAGGGTATCCCATGTCACCTACAGTTTGATTTGTGTGCTTTTCTATACATCCTCATGAATATGGAGATAAGCTGCAAGGTAGTTTTAGAAATTGCTCTAAATTCCTAGTCCTAGCTAAGGGCATAGCCTTACTTTTCTATGTGGGTATATAAATATATGCATATGCAACAAAGCTCTGTGCCTTCAATATGATGGCTACCAATACTAACCGTGCCACCATGCTAGCATGAAGTATTTCCAGCATGCCAAGAAACAATGAAGACATGAGAAGTAAATGAGGGAAATATCACATTTTGTCAAATCCCACAATGAATACCCAAGGACCAAATCTGGAGTTAGGCAAGGCATGGGCTCTCATCAGCCTCTTCCCATTTTGCCATTTGTCCTAGCTGCCCTCCTCTCTTGCAGACTCTGTCTGGTTTTCCCCTAGAATGCATACCTGGTTGAAGGGCACTGTCCTACAGGTCTCCCGGTGAACTTCATGGCTTTTGATGGGCAAGATGACCCCCTGGGAGGCTGGGCCCTTTCTGAACATGAACCGATGCCAGAATTTCTTGGCTTCTTCCTGAAGAGGTGACCTCTCCACTTTCCTCCCATCTGTTGGCTGAGTGAGGGTCCCGATCCTTGATGGGACACTATTGTTTTCCACCTCCCTTGTGGGGTGAAGTTCTGTCTCAGGTTTCTTCCAGAGTCTCCCAAGCTTGGACAGCATCTTCTCTCTCTGCCTCTGGCCTTCCCCAGCCAGGCTGGTCCTTATGAGGTGTGGCACTGCCACAAACAGATCTGGCTTGTCTTCTGTCTCTTCATGGTTGACCAAGTGAAGATCTCTGCGACCCCTTTGTAGTAGCACAAAGGAAAAAGGACTCTTACTCTGGCAGCCATCCACACATGGGCCTGCCTTCCCCAGAGGCAAGAGCACAAGCAACTGAAGGAAGAGGAGATGCATGCTCCCAGCACCCAGAGACTGAGATTGGAGTCACAGATGGCCAGGCCCAAGAGAGAGGCTCACTCACTCTGCAGGACTGCAGCCAGGACATCCCATATATGCTACCTGCCTGGTAGAATGAGGAGGCAGGTGGTCAGCAGGCAGGCAAAGCAAACACTTAATGTGTTTGCTTACATTATGTAGTGCTAATGGGGTCCTGCCTTCACTTCACTGGTCTGTGTATTTTTGAAGCCCCCCCCAATGAAAGTCATAGACCCAGGGGGTAATTAGCTGATGGGTTAGCTGTTGTCTGAGATGTATAAGTGACTGTACTGGCAAAAACAACTCGCTCTTTGTCTGAATTCCTCATCACTATCATTAGAAAAACAGAGTCAGCTAACATTTGCTGCGCATCTGCATTTAGCTGGGGCGGAATAGAAGTGGCCTGTGTTTACCGGAGAAGCATCTCAGGCAAACCAAAGAGGACACATTAAGCAAAAGCTCAGGCCTTTGGCGCGGGAGTGGGGGGCGTCGGGGGTGTGGGGGGGTGTGGGGGGTGTGGGGAGATCGCTAAAGATGCCTGCCACTATGATTAGGAAAGGATGTCAGCTTTGTTGGATAGGAGCCTTCTTTGCATTCTCTGTATCCACATGTGGATTGAAGCTGTTGGTCACAGCTGAGTTAAGGGAATACATTTTCCTTATCCACACATTGGAGACTCACAATTCCAGAGTTAATCCTTTCACATTAAAAACAAACACTGAGTGCCAAATTTCACAACTGGCCAGAGATCAGTAAACTCTTCCAGTTGTTTACAAATTTCTCCACAGGATCCCAAGGGACATAAGCTGACAGCTCATCAATCAAGGAGGATAATGTGTCCCTCAAGCTGCTTCATCATTATTGTTTTTTCCTTTCTTTAACTGAACTAGGCTTGAGAATAGGGACTACAAAACCAGTCTTGATCGATTTTTGGGTAAAGCTGGAGTTTAGGGGAGGGCTGGGAAGGGGTTCCTTACCTGACTGAATCCACGTATTCTGCCTTAAATCCAAGAAATCTCTGATCAGATTCAATAAACACAAGCCTTCAGGAATCAAGGGAGAAAGTGGCAAATGATGACATGAAAGAAACATACGGTTAAAAGGAAACCTTGGATTTCGTCCTGTCACACCCAAAATAGCATCCCAACTGTAAAACAACACATTTGCTTATCTTTCCTCCCCTTTTAATTTGGTCACCCATTCCTTTCTTTTGCTAGTGGAGATAAGGAGGTAATCCGGAATGAACCTTCCTTTTGTTTAGTAAGCAGCTTTCTGACCACAAGTTCCCCACTGTGATATCTGTCCTGGCATTTGTGTTCTTGATAGTCATTGTTGAGTTCTAGGAGGCAGAGCCTTACATGAGCTTTTTTATAAACTATGTTTAAATGGATTATCATTTCACTAGAATTGTAAAAGTTATATATTTTACTTGTTACAGACACCCATGGTAACTTTCTCGGTATTCACTGAAGGGCTGCTGATCCATACCACAAGAACATTGGTATTCACCATTTATTTTAAATGGTCTTTTTAAAAACTTGCCTGATACTGGATTTTCTTAGTTCCCCTCAGCAGTCCAGTGCAATGTGTTTTTGGAGCACATTAGGTCTTCTGGTAATAAATATGGCACAAAAGCCAACTAGGATCCATTTCCTGGATCCTTTTTAACTTCATTTTTCAGCAGCCTAAATCCCACTGCTGTCAGCCCCACAGGGTCTAGCATGTCCCAAACTAGGCATTAATCCAGGGAATCTACCTGGGGTCTCAGTTTACCTGGTTCTGGAATTTCTGGCTATTGGATATAGTTGGGAGAGTTTCTGTTGAGCAGACATTTGTAAAAGACTTACTTTGTAGATGAAAAAATCAGGATCAATACTAGAAAATGACTAAAATGATTAAAATCTGGCTCCTGCTTCAAGCAGGTTAGACATCCAAGAGCACAGGTTCTCTAACTTTATTACCTATGGGGATGTCAGTCACTCATTTTTTAATTTCCCTTTGGTCTTAACTTCCCCTTTTCTCGCCTCACATTTTGGTACTTATATATGCCAATTGCAAATCACTCCTCGAGAATTTCCCCTTTTGCTATTCTGTCAGTTCCTATTGCTCAAATGTGCAAATATCCTGACTGACAAGAAGCCTCCTGTGGGAGAGATGCGGAATAAAAGGCCATCTCCAGACCATCTCTTACAACTAAGGACAGGATGGCTCACCTTTCTCAGCACTATATACTCTTATCACTTCTAAAGCTCTGGATGTAACATACTGTCATCTAATCTTTTTTTTCTCTTATCTATCTTTTAATTTTTTTCCTTTATTTTTTATTTCTTCAAGTTACATCTCAATTGCAGTCCCCTCCCTATTCCCCCTCCAGTCCCACCCTCCCACCCTCAACCCCCCATCCTCTTCCCTTTTTTTTTTCTTTTAAGTTTAAGGTATATCTTATTTCCACCTACAGTTTCCCCTTTCAGTCCAACAAATGGCTCTTTCTTTTATAATAACAAATACAATACAGTACAACAGAGGTAATTAGGCCACAGTTATGAGGGTTATATGGCTTAACGTACATTCCCAATGACCAGTCCATATGTATTTGGTACCTGACTTTAACATTCTACTATCTAAACATCTCCATGAGTTTAAAGGTCTATATCTGACTCAACATTCATACTAACTTGCAACACAATTTTAAAAGTATCTTCTTAGATCTATAACACTCTGACTCCTAAACAACTCAAAATTTAATTATGAGACTCTAGCTATCTGTTCTTCAACCACCTCAGAGACCTGAGAGGGATAAATATATCTGATTTTATAGGAAGTACAGGGCCTGCAGCTTCCCAAACTAAGAAATGACATACCAGTGGCTGCTTGGACAGTTCCCATTTTCTCTCCATACATTACAGCATCGATCTTCAGTCATTTGGCCCTGTTTCTCTGACAGACATTGATTGTAGAGCAGGGGTTATGAAGGACTTACCTACCCTCTCTTGGCAGAGCTAGGCTGTCGACTTACCTGCTTCCAGATTTTGTCCTTTTTGGATAGCATTCTGTCTGTCTACAGTTGGGGCAAGGGGCTTTTCCTACCAAGAGATAGGCTTGCGACTAATTCAATCATCTCCCACTAGAGATTCTTCGATGCTCATCTTCTACTTGGAGGAGAATAGGGGGTGCTGTCAGGAGTTGATATGTTTTGATGTAAAAAAATCTAAAGTTAAGAAAACATCTTTGAATGCCATATTCTGCAGATCTCTTGAGGTTTTTGAAGAGGCCCTATCTATCTCTTATATTAGGGTAAGCAGATGTTGCTTGTCTCTTGCCGGTTTATTTCTGTCATCTAATCTTAAGCACATAAATGAATTTTTTGTTGCTTTCAGAGGAAAGGGGTAGCCTTGTTGGTCTTCAGTTGATTTTGGCATCTCTTCTGTTCATTTGGATGAACCCACTGCAGGAAGGTCTGGAGGAGACTCCTGAACACAGCACGAAGCTGTCAACCACTCAAAGAAAGTGTGAAAAGGCCTCACAACTATAAGACAGAACTCTGTTCTTACAGGGTCCTCTCAGGGAAGCTGAAAAGGTGTGGAGCGCTCTCTGAGGCGAGGCAGAGGCCAGTTCTTTCCTGAAAATCCTTTTCTCAAATCAACAAAAGTGAGAGGGTCTGCTGAGACAGGCACTGGTGTGTAAGCTAGACAGGACAGCTGAGACAGGGACAGATATGTGAGCTAAATAGGACAGCTGAGACAGGGACAAGTGTGTAAGCTAGACAGGACAGCTGAGAGATGGAAAAGAAAATTCGGGATGAGCGTTTTGTGTTAGAGATCTATTAGGGAACAAGCTATTCCCTCATAACTATTTTTCTTCAAAACATAGGATAGCAGTAGTAGTATAAGAATATCATATTTTTAAAATGCAAAATAAAATAAGGCAGACTCCCTTTTAATCTTTAGTTTTTGTTACATTTAGTGTGTGTGTGTGTGTGTGTGTGTGTGTGTGTGTGTGTGTGTGTGTGTGTGTATGTGTGTGTGTGTGTATACATGTCCTCAACATGTCGGATTGAGGACAGCCTAGGAAAGTCCATTCTCTTCTACCATGTTAGTGCTGGGATGAAATTTAGGTTATCAGGCTTATCTGCAAGTGACTTTACCTGCTGAGTCATCTTGCCAGTTCCTTTTTCTTATTTTTCAAACAACAAGGTGAAAGGTAGAGTAAGTGATTTCCCTTTAAACCATTTCCTCAGTAATTTACTTTAGTAAGTTATTAAAAATATAGGACTATTTGTAACATCACTCCTGTCCCATTTTATGGAAAGCATACATTCAGAAGCACCCTCTTTCCCAATTCTGTTCCATGACTTCGACTCATTCATTCATTCATTCATTCATTCATACAATGTATATATGAGTGCCCACACTGTAGAACTGTAGGGACTAATGATAAGGATGTCCTTTTCCATGGCTAGTAGACATTGTGATTTGTAGCAAAAGTGTTACACCACTTTTAAACTAATCAGGCTCCATCAACTATTATCAAATGCTAAAACACATTGTATTTTATACTGTTTTTCTTAATTGTATTCAATAATAATTCATTGAGCACAAGGAAACAAGTAGATGTTATACAATAAATTTCCTTTCTTTTTGGGTAGGTCATAAGTAACCAGATTCAAATAATACAAAGAAGTTCCACAGTGAAGTGTGAGCCTTTCCCTGGTCCCTTCTCCCTCATAGTCGCCTGTCCTTGCCATGATCAACTGCTACCTGAGCTTGTGAATAGTAGCTCTTGGGCACTATATGTCCCCAGACTTCACCAAGGAAAATATTGTCACTTAGTTTGTTATCCTGGGTGACTTCTGTGTCCACAAGGATGGATTTTGACAGTGTTATACTGATAACATGTAATTAGTATCACATGAATGTCTGTTCAACCCTGTCTGAAATGGGATAGCCTCCGCTTCCATTGGCCTCCTCACCCACAATATTCTGACCTGTGTTGTGCCCAAGAGCTGCAGCCCTCTGAACTGTGACATGCATGCTGCACACTCACATCTTGTTTGTGGCTTTAGTTCTACATTCAGTTGTTCTTCCAGCATCTAGGCCTACCTTTTGCTACCATACTGTCATAATTCTAACGAAATAATGGTTATGTGAACATTTATTTAGCGTCTGTCCCTACTCTAGATCTTAGAGTCTGGAAAAGATCAAATGGATGGTTCTTGTGACCATCTTGGGATGTAAGTCAGTTCCTTTCATACTGTAAATGTTCAGAAACACTAGTTCAATGAGTAGCTGAGGTCATTAATTAACTGATATCTCTGAATCTTCTTGTCTTCAGTTCCTCTCCTATTCAGCTTGGATTCCGTGGTTCATAACTTTAAACTTCTGTACTGTTCTCTATTCCCTGCCATTTACAAATTTCAAACCAGGAGACATGCAGCTACTCACCTTTCTTGGGCCCATGACTACAGTACCACCATACCATTGCCAGAGACAATGGGGTGATATGACAAATTGTTTCTGTACAATACATCTTTCTCTCTATTCTGTTCTATCTTATTACTCTAGTTGTCTCTTTATTTTTCACATAAACTTAAACTTCAATTATCTCAGCCCATTGATTACTCTGTCCTGGCCTCATTTTCAGCAACTACCTAACCAGAGAAGGACAGAAGCCACCAGATGAGTTTCTCACGTGTGACTTCAAACCCTGCCAGCTCATTGCATCCTCTCCATGTTCCATTGAATACCCCTATAGCAAGCTTTCCTAGTCACTTCAATTAGCATGTTCATAATGTTGGACAGCCTCAAACTTTCAAAATATCTCCTGATTCTATAAAGGCATCCATGGTCTGCTCTCTAGTGTTATTGGCTGCATTCACAACTCGGAGATGGGACTGTTTGTTCAAACCAACCTCTATGTTCTTATCTGCTCCATGTTTACCCACTGAAGTCTGACCCTTCCTCCTTCGAGGACCATCTTGAATCTTCAGCATCATTTAATTTCTTTTTTTTTTTTTTTGGTTTTTTCAAGACAGGGTTTCTCTGAATATCTCTGGCTGTCCTGGACTCGCTTTGTAGACCAGGCAGGCCTCGAACTCACAAAGATCCGCCTGCCTCTGCCTCCCAAGTGCTGGGATTAAAGGCGTGCGCCACCACCGCCCGGCCTTAATTTCTTTTTGATGAAGTCAGTCCTAAGTAGACCTAAGGGGAAGGAGATGAGCATGGAGAGAGGGTGAAAAGCATTGAGAATCACAAAGCTTTACATCATAAGAGCAGCCTGCTGACAGTCTTGAGACAGGTGTTTTCCATATAGTCCAGGTAGACCTCCAACTCTGAGTGCTGGGATTGGAGACATGTGCCCCACTTGGAGCTAGTTCCTTCTTTATTCAGTCATTTAATGACTACTAGAGCTGAGCTTAACTAAGATCCATGTGTATCTTCTTAGAGAGATGACTACTTGGGGTAAGAACTACCATTGCAGGAGTCTGTAGGCTTCACAGCTTCAAGCACAGGCATTTTATTGAACACATTTTCTGTTTCATTTCTTTTCCTGGCTGAAGCTCTACAGTTAGCTTCATGAATGTTTGCTTCAACCTCCCAAATCTAATGGCAATGTGGATGGAAACTTCTAACATTAGACTGGCTGTGCTTCACTTTCTGAGAGGGGTCTCTGTCCTAGAGAACTTATCCTTAATTCTCCATGCTTAGACTCTATTTTAAAATCAGGTTTCCACTAAATCTGAAAGGATTCAGAATAAACCATTCTTTATTTCCCAAGCCAGCTGCATCTCAGAGTAGGTATCTGAACTTTGTCATACTGCCACAGTTTACAGAGAACTCTCCGGGGAAGGATTTGACATTCCTAAGAAAGGTAACTCACACAGGAGGATGACATGCCTGCCAGGTAAGGCTAGGCAGAGTGTCCCTTGTTGTGTTCCAGTTGGAAGATGGAGGTGGTGTATCACCAACAGAGAGTGCAGGGGGTATCTGTCTGAAAACTCTTCCCCTCCTGGCTGCCTTGCCAGTTTCTGCTTATACAATGCAGGCAGCTTGAGGGAGCCATATTGTCTCTATAAGCTCATAACACATGGACAAATGATTAAAAACACATGGAAAACAGTTCCACAGCTAAGCTGCAATTCAGATGGGATGGAAAATCAACTTGCAAAGCTTTTCAGCTGACTCAGGGCCAAGTGTAGGACAGAATGCAGGACGAGTTGCCAAAAGAAAGGAAGGTTGTATGTGTGTGTGTAGGGGGTGCAAATCATGGATCAGAAACCTAAAACAATGACTCCTTGTATTGACAGCCCTTCTCCAAGGCTCTCCAAAAGCAGGCACCAGAATCTGCTCTTTGAAAATATTAAAACCTTCATTTCATGAAAGGTTTTGGACAGATTTATATTTTCTACCCTCTATAAATAAAAGTTGGCTTTACTATCTTGGCAACACCTATGCAGAAACATAATCTTAAGTATCTGTAATGTAAATATTAAAATATTACACATAATATTACCTCTAGGCAGCTAGGTGTGGGAATTAAGTAACTAGATGGCAGGAGACAAACTATTTTAAAAAAGTGACAATAAAATGAAAAAATAGAGCAAACCTAGCCAGGGTTTGCTCTTTGCTCTTGGCCTGAGCCTGGGCCCAGATTGACCATGAACTCAGGCAGGCTAAGATACCTTTATACAAAGTTCAGCTTAGCTTAATGCAAAACCCTAAGGAGGCTTATTGTATCTGGCTACAAAAATGACCTGGATTCTGCTGGTTGAAAAGCAATGTGTGAAGGCATTTACTAAGAGACTTTCCCTGCTGGGCCTTCCTGTTAACTAGCTTCCACCCTGAGTGCTTCCTCACTCCCATGTAGGCCCAACCACTCTTCTTCCCACTCGTAGCCACGTTTAGATCATTATTGATTTGATGGATGGTCTATATACGCATCCTTCTCCATACATAAGCAACAAATGTGTGCTTAAATGCTTAATGCCAAAAGAAATTTCAAGAGCGTGATTCCAGAAGCCATGCTCAGCAAGTAACTCTCACTCAAGTTCAGCCCATTAGCACAGCCAACACTCCTTTTTGTGAAGGGAGACATCATCCCTTCCTTTAGTTCTTGTTAGAATGGGATTTGCACATCATAGTTCTTGTCTGAAAGCAAGGCATTCTGGGACTTTTAAAGAGGGCTTTCTTAGTCATCTGGATGTCTCCTAAAAACTTTTCCACATTGAACACAAATGCCTTAACACATGGGAAAGTTATCACTTGTAATACAGAACCTTAAAACCCCAGTTCTCACCCCCCACTTCCTCCTCCTGGCTGAAGTTAGTCACTGGTGTGATTCTGAGAATAATTATGCTAAGTGAAAAAGAATGGCAAAAATAGTAGAGTACATATGTAGTCCATTTATAGAAAATTCTAGAAGTTATAAGCCAATTTATAGTGACAGGAAGTCAATCAGGTATTACCTTGGGATGGGGAAAGCAAACTGGAAAGATCAAGAGAATATTAAGGGACATGAGGAAACTTATGAGGGAGGTAGATGCATTTACTTAGAAGAAATGACATAAACATATTATGCCAAGTGATACATGTTAAATTATAGTTTATTATTTGTCAATTATAAACAGTGTCAATAAAGTGTCAACTGGAAGACCATTAGTCACCAGGCAAACATAAATTCAACCCATGGTGTCATAGAACTACTGGCTTCTTAGAAACAGATCACCACAGTAAGTACTGGTGAGCATGTGGACAGGCTGAAATACTTGGGTTCTCCTGGTGGAAAAAGAAAATGGTGTGGCCACTTTGAAAAACAATTCTGTGATTTCTTAGAAGCAGTAACTATGCTACAATGATCTGGCCATTGTACTTCTAGGTATTTACATAAGGGAAAAGATAGCATTATATCCATTCAGAGACTAATACATGAATATTCACAGCAGTTTTATTTATTTATTTATTTGTTTGTTTGTTTGTTTGTTTGTTTGTTTATTTATTTATTTATTTATTTGAGATTTATTATGTATACAGTGTTCTGTCTGCAGGTATATCTGCAGGCCAGAAGAGGGCACCAGATTTCATTATGGATGGTTGTGGGCCACCATGTGGTTGCTGGGAATTGAACTCATGACCTCTGGAAGAGCAGCCAGTGCTCTTAACCACTGAGCCATCTCTCCAGCCCAGCAGTTTTATTTTTTTTATTTTTATTTTATTTTTTTTTTGTTTTTGGTTTTTGGTTTTTCGAGACAGGGTTTCTCTGTGTAACAGCCCTGGCTGTCCTGGACTCGCTTTGTAGACCAGGCTGGCCTCGAACTCACAGAGATCCGCCTGCCTCTGCCTCCCAAGTGCTGGGATTAAAGGCGTGAGCCACCACACCCGGCTAGCAGTTTTATTTTTAACAGCCCCAACAATAAACTCACCCTACATGTTCACTGTTGTGTGAACAAGTAAGCAAGCTATATGGGTTACTTTATAAAAGAGGAAAGCAAATGAACTTTTGACATAACATAGACCAGAAACTTTCAAGCTACCCACTCAAATGCTCCAGTCGTAACAGGATTCCCTCAAGTTATTTATGCTTTTTATTGAACTTTAGCAGTTTGCACTGTCAGAGAATTCATCCATCTTGTTTAGATTCCTAAATTTATTCTTCTAAACTATTTCTGATAGTCCGTGTCATTGTAAAAAAATAGCTACAATACACTAAGACTACCCTATTGCTGCTACTGCCTCATTCCTGGAATTAGTAATCTGTGTCCTTTCTTCCTAATCAATCTGGTTAGAATGCTACATAATTTTTTTTTCAAATCATCATTTAGGTTTCACCAATATCACCTACTATTTCTCATTCTTTTTCTTGTAGCGCTGGAGATGGAACCCCAGACCATTCACACTCTAGAGAAGCCATCTACCAAGGAGCCTTTTGATATTTGAACCATGGTTTTATTACCACAGTTAGTCTTGAATTTGGAAACTTCCTGCCTCTGCTTCTGTGCGCCACTACTCCTGACATTCCTCGGTGCTTTATTGTGACACTTGTTAATTCCTTACTCCTGACTCCTCCTCATCTCCTCATCTACGTTTTTTTTTCTTTTGAGATAAAGTCTCACTGTGTAGTTCTTGCTGACCAGGAACTTTCTATGTAGAATAGGTTGGCTTCAAATACCCAGAGATTTGACTGCCTCTGCTTCCTGAGTCCTGAGATGAAAGGCATGTGCCTCTACACCTGGCCTATTTCTTCTTATGAAGGTGGATGGGGAGTTATTGAGTGGAGATCTATCTACTTTTTAATGTAAGATCTTACTATTATAAAATTTCCCCTGGGCTCTGCCTTAATGGCATCCCACAAATGTTGATATATTTTCATTTTTATCCAGATCAAAATACTCATAAATTTCATTTTTATCCATAATATACCCATTAAAGAAGTGTATAATGTAGTGGGTAACCACTCAGAGAATCTTCCAGACACATCTTTTGTCACTGATTCCTAATTTAATGATATGCAGGGAATATATTCTGCTGGGCTTGAAAAATACACGGAAACTTTGTGTTTATACCCTAAAACTTTGTATTGGTAAATGTTTCACATGCACTTAAAGATGACCTCTGATACTTCTGGGTAGTTCCTGAAATCTCAGTTATATTAATGTAGTTAGCAGTATTCACACTTCTATGTCCTCATTGATTTGCTCACTGCTCATTCTATTAATTTTAAAGAAAGGCGTATTGACGTGTCTGACTGTGAAGATAGGTTTATCCATTTTTTCTCCTCTCTATCAGCTTTTGCTTTACGTATTTTTATACTTTGTTACCAAATGCACGTATGCTTCAGATCACAAGGTTCTCTTACTGATCTACCCTTTAGCATTATGAACTAATCTTTGTTATCCTTGGCAATATTCTTTGCTTTAAAATGTATGCTGTCTGCCGTTAATATACTCACTCCAACTTCAACTAGGTTTAGGGTGGCATAACTTTTTTGACTCTTCTATTCTCCATGGATTTGCGTATTTATATTAAAAGTGTGTTTCTTATAGGCAGCGTGTAGTTGGGTCTTAATATGGTTTTTCTACACAGCAAGTTGAGCCAGACTGCCTTTTGAAGGCAAAAATGCAGGTGGAGAGACAAGGGAAAAGTGGACCTGTGAAGCACTCCTTGGAAAGTGTTGCAGGTTACCATGAGGCCACTAATGGACCTGTTGGTTGATCTTTGTTCCTTTCTGTCTTAAGATAAACTGAATTTTATTACCTAGCAGAGTGTAGGGCCTATAAAAACTGTTCAAAATGAACAGTTATGTGTAAGTTATGAGGATAGTATATTCATTTCCTGCACAATCCTACACTAAAGGCTTGTAAAATTAATTTCATGAAAATCATGGTGTTCTGGATATTGCAGGAATCCAGACACACTCGGCTATTTGTGGCAGTTGTTTGCCATGATTGATGGGGAGGAAAGAAAAGAAGACCAGTAAGGCAACGTTGCCAACTTAAAACTCTGTCAAATTTACCATTCCTTGCCCCGGGTCCACTGATACAAACAAGCAAACTAAGTCTGGGTGAGTATCAGTCAAAAGAAAGAAAGAAAAAAAAAGGTGTATCTGAGTAAGTCAGATAAACACATAGTAGATCCAACATCCCATTTCCAGCTTTTGAAAATGAATTTTATATGGAGCCTTTTCATAGCACTTCAGAGTTTGAAATTCATCAACTTTAAAGTATTCTCTTTGGGCCTGGGGATAAAGGTCAGTGGCAGAGTGCTTACCTAACATGTGCTGGTTTTAATTTCCAGCACCTCAACTAGTTCTAAAATGAAGTACTCACTTCAATAGTTTTTAGTGTATTTGCTGCATTGTATAATCACCACCACTACCTACTCCCAGAATATTTCCAACCCCTCAAAAGAAAACTCTGTACCTACTGCTAGTCAGTCTCAACCTCTCATTTTCCCCACACCCTGGAAACCTCTGGCCCACTTTGGGTTTATAGCGTTGTCTATTCTGGGCATTTCATATAAATAGGATCCTACAATATATGATTCAGGGTGTGTCTTTCACAAATTTTATACCACTATTCAAAAATATTGTACTAGAATAAAATAAAGTCACCTGAATATTGCTATTGGAAGAGATTCTGCCTACCATTTGTGTATGTGAGTGTGAGCGCACGTGCACAGAGGCCAGAGTGTAAGTTGAGGGGGAGTGTGGTATGTGTCCAGAGTCTGGAGTAGACCTCCAGTGTGCTTGTTCAAAGCTGTTGAATTTTGAGATAGTGCCTCTCCCTGGAACCTGACCTTATCCCTTAGGCTGGGTTGGACAGAGAGCCCTAGGAACATCCCAGTCTCCACCTTGCCCGGTATGGGGATTACAAGCACAAGCCCCGACACTGCCTTGTTACATGGATGCTGGTAAAGAATATGGGTCCTCACGCTAGTATAGCATTCATGTTACTCACTGAACTATGTCGCCATCTTGCTGCCCATCATTTCTAGATGTCAGTCCTGATGCTGCTTTCTTCCCATTTTAACTTCAGAGGATCTCAGTGTTCTCATCTGTACAATGGGAGTAGTAGATAAGGTGATATCAAAGATCTACCTTTAATTTCTATTGTTCTGGGAATCTATGGTAGAGATACAAATTGCCTTTTGTTTAGGGAGTAAAGTTAGAAAATGAATTAACTAAATTTACAAATCTTCATTCCCATGTCCTTTGTGGAGGCATGAGTTCAGAAGTACTGGTATTAATAATAGTTGGCCCTGATTATAAGCTTAGGAAGTGAGAAGTGAGTACCTTTTTTTTTTTTAATGTATGTGAGTACTCTGTATTCATACACAGAAGAGGGAATCAGATCTCATTACAGATGGTTGTGAGCAACCATGTGGTCATTGGGATTTGGACTCAGGTCCTCTGGAAGAGCAGCCAGTGCTCTTAACTGCTGAATCATCTCTCCAGCCTGAGAACCCATTTCTTTCTTTCTTTCTTTCTCTTTCTTTTTTATAACACTTTTTAAACATTTTAATTACATTTATTTATTACTTCAAGTTACATCTCCATCACAGCCTCCTCCCTCCACCCTTCTCAGTCCCACTCTCTTACCCTCTACCCCGTCTCCTACCTATTCCTCCTGTATGGGGTGACCCCACATATCAGTCCCCATTGGAGAACTCATTTCTTAATCTGGGGAGAAATCAGCCTGAGAAGTTTGCTCAAAGTTTCCTCCTAGTCTGAAAAGAGAGGATATAATCACCAAGTTTCATTGCAACTTCTTCCTTGGTCAAAAGCTCTCCAGGTAAATTGGGCAGTGGTGGTGTATACTTTTAATCCCAGCACTCAGGAAGCAGAGGAAGGCAGATCTCCGAGTACAAGTACAACCTGGTCTACAAAGCGAGTCCAGGACAGCCAGGGCTACACAGAGAAAGCCTGTCTCGAAAAAACAAAAAAACAAAAAACAAAAAAAAAAACTTCAGGCTTTAAAACTTGTAGCAATTTGCTATATGCTCTGTGCTTTTCTTATTTCACTCACTACTGTATCTCCTGATTTTTAATAGAGGGCTGATGTTGTGTATTTGATACCACTGAATAAATACTATATGAGTGCACGGAAGTTAATAACTAACAGCTAGTCTAACCAATAAAAAAGAACAGCCATGTTGAGATTTCTCACCCATCCCTTCCTTCAAGGGGATAGACTCAAACTGCTGGCAGCACATGCATGCCTCTAATCCCATCACTTAGGAGGCTGAAGCAGGAGGGTGATAAGCTCAAGGCCAGCCTTGGCTACTTAGTGAAAGACTGTCTTGGAAAAAAAACAAACAAAGTGGCATAATACAACAATACCTTCGAGGCCTGGTCAAAAATGTAAAATGTGGAAAAACTATTTTATTAACTTTGATACAACACTAGATACAGTACATTTAATATGCTACTTCATTACAGAAATTAGTCAGCACCAATTGATGGTTTAAATTACATAGAACCATAGTGTTCATTAAAGTATGTGCATATTTGGGTTGTATTAAAAATAAACTAAACTAGAAATACAAATAAATGTTACTCAGTTTGCTTTTACCACTCCAGCGAAGGAGAAGAAAATGATTAACACCAGCTTTTAAGGTTTATTTTCAGTAAACATATACTATGTGGTTTTTAAAGATCAAATTTCAGAAAATTTTAAGAAGTTCTATACCACTGAGCTGCATGTTTGCCCTTGCATGGAGGAAGTTCCTGAGTGGGCATTCAAGTTAGAGGAAAGGGGCTGGGGACAGACAGATCTCCTGTCACGTCCTTCTTGGCTACTCTCATCTCCAGCCATTCGTATTCACCTCTACAGTCATTTCATGTCAGGACTCCAGGCTTTCTGAACTTCTATGTTCTTTCAACCACTTAGACCTGATTTCTCAATTTGATAGAGCTTCCATGAACAGGGGCATTTAAAAATGGTCCATTTCCAGTTGACTTAAAAACTGAACCATTCCCTATGCTAAACATTGGCCATTACAGCCATGCCATTTTCACTACAAGAAAGTATAATAAACTGGCCATGCCAACCAGGTTGAGCATGGTTGCCATAGTTCTATATTTCCAGCTTTAAATAGTGTACACAGCTTTAGAATGAATTCCTCACTCTCTGAACTGTAGGGCTCCATCCTTTTCCTTCACCCCGAATCCCACCTTTGCACAGTGCAGAAGCCAGTGGATCATGAGGAGCTTGACTGGAGCCAGAGTGGAGGAAGGGTTGAGCTTAGCTTGTCTGGAGCCGAAGTGAAGGAAAGGTTGAGCTTAGCTTGGCTGGAGCCGAAGTGGAGGAAGGGTTCAGTCTGTTTTGGTTAAACACTGAAGGATCCTTATATTCCACAGGCCTTTGCATTTTACTGTCTACAGACTACTCCAAACCTCCGAGGTAAGAGCACACGACTCTGCAATTACATCTGGATTTCAGTAAGAGACAGAATGTCTGAGTCTTATCCTAACCTCCTTATGTAGAGTTTTCTATGAACCGAAACTTTGATAAATGAGCAGAAGTGAAGCAAACCTGTCATGTTTTAGATCCAGAAACTGGAACAACTTTCTTAAGCCATATTTAGTGTCTATAACACTCCAGATATTATTACTCTATTTAAAAAGTCTGCCCTAAAGCTCTAGTCTTCTTGAACACCTCATTTAATTCTAAAGTTACACTGGTGCTCATATGACAAGTTATATTTGGCACAGTTGTATTTTTTACTGATTGTGAAAAGAAAAATTTTAATAAACATTTCAAAAAGGATGTCTTAACTTCCTAAAATTAATCCTGGATTCCAGAAGGGATTGTTGAGAATGGCATAGCATGCTTCATTGCTACAAAAATATTTCACTCAACTGAGTTTATAAATTAATAAGGTACCTTCTAATAGAGAATCTAGTTAGCAGAATATCTCTGCAAATATTACAGATTTAAAGGCCCAAAATCACATCAAAATCCTTTCCAAGACTGCAGGCTTTTGAAGGCTCTGTTTCCAGTATTATTTTTCTTTGTTCATCAACATAGTTCATGAAGAATGGCTCTTTTCTTCTGTATGTCAACCAGTACTCATACATACTCCTTGTCCAAATGTCCTTTAAAAGCCCTTGTCAGCATAGTAAATGGAGATGGAGATGTTGCTACTTCAAAGTTTACATGACCTTGGAAGTCAGGGAAAAATCCAATATTTAGCTAAGGAATGGTGCCATGTCATAAATGTATTGAGGCATAAGATGTTTCAACATGTTTCATGAGTTTGATCTCTCCAGTGGAGGCAGACCCCTGCCTCCATCCAATCTCTCCGATAGAGGTAGCCCTGCCTCTAGCTCACTAGTTGAGCTCCTGCTCACTACCTCACTCCAGAGAGACCTCTCCATTCAAAAGAGAACGTCTACCCACAACCTCTACTTTTAAGTTTCACATTTAAAGGGCCTAAGGATACAAACCAACTCTCGCATTCAACCTTGGCTTAATGGCTCTGCAGGGCTACCTTCACTCAAACTCTCTGATAGAAGCACCTGCAATCCTGATCTTTCTGGGTGGACTCTTTTGAGGTCTATGGACAAAAGCATTTTAGGTCCATGAAAATTTGTACTGCCTGAGAGTTGGCATAGGAAAGAGTATGAATCTTCTAGAAGAAGCAAATATCACAGCCTATAATACTGCAGGCATTTATCTAGAAAAATACTGAGGTACAGAATTTGTATCTCATCTTGAAAGGCACATTCATACATCCTTCTTCCTGGGATTGTTGATCTAGCGTCCATGTTTACTTGATAGACTCACAAAGAAATGCCCAGTCAGTCACAACAATGCATTTCTACTGAGCAGTACAGATAAATCTTGCAACGAATCTCAGGTTACATTCAGAGTTTCCTTGAGCACACAAAGTTGTGAGCTTTGCCTATACTACAGCTCTTTGATTGCCATTGTCCTCGTCTTTGAACCAAAACACAGTTCTTTCCAGGCTTTGGGTGCTGAGGGGGCCCTCTCCTCCAGTTGGTGAAAGCAACAGGTTCACCTCCGATCCATTCCCAGCGGCCAGTTCGCACTTGGTTCTTCAACCCTGATGTGAGGCAAGAGAACATGCCAAATACTTTTACTGCATTTAAACTTAGGTACCATGGCTAGCCTAATCCTTTTTATCTTCCCCTCCTTTCAGTCCTGGTATTGAATTTATTTCTTTGCACATGCCAGGCAAGCGCTCTGCCACTGGGCTAGATCCCCCTACTCTAGTCTGTCATTTTTCACTTTTTGAGTATGGTCTCACTAAGTTCCCCAGTTAGTGCTGAGCATTGTCCTCCTACCTCAGACCTCCAAGTTGTAATTACAATTGTATATCACCAGACCTGCGTTGGTCTATGGTCCTAAGCATAGTTATAAGTAAATGTGAATTCCAGTTCTAGAACTGAGAATACAATTTGGGGATACAACATGACACAATTAGGAGTAATAGACTTTGGAGCCAAGCAGATTCAACACTCTGTGGGTAGGTTACTCACCTTTTCTGAGTTTTAGTTTTCTCATCTAAAGAATGGGCATAAAAACAGGACATGTAGTTTTGTTGATTAAAGATGATAGCCCATGCGAAATTCTTATCCTAGACAAAGAACTATAGGCAACTAAAAAATGCTGAGAGTGGAAGAAATAGTCTTTCACAGAGAAGAGATTCCCTGTTGGTTATCCAATACCAATTGGTCAAACCTGAACCCATATACATACAAGTAATGGTGTATGGATTGAGCAGGTTGTATTGGTATATTCAAGAATATATATACATTTCTTGAATATATATATGCATATATATATGCAGAGGCCATGAATTTGAGAACAAGCAAGTGGAGGGTAGGGAAGTGTTATGCAGAGTTTCTCAACCTTTCTAATACTGCAACCCTGTAATACTTCATGTTGTGGTGACCTCCAATCATAAAATTATTTCATTGCTACTTCATAGCTGTAATTTTGATACTGTTATGAATCATAATGTAAACATTTATGTTTTCCAACGGTCTTAGGTGACCCTGTGAATGGGTTGTTCAACTCCCAATGGGGTCACAACCCACAGGTTGAGAACCACAGTATTAGAGGGAAGAATGGGATGGAGGAAATTATGTAATTATATTTTAATTTAAGATGTAAAAAAAAACCTTTTAACATATCTTGGTGTCTATTTAATGGCCCCTATTGTAATGTTTTGCATTAATTTTTATTTTATGTGCACAGGTATTATATTTTTATTTTGTATGTATAGTTGTTTTGCTTACGTGTAGGTCTGTGCATCATGTATGTACAGTGTCAGAAGAGGCCAGGAGAGGGCTTGAGATCCTCTGGAATAGGAGTTACAAATGGTTGTGAGCTGCCATGTGGGTGCTGGAAACCAAACCCAGGTCCCTGCAGGGGCAGCCGGTGTTCTTAACCTGTTGAGTCGTCTCTGCAGCCCCAGAAGCTTCTACTCTCATCCCCGTCAAGTCAACTACCCACAAAGCTCCTATCACAGGGAAACAGGCATTTTGTCTCCCATTATTCCTCCTTCCCATTCTTTAAAAGCCTTCATTTTCACATTCAGAAGTAGCTTTCGACGTATCCTTTCTAGTCTGGAGCTTCAATCTGCTACAATCCAATAAGTATCAACTTTCCTCTCATTGCCACTCTACTTCCACTGACAATTTCTGAAAATTAGAGTCTAATGTTGTATCTGTAACATTTGCCTAGAGAAGCATTTCCCCTATTTCTCATAATAGAATTTGTAAAAAGAAAAATCAAAGAAAGGAACTCTCTCTATAATCCCAGCACAGTCTGACATCTTGCCACTCAGATTTGGCCATGACAACAGTCCTACCTGCATGCCGCCTCTGTCCACTGACATTTTGGGAGTGCCCTATCCTGCATTGGATTACTTCCTTGGGTTATTGATCACATAACATGTGCCTTTGTGAATACAAAGCCTTGGAATTGTTATGGATGTACAGACAGGCTATGCTCCACACTAACTCAATACTCTTAGACTATGTCTGGATTTAAAGACCCAGTGACGCTTACAGGAAAAAACTGAGAACCAAAGACTGACTTTGTAATTGTTACCCCAAATATAATGCCTCTCAAAGCCGGTAGTGGGGGCAAGGACTCAGATGGGCTTTGAGAATTCTGTCTCTGAAGGAACTAGTAAAGATTTGTTATGACTGCCAAAATTAGATAAAATAATAAAAATTTTAAAAATCAAGGAATAAAATTCAAAGTACCTATGTTGCTGATTAGAGGTAAACCATTCCCAACTTTAAAATATAACTCTCTATATATACATATTCTACTTGCACATTAATTTCTTTTTTATTCTAAATTATTCCGTGCTTCATATGGATATGAGCTCTGCCTTTTCACTTAGTACCTGGTCACGAATACAATGTACTATACATTATCTATAATAATATAATATATAATTGTTTAGTCAATTAATACACACACATAAGGCATTTTTTACAGCTAAACTAGATAATGTAAGAACAATAAATATTAACCACCTTCACATAGGCATGTTGTAATCTAATTTACTCTACTGCTATTTCTAAATTTTTAAATTTTAGAAATGCCATTGCCTTGATTTTTATATCAGTCTGACCACATCCCTAATTACGTCTTTGAAATAGATGTCCAAGAATGAAAGCACTCTGCCAAAAAGCCAAAAAGTCTAAAGTGGTCTTCTTTTTCTCTCGGCTGCTAGGGATTGAACCCAGGGTCTTGCACACACTCAGCCTATGCCCCGTCACTGAGCCATACTCCAGGCCTTATGATGGTTTTAACTGAGGACCATCTAACTATTTCATGTTACCATAAGCTACAGTCACTTGGCCAATGGAAGGGAATGGTGGGCATAAGTTCCTTCACGGTTTGTGTGCTTGCTCCTTGCACAGCAGAAAGCAGACACTTGCCAATCCAGAAGGGCTTTCTTCTGCTGATATCCCATAACCACTGCATATGCCTCCTGGAGAATACAGTCACAAGGTTGCCTTGGTGCCTGCACAAACACAAATGAAAATAAGAATATCAACAGCAGGGAGGTTACAGAGATGCTCATATGATGTGTATAACAGACATAAAAACAAAAGTAGTAAATATGTAGAAAATGTTTTTCAAGATGTTAACACTCTAGCTTAGCATTGATGGGTAGGGGATGGGCACCAGCAAGGAAATGTTTTCATGTCATACATGGGCTTTATTTACATCACAGTTCAGTGTAATTAGAATTTTTTAATGAAAACATGTCTGCTTGTAATTATTAACTATATTAATTACTTAATATCAAAATATTATGAAGATTATCGTCTTATTTCTCCTCCTTGGAGACAGGGTCTAATATTATCAAGGCTAGTCCCAAACTCCATGCAAAGCTTGAACTTCTGATCCTCCTACATTTAAAAAAAAATGTTTTAGCTGGTAAGAATTTGACAGTCATCCACTTAATTTGATCAATAAGTTATCCCAATTGTCTTCCCAGATAGACTTCAAATGACTTGCAGTCTAAATTTTGAGTTTGGTGTATTTACTCAAATAACCCAGTAAATATGACCCTTTCCGTATCTCAGTGAAATGAGACTAGCTCCATTGTCAAAGCTCATCCATTTCATGGAAGTTAGAGACTCTCCTCCTGCCAGCACACACCACTTTCACCCAAAACAGAATTCCATATGCATTACACCAAAGCTGGCTGAATTGTTCCTATAAGTAGCATTCTATTGTCTCAAGTTTTCAGTGGAGATTATTTAAAGCTCTTTGAAAACACTTTGATTGAAAATCAGTAGGTTATTTTCTTCTTGAAAATAAATGGATTCAAAGAAACAATACATGATGTATGCCTCAATCATAACAACACATCATGCCCTGTAGATATACAGTTATTCTAATTAATAAAATACAGTGGGAACTTAAAATGTTAAGGAGTAGTGAGATGCCCAGTGGGTGCCGCCATGCCTGATGACTCCCAGCTTGGGGCCCAGGCCACGGAAGAAGGGAACCGACTCTTTTCTAAGTTGTCCTCTGACTTCCACATGTGCACCATGGCACCCAGGTACCACAAGACCCATAAATGAAGGAAGAAGAAATGCAATTTAAAAAATGTTAAGTCAAAGTTAGGTTCCTGTTCCTTTGGGCCTGTGGATTGTAGGGCACTTATCCTGTACTATACAACTAAAATCCAGTTATAAGTGAGTACAAGCCAAGTGTATCTTTCTGGGTCTATCCTACGAGAAACTCTGCCCAGCAACAGATCAAAACAGATGCTGAGACACACAGCCAAACATTAAGTAGAGTTCTGGGAGAGTCGTGTGTAAGAGAGGGAAGAGGAATAGAGAGATGTGTGGGAAACAAGAACACCACATGAAAATCAACGGAACTAACCAATTTAGGCTCCCAGAGGCTTACAGAGACTGAAACACCAACCAAAAAGAAAAAGAAAATCATATATAGACTACACCTAGTCCCCGCCATATATATTTAGATGATAAGCAACTTGGTCTTCACACAGATCCCTTACCAAGTGTGTGGTGGGTGGCGAGGTGGCATATGTCTGTCATGGACTCTGTTGCCTGCTAGTGGGACACCTTACCCTAGCTGGACTGCCATGTTAGACCCCAGCGCAAAAGGAAGCTCTTAGCCCTCATGTGACTGATGAACTGAGGGGGTTTGATATATGTAGTGCACCCCTCCCCCAAGGAGAAGGAGAGGATGGAGAAGGGAAAGAGGGTGCGAGGGTGGGACCATGAGAGGAGGGGGGAGGGGGCTGTGATTGAGGTGTAACTTGAATAAATAAATGTTTTTAAAAATGCCAAGTCAGGCCGGGCGGTGGTGGCGCACGCCTTTAATCCCAGCACTTGGGAGGCAGAGGCAGGCGGATCTTTGCAAGTTCGAGGCCAGCCTGGTCTACAAAGCGAGTCCAGGACAGCCAGAGCTGTTAAACAGAGAAACCCTGTCTCGAAAAACCAAAAAAAAAAAAAAAAAAAAAAAAATGCCAAGTCAAATGACAAGAAAATAAAATCACAATGATTGTCTTGCCTGATTAACATTTATTGACATAAAGACAAGTGGAAAATAAAATAGCAACACATACAGTTAAACAACTACTGAACTGAACTTTATTCATTTTTGCCTATATCTTTCCAAAATTCAGATATATTTCTCTGACTCGTTATATATAGTAACCACAGTTTGTTTCTTAATGATTTTTCCCTCCACTAACACAGGATTTTGCTGTTCTGTAATTCAGCAGTGTTTCACAGCCCTCCGGAGACCTGTATGACTTCTGGAGAGCTTCAAGCTGCTGAATTTGGGCTTTACGACTTGGTTTTGAACCCATTATTTACTTCTGGCTCAAGTCTGACAGTCACAGCAGCTATGATAAGACATTTCCTCATCTCCAGTGCGAGCATCGTGTGGGCTCTGGGGCTTGGGACACACAGCATTTGACTTGCTTTAAATGGGCTTGGGCCGTCCCATCACTGCAGAGTGCTGGGCTAAGAACGGGAGAGGCAAGATCCATTTCCTGCCTGGTCCCTCTGCCCCTGCCTTGATAATTTTCTTACTGATCACCCACAACCTCACAGGTTGGATATAGGAGGTTTATTCCTGGATACTTAGCAATCCCCCGCTTGAAAAAAAAAATTGAAACTGTCTTTGAAATAGACTTTGCAAAATGCACTTTAGTTGCTTAAACATAGTTCTAGTTTTCTGTATAACTCCCCCAAAAGCAGTAAGTACCCTCTACTCCCCCTCCAAAAAAGCCAGGCAGAAAAATAGCTGTGTCTCACCTAGGCAAAATATTAAAGCAATTAATTCACAAAACAAATGCTTTTGTTTTGTCATGTGTATGATAATTTTAAGTAAAAAGAAATTTCTTGCTCAATTTGCTCAAATACTTATAAAATATCATAGATACTATCTGTATAGACATGTGTGTTTATAGATATAAAATTGAAATATATAGGTAACACATATAAGTAAAAATCATTCAAAAACTCTAAAATGTGAAGGTTTTGGAAGTCCAGGATTAGAAACAGAAGCTTTACTTTTTCTGGCTATAAAAATAAACATCTACTTCTTCAAAAGATTTTGCATAAGTACCGATATTTCAGGGCAACTCTTTAAGGATAGGCCAGCAGGGGTTCCAGACGCTCCTGTGGGACGGGGAAATGGCATCATAGATAATGATCTATAATAATAGAATTACCAAATGTACAATGACTGCCTTAGGAAATGAGCAGATGAGATTACAATATGTAAATTCAAGAAATGCCTAATCTAGCAGTCTGGCTCCTTTGGGTTAGAAAAATAATAAAACACCAATGGGGAGGCAAAGAGATGGGAGATAAAGATTGAGTTGAGTCAGTAATCTGATTAGAGACAAGGGATAACATGCAATTTACTGTTTTCATTGAAACACAGGCATTGTAAATGACCCTCTAGGAAAAAAAAAAATCAGACACATACCAGAGAGAGCCCAAGGAAAGAGTACAATATAAAAAAAATGGTCCCTCATGCCCAATCTAAACACATTCTGTATGTGTAGTAATTCTAACCATGGAATCTAAAGCCATCTACTAAAATATCTAATGATAAAACTTCAAGTTACAAAATATAAATGTATGACTTTAACTTCACAAAAGGAATCAATGATCCCTAGAGAAATACCTATTTTCAAGCAACGAGATTGGGGAACAAGATAAAAATGATCCAGAACGTATTGGTTGAAGGAAGCAAGATGCCCAGGGTGTGACTGAATCATGCTGAATGGCAGAGGGATAGTTGAGGTTCAGAGACAAGTTGTGCTGGAGAGGGGGACCTTACTACTGCCAAATGTTCCTCCTGGAATCATATAATTTGTTTAAATCTCCCATGGCCTTTTACAAAATAACTGCAACCAGTATGCGCATCTCTATTCATTCTCTTTGTCCTGAAAGCAACTGCATGCTGAAGGGCCAGGCAAATGCAATCAAATAAAGTGTTTACTATTTCAACTAAAATTGGGAGTACAGATGTTTCTGGTGATACCTGAAATCCTTACCTTACCCCTTACCTTCCACATCCTAGAATACCATCAAAGAGAGTGTTTGATAGGCTGGTAGTTTCCCAGCCAATAAGTTGAATATTATGTGCAACTTGAGTTTATTATATTGCTAGTTTGTTGTTTTCTTAAAATATATTCCTAAAACAATTTCCACAGGAAAAAAATGTACTAAAGTGTTGGAAATAATTTGAACAAGAGTGGTTCTGAAGCTACTTATGAAGTCAAGTTTAATTTGAGAGCTGTGATCTCTATGATGTGCTCCCCCCAATCACCAGGGGAGATGGACGTTTTTCAGGACAAAAAAAAAAAAAAAAAATCGTGTATTTACATTATTTCCAAATGTCAATCATGTTCTTCTATATGTAGCCAACAGATATTGCTATGAATTCATATTTATGGCCTGAGGGATTCTTTTTTGTTTGTTTTTTGTTTTTCGAGACAGGGTTTCTCCATGTACCAAGCCAATGGCTGCCCTGGACTCACTTTGTAGCCCTTGCTGGCCTTGAACTCACAGAGATCTGCTTGTCTCTGCCTCCCAAGTGCTGGAATTAAAGGTGTGCACCCCACCCCCCACCCCCGACTCCAGAGGAATTCTTAATTGGACTTACAGTAAGATGTGAACTAAATCTAGGCATCCAAATTCACAAACATCTACATTCTTTCTACTCATGCTTTTTTTCAGTTTAATTTTTATTTTATGTGCATTGGTGTTGTGCCTGTATGTGTGTCTGTGTGATAGTGTCAGATCCCCTGGAATTGGAATTATATACAGTTGTGAGCTGCCATGTGGGTGCTGCAAACTGAAGTCCTTCAGAAGAGCAGCCAGTGCTCTTAACCACTGAGCCATCACTCCAGCCCCAACATCTACATTCTTAGTGGAGCTTTCTGAGAAAGAGATGTGGGAAAGAAATTATCTAAAATCTATGACATTACCAGTGTAAAATGCATCTTACCGGGTAAGGCAATTGTATTGAGCTACAGCGTCCATTTCCTAACAAAAGAGGAATTAGTTAGGTATTGGACTGTGAAACCAATACTAATAAAGAACAACATTTAAAGTTATGGTCTAGTATAGATTCACTTTAAGTCCAGTACAAAAAGTCAAAAAGTTGGGCTGGAGAGATGGCTCAGCGGTTAAGAGCACTGACTGCTCTTCCAGAGGACCCAGGTTCAAATCCCAGCACCCACATGGCAGCTCATACCTGTCTGTAACTCCTGTTTCAGGGGATATGAAATCCTCACACAGACATACATGTGGTCAAAACACAACACAAAATATAGTTAAATAAAAATTAAAAGTCTTTTTAAAAAAGTCAAAAAGGTAAAATATTAATCTAAAAACTCAAAACCTGGTTTTATACTTTCAGTTTTCCTCGAAAGGGTTAGTTGGATTCAATTTTAAATTTTTATTTCATTTCTGTGAGAGAGTACAAGACTTTAAAATACATGATTTTGAAGGCTTGAGTTCGATTTGCCTAACACAAAGTTAAAATAGACACACTTGTCAGTGCATATGTGGTGAGAAACTCCCTCCACTCTGGAGCTCTTTGGAAAGTGTAATAGAAAAGTCCTTTCTCTTTCCTTGCTTAGATGACGATGAACGACTGATTTTCTTCTTTAGACCTGTCTTAAAAATCTGTAAATTGTGGATATTGACACTGGCTTCCCTCCCAGAAGTGATGGATTTCAAATAAGTTACATATGGGACAGGATTTGCAAACATAACAATGTGAAAGTAAGGTATCATTGACGAGGCAGCACGTGGAACTGGGTCAGGCTAGTCTAGGTCAGGGTGATGGTGCTTAGCCTCAGACTGCAAAGTCTTAGGTTAGGAGCTTGAGAAAGGAGGCAAGCCTTTAACTTCAGCCTTGTGTTTATGATGAACATGATTAAACCAGACAGTATTAACAGAACTATGAAGGCACTCTCTGTAACTAGAGGGCTACTAACCATTAAAATCTAGCTGTGACAAAAATGTATCAATACAATCAAATTTTTAACAGGTGTTGGAAGACTGTCAGGGTTATCAACAGGAAGGCACCAGCAGTACTACTCTGAATGGACAGTGTTTTACAAAAAGGATTTGTAACACTAAGAAATTAGAAGATTGTGATTTCAGAATCAAGAATAGAAGTTGACACAGGAGTAAAAGAAAAGCCTGGCTACCTTTCACCAATATCTTTGTAAGGGTGCAAACATAATCCCCAGTGCATGTTACCTTTATTTTCTCACAGTATTAGCAATCAATGAGAGTCTGGGGTTTAGAGTGTGCAGCCAGAATTTATCAAGCTCTGGGTTTCCTCTTCAACACAATAAAAGCAAGCAAACAAACAAATGTTCTAAAAGAAAGGTTAAAGGTAATTATGAGTGTTTGGGAGAAGCACAATCACTGAAACGACTGCTCTATAAGCATGAGGACCTGAGCTTGGATTCCCAGGGTCTACACACAAGCTGGGCACAATGGAACGTGCCTCTAATCCCGGTGCTGGGAAGACAGAGACACAGGTGGGTCCTTGGCATTCACTGGCCAGCAAATTTGAGAGAATCAGTGACCTCAGACTTCAGTGATAGACTGTATCTCAAAAAAAAAAAAAAAAACCTAAGAGAATGACTGAGGAAGAAACCTAACATTGACCACTAACCTCTAGAGGTACACGCCAACGCCTCCCACCCTCACCCCAACCTACACACAAATAAAGAAATCACTTTTTAAAAAAGTAACTCTGAAAGCTTACTGAGGAGTGATTTATTTACTAGGGACTTGCCTGGGTCCTTTGGGAATCACTAGAAGAAAATGACTGAAGTCACTGGTCGGGCTCTGACGAGCCACTGAGTGCTAGCCATAGTTAAATGGAAGATGAGCCAATAGAGCTGACTTCAAGTTTTAAGCTGGGAAGTACTCTTTGTCTATATTTTACAAAGAAATCCCCACACCACGAACTTGACAACCTCCACTGCAGGGTACATCCACTACCTTCCTCTTTGCCTGTAATGACCCTCTCTTTTTGGTACCATCTTTCTCCTTGCTAGCCCAGAGAGTTTCTGGGTTAGCACTCCAGATCTCTCAAGGAGTGGAAGAACAAAAAAACTATCTCTGCTTCACCCTGCTGTCCCCTAGATCAGTGGTTCTCAACCTGTGGGTCATGACCCCTTTGGGGATCAAATGACCCTTACACAGGGGCCACCTAAGACCATCTACATATTAGATATTTACATTACAATTCATAATAGTAGCAAAATTACAGTTATGAAGTAGCAACAAAATACTTTTATGGTTGGGGGTCACCACAACATGAGGAACTGTATTAAGGGTTCACAGTAGTAGGAAAGTTGAGAACCATTACCCTAGATCAACTTCAAATAGATGTAGGATATCTGGTTGTTTTAGTAAAAAGATGTCTTATTTATTCCTCAGCATGCAGCATTGTGGCAACATATAGAGCTAAATAGCACTGATTTTAAGGGTTTTAAATGTCTGGATTTATACTACATTACCAGCCTACCCACAAAACTCCCAAAGGTACTGATTAGCCTCTATCATGACTTGATTTACAGTTATATCAACAGTTAAGATATACACAATGACCAAAAAAAAAAATGTGATTGACCTACCTTCCTAGATTTTAAATACATTATTATCTTTTAAAAATATATAAGGAAATCTAGGTGTAGTAGTACACCACAGCCCTGTAATCTCTGGTATTCAGGAAGCTGAGGCAGGAGAATTAAGCCCATGATGTAATAGCCAGCCTGGGCAACACAGTGAGACTTTGTCTCAAGAAACAAAAACAAAAACAAACAAAAAACAAAACTAACTAGGTAAGTTTACAAATAATAGAGATCATTAACTATTTAATTTGATGGATTTTGACAGATGTAACTATGCAGATGAAGACACAGAACCTGCCCGTCCCTTCGACTGGACCAGCTCTTGCCGCTGTTTCCAGTCTTCTCACAATCTGAGGGTGAAACCCTTTATTACTGAAGCAGCGTAGACTAGATTCTCCTATGCATATACAGGGAATCACATAATGTGTATTCTATTGTGTAAAGCTGTATTACATTTGTTACATAATGTATTACATTACAACATCTGTATGTTATTTATCCATGATTTACTCACATAGGTGGAAGTTTCAGAGGTTCAGTTTATATGTGTATAAATGTGTGATCTCAGCGATGGAGAAAATAGCCAGCACTTCTATAAATCAATAACAAAAATGGCCCAAATTATTATCATTTATGATGAATAAACTTAAAAAATTATTTTGTATTTTCTAACATATGTTTTAATCTTTTGGTGAAGTAGTTAGATATAGAATTACTAGGTCACAAGGCACATAACTTTATTAAAAACTGTCAGACAGTCCCACAAAGTGGATGCACCATTGTGTGGTTCCATGTATAACAATCCATAAGAATTATCTTTGCTCTGTACCCCTTGTCAACACTGGCCTTGTGACTTTATGACTTTTAATCATTTAGTGAGTGTAAAATATTTTCACTTACCTTGTTGAGAATCTTTTTAATTACTTAGGAGCCTACTGTTTGTTTTTTTCTTGTGAGGTCTCTAAGTCACTTATAAAATTTTGTTGTTATTGGATATATGATATATGTGCATTGATGCACACATGCTACTACATGTATGTGAAGGGCAAGGACAACTTTGTGGAGTTGGTTCTCTCCTTCCACCTTTTCACAAGTCCTCAGGCTTCACTTATGGAGCCATCTTGTTTGCCTCATTTGCTGGTATTTCAGTTATATTTTTGTTATTAATTTATAGGAGCTTTATCTCCTACTCAAGACCTTTATCAGTTATGTGATTTAAGAACAGCTTTCCCTGAATGGGGCTTACCCTTTCATTTTCTTTTTTTTTTTTTTAAGATTTATTTTATGCATATGTGTGCTCTATCTGCATGTATACCTGCATTCCAGAAGAGGGCACCAGATCACATTGTGGATGGTTGTGAGCCACCATGTGGATGCTGGGAATTGAACTCGGGACCTTTGGAAGAGCACTAGGCAGTGCTCTTAACCGCTGAGCCATCTCTCCAGCCCCTACCCTTTCATTTTCTTAATGGTGTCTTTAGATGAGCATACTCTTTTAAACTTAATAAAGCATATAAGATATGATCAATATTAACTATAAATGACTTGTAGTTCCAATTTCAACAAGAATGCATATTAGTGTAATTGAATTGTTTGGATAATATTCACGTTATCAAATAAAAAGGCTGGTCAATGATTGCTACCCTTGCATTTTTAAAGTCCTTCTGGATCAGATGAAGTTTGTTGTCATTATCTGACCATGAAGCATCTTTTATTGAATCTTACCCAGTAAGCTTTTGTCCTACTTGCCTGGCTTTATAGGCATCATAGCTTCCTAAACTCCCAGCGGCTGGATGCCAAGGCCTTTCATTATCAGATATTTTAAAATCAGTGGGCATGGATGTCTATCATTTGAAGGGGGAATAAAGAAAGAAAATATCAATACCTACAGTGCTACTGACTCCATAAAGTTCTTTGACCTTTTTCTTTAAAAGATGGAGCTAAAAGGAAACAGAAAAGAATGTGGCACTTGTACAGCCATAACAGAAAAGGCCTTTGCAGACAGAAGTATCAAAGTCAGCCACAAATCCATTTGAACTACAAATTCCCCTTAGGCTCCTTAGACACAGCTGGACAGAAATTAGACATTTAATACTTATTCAATGACTGATGCAGGCCTACAGTTCCATGGGAAAATAAGGAAAACATCAGGCTTGTGTGACGTAGGGTTCCTTACTGTTCTCTGCAAGCTCGGGTAGCTGCGGTCCAGGTTCTTTTCTGCCGTGTGATCAGGATGTGACAGTGACCGGAGTGAAGATGCCATCCAGCTGGGCAGGATTTGTCTTTTAGTCCCTGCAAAACAGTTGTCTGTGTTCACATCTGAATGGACTTGATAACCTGGAGTCTGCCTCACAGCAGAAGCCTGCGAGCCTTCTCCCTTCAACTCCAATGTCCCTTCTTAAGAGATAAATGACTTCCGAGAGAAAGCACCGCCACAGGCAGAAATGGTTCAATTTTATACCACTGACATTCTGATAATTCAACACAATTGACTGATCTATTACTATGTTTCGGATCTTATTATTATTGGTTTTGTTTTGTTTTGTTTGTTTGTTTTTTCCTGAGATAGGGTTTCTCTATGTTGTCTTGGCTGTCCCGGCACTCATTCTATAGACCAGGCTGACCTCAAACTCAGAGATCCACTTGTTTTTGCTGGAATTAAAGGCAGGTGCTACCACCATCTGGCTTTATATTTTGGATCTCAAAAAGTCACTCTGTAGCAATTTTTCCTCATGGCTTTCCCAGTGTAATAAGAAAAGACAGAGCATGAGCTGGGAATCACATGTTGGATCCCTCTGTCAGCTCATCATAGGACGTTCTGCCGCTAAAGATGCTCAGCTAGCTACTCAGCCAGTGTCCCACCTTGCTTTGGGGGCTCCAGGCTTTCCAGGTGATCCCATCACATTGATACAATCTGTGGGTGCTCTCTTCAAAATGAAAGAGTCCCTTTAGTTCCACAGAACAGTTCTTTGGAAACAAGGGCAGCAGATCCTGTAGGGAAGAGCGTTAGTTTAGAATTTATTTAACTAAGTTGATAACACGGTTTCCTCCTTTGGATCATGATCTACCTGGCAGCGTCTACGTCAAGTAACTATCCCCGAACCTGGGGACCATCTTGTGAATTAAGTGTGCTTATGGCCCAGGGAATACAGGCAAACAAACAGGAAAGGAAAAAAAGATTTCCATACCTGTCTGGGAAGGTGTGAGTTGGCTGTGGATTCCACCTCATCATCTAGAGGCAGTTCTGCCACCTTGATTGTCTTTTGTGGCTGACTAATGATAGATATTTTAGTCTTCTGTTTGTGAGCTGAGAATCCATCGCCCTCTAGTTTCAAGGAAACTATGCCATGATACTTGACGAAACCAACAAACAAAAGCAATGAGGGAAAAATAAGCCTAGAGATAGCAAACAAAACTTTTTTGTTCTAATAATGAGCATTTCAAAGATTGTATCAAAGAAAAGAGACAAAGGGATTTTTCTTGATCATCCAATCTTGTAAAACAAATTTCAGAAAAAAAGTCAGATACGTAGACACAAAGAAAAGACATAATAATCTCACTAATGTGAAAACATCTAAGAATATACAACATTTAGAAATTCTCTATGCTTACATTGTAGACAGTATCTGTTCCATTTCTACAAGCAGAGGATGGGAGAACCTGAAATCAACAAAGGACAGTACATATACAAAGCTGACTTAAAAAGCAATTTTGCAATATATTCTGGTAAAGTTCTGTAATAATTGAAATTGTAAAAGAATATTTCATGAGATCTTCTTTTCATGCCAAGTTCAATAGAATTTTTAAATCATCGTGTCTAATCACACCTTATTGCTGTGCTGATTTCTACATCCACTCCACTGAGTGGGCAGAAGAGACACGTTAAGTTTCAGTGTACCTACAGCACAGAAAGATTCAGGAAAACACACACACACACGCGCGCGCGCACACACGCACACGCATACACGAGAGTGTACTTTGTTGAGTCACAGCTTCCACACCCAAGGGGAGTGACTGAAATGTTCTTCTGTCCTAGGATCACTGACTCTTCCCTATCTGTCTTGGTCATGATAGGAACCAAAGCAGGATGCACGTGCCTGAATGAGTGTATCTACCACTTCAACTGGCACAGTTAGTGGAGTGGGTCAGCACAATATTTGCACATACAAGGCACTGCATGACTCCACAAAGAACTCACTGTGAGAATCCAAACAGTTCTGCACTGTCTCGGACACTTATCACTGTGTACCCACATGTCCACTCCCAGAACGCCCCCATCCTTACTGATTTGCCATTCCCATGGGTCCTCATCTTCCTTTGAGAGAGGTTTGTGAGATCAGAGCCCTGAAGGGCATCTCCTTTGGTGAAAGATGGAGGGGGCCTTCGTCCCAGATGAGGAGAACCAGCAGTGGCAAGTGAGGATGACCCTGAGGGCGGCAGATGCCAAATGCCCTTCCCCCATGCGCTGAGCTTGCTCCGGTTGAAGGAATTTGAAGGATGGCACCGTCCTGGAGGCATGCAAGATGGCAGGCGATCAGTACACTACGCAAACACATTAAGTGATGACTTTGACACAGTTCCTGGAACAGATTGTCATTAAACCTAGACAGATGAATTTCCCACCAGATGTTGCCTTTTTCCCATTTGCCAGGAACTCCTTCTCTCTTCATCAGCTTCCACCTGGGAAAGCAGTATCCTTCTGCACATGGATGGGGTGATTATAAAATCATGAAATCCATCCACAAATCATAGATGAAAACCATCGTCATGGTTTTATAATCATTCCAGACACCTAGGAAACTTCCCTCCTCCTGTGTTCCTCATCAACACTGAAGGTTTATTCACTGACCAAGTATCACCCCACACACACTTTGAAAGTATTCAGTTTTCCTCCAGTCTTTTAGAGGTAGACACTGGAATTGTTTAAAGATATCATGTGGTCAAGCAGCAGCTATAAAACTTTGCAATAGACCACAACAGGACAAAACCTTAGTGAATCTTAAGAGAGTGGCTAATACTGGAAATCTTGACACTATTTCTGGGAAGACAAAACAAACAAACAAGGCTGGTAAATGCCTTGGCAGGTGAGGATGCTTGCCTCCAAGCATCTGGAATTTGATACAGACTACCAGAGTTTGATCCTGGGATCCCACATAATAGGAGAGAACAGATTCCCATGGGTTGTCCTCTGACCTCCCCCAACACCATAAGTAAAAAGAGAATTACACATCTCAGCTAACAAGAAAACAAAAGCAACCCACTGACAGGACCTGTTCTGGATTATCTGTTTTAGTTTTAGCAGCACTGAGATTCAAGCACAGAGCCTTTCACAGGCTAAGCAAGCACTCTGCCACTGAGCTATGTTCCCAGCTCAGGGCATTCTTACATATGTATATTTTGCACATGTAATGTAACCAGACATTCCTGCTGGAAAAGAAGCACACATGGTGGGGAGGAAGGAGGGATGAGAGATGTCATGGAAATGTGGGTGAGCACAGGAGACTGGACCCACTTTTATTATAAGGTAAGGGAGGAGACAATAGATTACAGGTAAGGGAAAAAATGCAGATCACAGGGCATGACAAGCATAAAATTAAGGCTTAAAATGGAGTGTCACACCAGACACATAAAATGTCACATAGATAAGGAACCAGAAGCAGAAGGACTTTGGCAGAATAAAACCTCAGAGTGCCAAGGGCTTTGCTTTTTATTTTATTTGCAGGTTGCTCTCTAGCAGGCCCGTCCCAGAACTGTTTGGCTCTACATCACCAAGTCATTCATTAGTATTCTCCAGCTGCCCCCGAGTCTCCAGCCAGCTGCATCTTCACGTCTATTTTTCTCCAATTCCTTCCCTTCTTAGAATTTTCCTAGTCACACTACAGTGGGGGCTCCAGTTTTAGGCACTGAGAGCTCTCTTTAACAGAGGCAGATAATTACAGCCCCGCAAACTCAGGGGGAAAATAATTGTCCCTAGATTCTCACCAACATTGTTTCCCCCTTGGTGAGAACAACAAACGGTTAGAAAAAAAAGCAACCAGGGCATTGACTTGTTGCTTTTCTGCAGCCACTGCTCTTAGCAGGAGGAAAACCACATGAAGCACAAACTAGAATAAAGAGACTAGAGTCACGACGGAGGCAGCTTTCTTGACAAGAAATTATGCGTTTTGATTTGAAGGTGTTATCAAGCACATTGGCTGCTGCAAGCCAGCAGCCTTGGCGCCAGGACCGCTCCTGATTTCAGGACGAGGATCAAAAGAATACCTCCTTTTGAGTCCAAAATTTTCACTGCAGCTTTTGTCTTTGTGCCAAGAACCGCATTCACAGGGGAGTTCAGAATTACTTCAAAGACCTCATCGTCTTCCTCTAATCCGTCATAGGTAATTGCTATATTCCACATCTTAGTTGACATTCCTACAAGAAGTAAACATTTTAATTACTCTTTAATTGCTATTTCAATCACCTAGGTGTCAGAGAAACATATTAATTAACATGTCTACAGCTAGACTGCAGTAGCCCGCGTGAGCTGTTGTACTGCCACCAACTTACTGAGGCCCTGCTGTTCTCCAAAATAATATAAAAAGACCGTGTTTGTTCCTGGACAATGATGATCGGCCTTCAATGCAAACACTGTAACAAAAAGTAAGCTGCATTATACAGGGGGAGGGAAAAAAGAGGTTAGTAGACAAAATCTCAGACATAATTTTTCTCCCAACCCATCCCCTCTGTGCTTAAGAATAGTTACTATAATCTGACAATCTTAATAGTTGCGAAAATCTTAATATGTTGCACCAGTCAGAAGTGATTATGGTACTTCAGGCACCTCACAGAATCCTTGAAGTGATTCATTTCCACCAACAGCTGCCTGCATGGGCTGCTCTCCCTCCCCAGCTCTTCTAGGCCATGGCTGATTTTTCTGATGATGCAATGCTCAGCCCTTGGGTACTCTCCTACAGAGAATGTACCGGCTGGGGATTGTAGACATGGACTGGTCCAGCCTCCCTTTCCCCTCTCTGCTTCTATCATCGAGTAAAAACAAGTTTATTCCACATACTCTTCTGAAGTTAACACAAGTTTTTATTCACAATGATAACCCAGCCAATCTGCCCCATCAGGATGGAAGGCAAATCAAAGTCAGAGACAAAGTGCTCAGGCTGGAGGACTCTTCTGAAACATTCCAATCCTCAGCAGTTTCTAAGATGGGAAGTGTAGGACATCTTCCTGGGTTTACTTAGAAGGGAAGGCGAGGACAGAGGTAAGTAAACCAGCTGGAGACTTTTGGGTGGGGTGAGAGGCACTAAGATAGGGGACAAAGGGCGGAGAGCTTAGCCTCTAGAGGACAGCTTAAAAGTCTGTCCCACCTCCCCTGCCAAAGGGTGCTTTCACATCAACAGTCTTTCTCTACAAGGTGGTTGAACACTGTTTCCCAGCCTTCTCTTCTGAAAATGAACTTTTTTTTTTGCTTGCAGAAGGGGCATGTGTCTAACTCTGTCATCCGCATGACATCCACTTTCTTAAAGGTAGATCTCATAAAGATTTTATGACCAAATGAGCACATCATTAATCCCTGTAGCATTCAATGGAAAATTGAAATTGTTCACTTCCGAATTGGAATGCTTGTAGAGGGGAAAGCGGGGGCACCTGCGATAATTTTGATAAATAGAATAAGCTGATGGCCAATTTATGAAGCATTCAGCATCTTCTGTGTTCTCAGATTATTTCTTCTGACAGCCTTTGCAAAATCAGAAGTTGAACTACCTAATATAAAATACTAACTAATTCCTATCTCATAGATGGATGAGTCTGTCCACCAAGATGTATGTTTTAGAAGCTATGATGGAACACCAGAAGGGCAGCATAAGCAAAGCTCTGACCTAAATTTGAAACTTCTTGGGGGAGAAAAGACAAATACAATTATCTTGGGGTATTCAGGACCAGGACTCCCAATGAGTGTCAATATATGCAACAGTTGCTTGAGTCCCTTGTATTTAGCCCATGAAACCCTCCTGTAACCTTTAGACTACCTCTAGATTGTTTATAATACCATTACAATGGACACTGTGTGAATATTGTATGTCCCAGGTATAATGACAAGAAAACCAAAGGGTTTGTAGTCAATGCAGACAGAATGGTTTTTCTGATTATTTTTTGATTTGTGCTTGGTTGTCTGGGTGGATCTGGAACCCAGGAATTCTGTAGCCACACCAGAAAGTCAAATAACTATTGAGAGCTATGTGTGATTACCTGACAGAACATGCAGAATGGAGTGTGTGCAGTAGACGCCTGTAGGATCAACATACACAGATTTGGCGGGAGGAAATGAGAAGCAATCCAAGGAAGTTTGTAAAGTTGAGCTTTGGGTCAATGGAGTGGAAAATAGATCAGCTAAATGGAGAAGTCACGCCTTGGGGAAAGGAGGTCACAGGCTGCAGGTAGATTCTGTAGCTACACTCCAGAGAAGCCTGGTCACCAGGTGGCCAGACTCGGGCTTTACACAACAGTTAATGAGGGAAGACATCATCGACACTCTGAAAGCTAACGCTTTAGCAAACTGCATTTGAGAGTGTCTGTGTGAAGGCTGGGTATCTGGAGACTCTGGGACTTCAGAGGCAGCTGCGGAAATTAAATGATCATACAAAGAGGCAGACAGTGAAGACAGTTTGTCAATACTGAGATTGTTAATATTTAGAGAACTGTTCTGAACACCAAGCATCATAATGTTAAGTACAATTTAAATAAAAACCCAATACACAGAAACATATTTCCACATTTCAAGCAGTTGTCTTCTTGTTTAAAAATTTATTTTAGAAAAATGATAGTGTCACTTCTAATCAAACAACACCAAAAAGGCCTTAAAAGTTTTTGCTGGATCTTATGGAACAAAACCAAATAGTTGAAAGAGATCTCCTCTGAGTTCTTTAGGGGCTTCTGATTTGCTGACCTGCATTTCAACTTGGTTTCAAGCCTCCTAGGTGTGAGGGTCACCATCTCAGGTTAATGTGACTGTGAGTGGGATTTTCATTGCTGTTGTTTGGTCCCCTGCCTTTTCCACTTTCCAATTGCAAAGTGTTCCTTAACTCCCTGAGATATACCTGGGTTTTCAGAAGGCTTGAATTGCTCCTTCACCTGTTTCCAGAAAACAAGGGTGTTGGAGTAGAGAGGAAGTGTCCGTTCGTACAAATGCACCCCACTTTACAGAGGAAAGGAATCCCTGGATATTTTCCTACAAAGCAGATTTCCCTGTTGAGAAACACTTTCTCAATATTTTTCAGTAAATGCCAAATTAGAGAGCTGTTTCTTTGGAAAACATTTTGACTTTTTCAGAATGATGATGATTTGAATAAGAATGCATCAGATCTTCCAGGGACACATATTTTAAAGGAAAGCACTCATTTTTCTTTAGAGTATTTGCATAGCCACTTAAGCACTCAGGTTACTCACAACAGCTGAATGCATCCTCAGGGTTCCTGTTTGCAAAGTCTGGTAAAGTGCAACAAGCAAGCCTTCCCCGACCCCAGTCAGAGTTCTCACAGTAGCCCACGTACTGGATGGCCGCTCTTTATCTCTAGCGTCAGAGAAGCTGACATTGCCAGAGAAATGGATACATTGCTCCCAGTACAGCTGACAGGGTGGAGTGGGGAACATCTAAAAGAGGCAAGGATTTACAATATGAAAGTATATAAACATTTATAGGGCCTGTGGGTGTGGGGAATTTTATAATTCCCTAAAGTAAGACTTCATGATATGAAATTATTTCTGGCTTAATAAATTCCAAAATTATGAGAAGCCAAGCATGTGGCTTTTTGAAAAATGTATAAAATATGCGTATATTATTTTTCAATGTATAAACAATCCTTAAAATCCCAAGACCATTTGAAGCCCTCAGAAGTCATTAGTAGCTATCAAAACAGCATGTGAACTCTTCTAGATGAACGGGCATTTATCTTACGCAATGGAATCTCCGAGAGATAAATTTCTGGGTCTCCCCTAGTGTGACACATTCTAGTTCCTCTCAACCCAGACAGAGCCCCTGGTGAGCTGCTGAAGTCTAACTTGCAGCAAATGGCTATGGATAATGGGAAGGACATATGGTAAAACTGATTGACTTTCAGACAAGTCCTTTAAACCATGAAGGCAAGAACATCAACTGTTTTGTGGTAGAGTTGTGGACAGAAGAACCTGCAGAAGTCCAAGGATAGACATCAAATACAGAGCAGTAATACTGTGGTCAGCCTAGAAAACAAACTCATCCATGTTTGAAAGCTAAATGACATGGGAAGGTGGCTAACAAGAATATCTGAGCTGTCTTATGTCAAATTTAAGGCTCGTTGTTTCAGGCTGAATTGTATCCCCCACAGCTTATATTGTGAGGCTTCCTAACTAACTGCCAGAACCTCACAATGTGACCTTATTTGTAAACGGAGTAATAATGTGACTAATGAGTTAGCATGACGTCATAGGGGAACAGGGTAGCTCCTTAACTTAACCTCACTTGGGTCCTTATGATGAGGGATACTTTATTCATCATGTGAAGGTGAAGGAAAGAACTAGGGAGCCAGGACCACCAAAGATTGTCAGCAACCCACAAAAGGCACAAAAGAAAGGGACAGGATAGATTCTCCCTCACAGATCCACCCACTGGTCTTGGACTGAATAGCCTCTGAAACTGCAAGGCAATATTTATGTTTAAAACTACCCAGTTATCCACACTTTGTTATGGGAAAACAATACAATCTTCATATGACATGCTTCTTGTTGTAAACAGCACAAAGACATTCCTCTCCTAATACTAAGATCAGAGATGGTGATGATATTCAGTCATTTTAGTGTTGAGAGAACTTACACTTGGTAGAGAGTCATCAGGGTGCAGAACAGCTCTGCAGGGAACTACAAAGCCACAAGCCCTGGCTACTTCCCTAGTATTTTTCCATTTGTTCTTAAATGAGTGATCCAGGTCCAGTACAGACCATAGGGAACAAAGGGAGAGCCAGGCAGAACAAGGAGGCAGTTAAGCCCATCCACAAGACAGCCTGGAAAGCCAGTGTGCAGCCTCCTGGCCTTAAGGCAAACTTCCCCAGAAGTAAGTGGTGCTTTGGTGTTAGAGCTTTAGCCTTCCCCCTCCTCCTCCGCTTCCTCCTCCCCACTAGAATGCTGCCTCCCCTAGGAAGTCTTCTAGCATTTTCTTTACCCATAACCAATGGCTTTCACTTTGGGTTCCAAAGTTCTGTTGGCAAATATTTTCATGTCTATATGTTGCTGCATACAACAGAACAGCTCTTCAGGAGAAGAAACTAAACTTTCATATATTACCTTTTGGTACCTAGCAAAATTTTCCACAGACTTAAATCAAAGTAAGTAAGTGCTATTCAATGAAATAGTGATTTTCCCTGGAAGCATGTTATGTCAATTTATTTCAAAGGCGATCATTCAGAAACTCCTTGTAGGAATCTATGTCATCATAGCATTTGAAAATTTTCTACCAAAACATAAATTATCATTATGTTATAATAATATGTAAATTACTTTATTTTTCTGGATTGTTTTGGATATTTACTTGGATATTTTAATGTTTATTATTTGCTATGAGTTTTTTTCTCAGTTTAAATAAATATCCACTTGTAATAAAAAGTGCATAAGGGCGGAACTTTAGGCCAAATTCTTCTGTTGGGATAGGGTGGTATGGCTCCCTGATGATCCTCTAGTTGGTTGAAACTGAATAATATCCTGTCTTCTGAGCAGTCTCCAGACTGCTTACAGAACACGAAACAAACCAAAAACAAAAAACGTACCTGGATCAAACTGAATCAGTTTGGATGGAGTGACAGTGAAATCTTTTCCAGCTATAGCTGACACTTGGTTGACCTTAATGGGGGAAAAAGTGTCATTTAAAAAGTAAAAGTAAATATTCTACACTAGAGAAACATTTACTCGCCCCCGCCCACTCCCATACCAGACTAAATTCATGATCTCAAATCTGTTTTTAAGTTAGGTAAGATTTTAAAATTATAATAAACTGTTTTGGGTCCAGGATATAACAGGTACTCTTTTTTCCCCCTTTAAGTTAACTTACTGTTTTTCCTTTTAAAAGTATCCTGTTATTGGGAAAAGTAGAATGAAGTTTAAAATCTTATGTTCTCTTTCTTATGAGCACCATTTTATTCCATTACCTCGCTTGGTTTTAAAATGGAGAAGAAAGGAGGATGGGAGAAGAAGAAACATTGTCAGCCAGCCCTGAGGGCCCAGGGAAGCCCCAGGGCATGGAGATCCCTCAGGCCAGATTAACCAAACAAGTCTTGAGCATTAAACAATGATGCCTGCATGAAACCATCACTCTATACCAACATGAAGGAGAGAACTGTGTGGGGCTAACAGACCTGCTAAGCTGTTTTGTGTGGGCAATCCACACCCAGGCCTTACAGTTTTAGAGGCCTTGTCATGACGCTGTAAGAGGAAAACTACCCTGGTCTGACTACTGACTGCTCCACTAGTTCCCTGATCCAGGACTAAAATCCAAAGAGGCAAATTTAAGGTATTAAAGTCATGGTGTTAGGCCCCCAAGGGGAGCCTACATGTCTGCTAAAAAATGTCCATGGTGAGTTTGAAAACAGTCATTGAATAAGACCCTAGGCAAGCATCCCAGCAAGCTGTTAATTTTGCACACTTTTAAGATGTTGAATATAGTCAACACAGTGAAAGGAACAGAGTATACAACTTAAAGCTCTAAAATGCTCATCCATTCCTGTGGTCTCAGACAAAGTCTCTATTTCCAACCAAGATGCTAATAGGTTAATCGTTCTGTCTAGAAACATCTTGCTGAAGAAGGGATTACCTCTTAGGCTTCCATTTGCTCTTTGTCTTCAATGCCAAGGCTCCCCCTGAACCAGCTATTGCTGGGGAAAGGCAGCCCATTGTACACCTGCATCCACCATATGCTGAAAGGTATATTTGTCTGCATGAGTCTCGCACATGCAATTACCTAGTTTTTACCACCACCGAGTTTATGGACTCCTGGTGGGAAAAATCATGTCTGAGGCAAGGTGTTTGGAAAGATAGGTCGGGTGAAGGGACACAATTCAATGAGGGCAAACAGCACAGGACAAAGTGTATCTTCTCTGTTTTCTCAGTTAAGTAGCGTATAAGATCTTATGGAAGATGCCAGGTTATGCCATATGTCCCCAAAGCCCCAGGGACTGTACTTAATGAAGGCCTGCACACTTCACTGTCAGGTTCATTCAACTTATGTAGACTAAAGTCCCATGTAGGTTCTTTTTCCGTGTTGAGATAAGTGCTAACATAGATCTAAATGCTTCGCTCAAATATATGGCATACTCTGTGGAGGACCAAGGGATTGTTAAAAAGCTACACCAGGTTAATTCTTTTCTTTACCATAGCTATTTTCTGGAGTTATGGGAATTGCAGGAGACACAGACATATACCGACTAGAAAGACAAACAGTGAGTCTGGGTATGGTTAGGTTTAGGTTCATGGTGTTCTGAAGCCATTTTAACTCGTCATAACTGCGACTAGCAGATAGCATCTCTCCCAGAGGCTCATCTCATCAACCTGGGTAGTACCCCCCCTTGGTCCCCACTGAAGCACATTAGCTCACTCTGCAAGCCCACTTTCTGAAAGGACTGTTGTTGTAATAACTCCTAAACCTCCTTCAACTCTACCACCCTCAGGTTGTGCTCCAACCTATGGAAAAGACAGCAAATCTTGCCAGGAGTAACAATGTGAGAACTCTTTACACTTCAAGTGACCATCCCAAAATGTCCTCCTATTTCTTTACAGTGTGCATACGTCTCAGGACAGCTCCTGTTTTACCTTCTCCATTGAGACATGGAAAGCTGTTTCATTCACAGCTGATGACTGATATTTGCTTCAGGCATCTTACAAAAGCAGTGTACACCTTTCAAGGTGGAGTTTAATACAGATTCACTAAGTTAGATACATCTTTTTGTGAAATTGAACTTGAAAGCTAAGGAATGTGTAGAAATAGCCAGATTTCAAAACTAACAGTGGATTTTAGAAACTGTCTAGGAATTCACTAAAAGACTGGAGGAGCAAGATATTATATACTCGGACTCTCCAGCATATAGTGACCCTTCCCCCCTCCCCTCAGTTTGCAGTTTCCTTGGCCATTCTGAATTTTTCTAAGAAAATCATCAAAGGCACTAACCAGCAACATTAACTTCTAGCTTGACAACTTGCATTTGAGAATTGTTACCTCTATGCCCACAAAGGCTGAGTCCATGGAATATCCCCTTCTGGTAACTTCCAAGGGCAATAAGCCCACATCCTCACAGACCTCATATTCGGTCTGGGACCATTCAATATAACACCACTTCAGCTCCAAGCTGTGCATGAAAAAAAAAAAAAAAAAGGAGAAAGGTGATCATATGGTCCCCTTAAGAATGGGTCCCTCAGTATGGACAACTAGATGGGTACCTGAGCATTGAGTTCTATCAAGGCAGCAAAGGAGCTTGGTTAACCCATGCCAATGACAGTTATTTGGAATATTTGTTCATGATGATCTTTTGCATTTTCTTATTTGATCATTATAATGACCCGTGAGGGAACAGAGAAAATGTTAGAAATTCTATTTTATAAATGAAATAAGTAAGATAAAAAGAATTTCAAAAGTCCCACAGTGGTTAGTGACAAGGTAGAGGTTCAAATTTGAGTGTGTGGAGGGAAGGAAGCCAGCAGGCATGAAGTTCAAGAGTCTATGCATTTTAGGAAGATCACTGAACTTGGGTTCACTTTAATGGAAAGTTATCCCAAGGATGTGCTTAGGGAGTAAAGTGCCTGCGCTTTTTGTACCTAACACAGGTCCCTCTTTCTGTGCAGTGAAAGCGATGCAGTGGTGTACAGCTTCCTGTGCAATCTAGTCATCCCATGGAAGAATGGGTCCAGGATCCACTGCTGACGCTGATGTGTGCAGACATTCAAGCCACACACAGCCCTTGAATGTCCTTCTGTATGCTTTACCTCATCTTAGATGACTTACAGTACCAAATACACTGTAAATGCTGTGTAAACAGCTGATTTGCTATATTGTTGAGAGATTAATGGCAAGAAAGAGGGTCTGTGCCTGTTCAGTATGACATAGTTCTTTAATAAATCATTTTGAATTATTGGTTATGTCTGCAAAACCCCTAGGACACAGAGGGCCAACTATATACAGCTGATATGATTCATAAATAGTTCTGATATAGCATGAGTAAATCTGACATTTGATGGAAATTGTCATATTTAATGACTGTCACCTAAAAAAACATAAAAATAAAAAAAGACTGAGGTCATAAACATTCAGCAACTAGTTTAACATCCTTGCAGGGGTCTCAGGTCACTATCACATCATACACAGTTCACCAACCAGTAGTGCTGGTTTATCTAAGGATGAAGGTATGTGAGTGGAGAGACACTGTGGTGTAGACTTACTACAGGGGCTCATGATAAGAAAAGCATATTGTACACATATGTATTTATTCAACAGTTATGAAACACTTACTGCCTACTGGGTATCATAAAAATGACTTTAAAAAACATCATTATATTAAAAATATTGGCTCACTCATTGATATTTGGTCCAACAGAACTTAAGTCTAGCATGAAATAGATCAAGAAATAAAAAAATAACTATGCCTAAAGCATAATAAAATAATAGCCAATAAGGTCAATTCAAATGTCAATAGAAATGATAAGTTGCAAAGAATTTCTAAAAGATCCAGTTAAACAAGAAAGCAAAATGTTGATTCAGAGAGAAGACAGTGGAATAAAAGGGAAAGCGATACATGCAGACAGATTTCAGCTAAGTCTCCTAAGAATCAAGTGAGTTCCAAAGCTGAGTTCTGCAGTTCCACCCATTGCTGATACTAAGCACTGTGAGCAGGAATTAATGTTACCTTCAGGCCTAACACTAAATGAAATTTGGTTGCTGATGTAGAAGGGAACAATTTAGAGGTCTGTTCACTCCAAAGCACAAAGGGTCTCAGTGTTTGGGAGTGTGCATGTGAGTTTTCTGGATACACCATCTGAATTAGCATCATGCCTGTAGGGTTAGACTATCACCAAACAACACTTTATTTTTATTTTTCTCAAAACTATTCTCTACAAATAAAAGTAATCTGTTGAAAAGCCAGAAAACTTAACCCAGGCTATAGATTTTCCAGAAAAAAAAAAAAAACTTTTAAAAAGAGAGCCTCCTCCTGTCCCTAGAGGCATTGCAGATGTGGCTGATATGTCACATGTGCATCAGTAGGTGGCAGAGAGGAGACAGGCTATATCTACATTCACTGTTCTGACATGAATATTTGGATGAATAGTAGCCTAACATTCCTGGGGGAAAAAAAAAAGCAAGCCGGATACCAACACCAATTTGGCACTGTGAGGTAGCCTGTGATGACTACCAGACCAGTACCAGGAAAGCACCAGATGGGCTCCCAGGACAGGAAACAAACCAGAAACTAGAAGAACTCTGCCTGGCCCTGGTTGTAGGGGTTGTGGGTGAGCCAGCCCTGAGGATGTGAGTGTGGGAGAGCCAGCCTTGCCTTCTGTCTGTTATGTGGTGGTGTTGGCTAGGGAAAGATGCCCTCCCCTCCCTTTTGCCCTCACCACCATTGGCTGACAGGAGATCTGGCCCAGATGGGGTCACAAGAGCAGGAGAGCTGTCCCTGTCCCTCAAATGCTGTAGCATTCGGGAGAACAGGCCCTACACCTTTCTATAGTGGAACTGGCCATGTAAGTGGGTTGCAGGTTGCAGGTCGAGATCCAGGGCTTTGAGTTGGCCCATCCCAACATCTACCCCGTGGAAGAACTGCTGGAGTGCAAGAAGAGGTCAGTTCCACAACCCAGGATTGCAGGATTTTCATGACACAGGACAATTATGGCATATCTGGGAGGAGTTCCAGTGGGGCTTCACTACTGAAGGAGTAGTGGAACCCAGGGGCTTCGTACCAGACCGAGGAATCATTATAATGAACATTTGCAAGCAGAATGTGTGGACAAAGGGGAATATTGTGGGACATACTGAGATACACTGCAACTTCCACAATGAGCTGTTATTTTTTATGCTGGGACAGATTGCAAGGGTGGAGGGTGAGTTTGGGGGGAGGTGAGAGATGGAAGGGAACAGGATACATGATGTGAAATTTACAAAATACAATTTTTTTTCAATAAAAGAGAGAGAGCGAGCCTCCTAAACCCACAGGGTATGTGCAATATGTTCTGAATGTGATTTTTTTTCTTTTGTGGTAATGTCTTTGCAAAGGTCCTTCTACTCTTAAACTCTATGAAAATACCTGGAAAAAAGAGAACTGATAATAGCCAGTCACTTTGGTGTTCTCTCTGTAAGAATCCATGATTGTAGGTTTGGTACTAGACATTCAGATGTAGGAGCCTATAAGAACAATCTGGAAGCTCTATATATTTAGGCAATGTGCAGATGTTTGGATTGATGTCTTCACATGTAAGGTACCCTCTTCTTACCATTGTGTAGAGTGCATTCTATGGGCAGAAATGGTGTTTAACAATGCACCATGAGTTAAACACATCTGGTGAATTTTTCAAGTTGGCCAGAAGCCCCTAGGCCAGGCCTTCTCCACCTCACACTGTAGATGTTACAGTCAAGTATTATTTGCTGTGGGGTGGCAGCCTGGTCTCTGAAAGGTATAGTGACACCTTTGATCTCTCTACAGTGGATATAGTTGTATACTTTACCCTGCTCACAACCATCACAACCATGTCATCTAGACTTTGCAGATGACCCTTTGGAGGAAAGACACCTTCATCTGTGAGCTACCAGTCTGGAGACCCAGCACAGCAGAGGACCTGATTCTAAGAGAAAGCTAAGTTTTGGTATCCAACAACCACTTTTGGAAACAGAAGACATTGAAGCTGGATTACTTGCCTTGAGGCCTCTGGTCCCTGGGCCACTCAGTAATGCAAAACAGTCAGACACAAGAAAAGGTGTGTGGACACCTCATTTAGCATTGCAGATTCTTTGCCAAAGTCTAATTTTCTTCAGTTGTCCTTATCTTGATTTGTGTTTTCATGCATAGCACACTGCCTAGTTTGTTGTTGTTGTTTGTTTGATAATACTCATGTTCCCTAGGAACAGCTTTTGCTTCGATTGTATGACAAATCACTTGCAGTATGGAAGACACTAAGTGTCAGAGTACTCAACAACTATCTTTTCATTGTACTGTTTCCTGAGCTAAGACGATCACCACAAATGGCTTTTCCCAGCATCATTAGCACCTTTCAGACACCTTGAAAGAAATTCTAGGCCAGAAAACTCTCACATGTTCTTTATACTCCTTGACCATTATTCTGACTTCGTTAGAGAGAAGGATGGTGTTCAGCGACAAAGTGTGGTTCTTAACTGAGCACGTTTGTTATTCTCTGGGGCATATTGTAGTTCTCAACACTGGGCATATCTAGAGACAGTGCTGACTGTCACTCACACAAGCAGCAGAAGGGTGGTCCAGGCATTTGGTGGGTGGAGCCTAGGGATGCTGCTTAGCTGCTGTGCATAGGACATTGGTGTAGGATAAAGAATTGTGTTTCCCTACAAGCCAACAGTATCAACTCTGAGAGTTCTGTAATTTAAAAAAAAAATCTGTGCTTTTGGTATTTTGTTTTGTAGCTATTTGATTCATGAATATGAAGGAACAACAAACTGAAAAAAACACACAGGGTTAGAACATCAGTTTGGGATCTGGGACATCAATCTAGGTTAATAAGAGTGCTTTAGCCTCTCCTTGCCTCAGTTTCCTCACTTCTCAAACCATACTAAACACAAGTCATACTTCAAAGGAGTAAAATGAACAACCACAAGTACTCATTAAGTATGGTGAGCTTCTCAGTAAAAGGTTTCATAAAAGCTAAAACTGTGATTATGTCATTATTCCTATAACTAAATCTTCACTTATAATCAAGTACCATCTGAGTTCAGAAAATTGGAATGCTAAAATATATATTTTTTTCTAAGCATTGTATCTAAGCTTTATCAATTCAGAAATGAAGCTATTAAGCCTGATAATCTCATACTTTGAACACCTGCGTTTCCCAGTTTTCATAGTGGTGAGTGGTTTGTTAGCCATGAGGCAGCCCAGTGAGCGGAGAAAAACAAGCACCTTGGAGTCAAGCATACCTTGCCACCATTCATTAGTGTGGGAATGCGGTCAGTTCCTCTGTCTCCCTAGGCCCCAGTTTCATTATCTTAAAATGAGGAGAATTGCATCCACGTCAAATCATTAAAATCAAAATTAGTTCATGTGTGCAAAGCACCTGTACACAGTGGGTGCTTAATATGTGCCATTTTCTTTCCCTTCCTCTGTGATCTCCTTAGCTCCAGACGAGGGATAAACATGTTAGCTCTGGGCTGTAGACAATGTGCAGGCATTAGTGAACAAATGACTTCAACCTTTCCCCTTACAAGGTGTTTCATAAAAACACTTCAAATGTTTTAAAGTTTGCCTGATAGAAATTCCTTTTCTTTTATATTTCTTTTGACTTTACTCTTTTGAGGCCAAGACTGAGTAATAGAACAGCTGGGAGCAGTTGCCAGCAAGGACAAGAATCAGTGATCAGAGAAACCACTGAATGAGAAGGTCCAGGGGGATCGACTTTTATTTTGAAGTTAATCCTTTTTTTCCTTCCATTTTTCCTCCCTTCTTTCCTTCCACCCACTCTTTTTTTGTGATTATAATAACAAGTTCCACATGGAACATATACTAAGAAAATTACATTGGTGTATGTTGGCTTCATTCTCTGGTCTACAAAGATGTTTTCAGTGAGTACTGTGGGCCCTGTGTACCTTGCTTAGGTTCTATAGATCATTTGGAGAGTCAACTTGAGCCAGAGAACAGAACAAGCTTGTGAATGAGTCACGTCAAGGCCAGAGTCAATAAGAAATATGCTCTCTGAGTCCTGGAGGCCAGGGTTCATGCTCAGCTCCCTCTTCTACTGCGGTAGAGATAATTACTTCAATGCCTTGAGTTTAATTTCTTTATTATCTTAGGAGGATTGTGTTTTAAGCACCTAACACACTGCGTAGAATTTAGGCACTTTGCCAAATCTAATTTTGAGGCAAAAATTCATGGATTTCACTGTCATAAAATAGCTTCTATTTATGGCAGTGTTTCCCAATTCATTCCATGACAAATTATTACCTGCACTAACCTGGATAGGGGAGGGGAGGGGAGGGGAGGTGGCTCGGTAGCCTGTTAAGGTGAGGCGAGCTGCACAATGACCCTGTTGAACAGATTCTCAAAATCAGATCAGCTTGAGGGATTTTGATGTGATAAAATTAAACACACTGATTAACCTGACCCAGACCAACCTTTCCTATGTTTGATGAAATAGAACAGGTATTGATTCCTCAGAACTAATAATGCATAGAAAGTACAATAGCAAAACAGCACTTAGCTTATGGTGAATAACCATGTGGAGTGTTTGCTTTGTGAATCACCCTAAAATCAATATCCAATTAGGAACAGGCTTTAATCCATCAAATATTTCAGGATGCTTCTTCAAACAGTCAACTGAATTAACATAAATACTCATGGGAAGTAGTATTAGCCATAAGGACCTCACGATGCATTTGCTAAGAACTTAATATAAAATTCTTCCATATGTTGGGCCTCACTTGTTATCTGAAGAATTTGTAGTATTTCCCCATTGTACAGACCAGAAAGCTGTTGTGAACAATCACTAAATAATGGAACCAAAGTGCAGTCCTGTTCCACTCCATGCCCAAAGGATGATTATGTGTACTATAATCCCCAGGGCATTAGATATGGAGATCACACTAATGTTTACAATCCTTTGTTTTTCATAAAAACCTAGGTAAACCTTAAAGTTCTTGACGGATAAATATTCCTCTTCCCTGCAGCTTGGATGGTCAAGACCCAGAGGGAAAGAAGGGCTTAGGCATCATGAAGGAAGGGCAAAGGGGACAGAACAGGCAGGCCACATGGGCTAATGAGGGTGGAACCTCTGCTGCCACACTAACCAGATGCACAAGTGTGGAAGTCTCTTCCAGCTCTGCGCCTCTGTTTCCTGCAAATTGTAGATTATGATGGTACCCAACCATATATAGTTTCAGAGATTAAATGAACAACATCAAATAGAGCTAAAAATAAAAAAATTCCAAATGTCTATGATCCATATTTTATATGTAAGTAGACTCTTGCTGGTTGATTTGTGAAAACAAACCACTATTTAGAATTTTGCTTCTTTTAAAAAGTCTCTCTCTCTGTGTATGTATGTGTATGTTTGTGTGTGTGTGTATGTATGTGTGTGTATATGAGTGTGTGTGTGTGTGTGTGTGTGTGTGTGTGTGTGTGTGTAGAAGGCAACTCTTAGGAGTTGGATCCAGGGAGTAAAATCAAGTGATTAGGCCTGAACACACACCCACCTTTGTTTGTTATCAGAAAAATGTGCATTTAGTTTCATAAAAAAAAAAAAATCTACTTGAGCATAACTCACTCAAATGCTGAGCCATTTCTACTTCCCAGCCCACTCAAAAGAAAAAAACATGAAGCATGTTGGGACCAAATCTGAGTTATTTTTGTATTAGCCGTCTGCAGGCATTTTTTCTTCACGGGTTCTAGCCATTTCTAGGCAATAGAACATCTCCAGCACAGGCTTGTGAAAACATCCCCCACAAGCAAGCATGACAATCTAAAATAGCCTCCCAGAGGTGATCTCGGCTATGTACACGATATATACTCAGCTGTCACTTTCGGAAGTGAATTTTATGGATACCCAAAAACATAGAAGCATCTTCACGAAGCCATTTTTCTTGCTACTAACAATAAAGCATGGAAAAGGGTATATACAAGGAAACCTCATGCCATTGCTGGAGAAAATTCTGTCACCCACACCATGCTGGCATGTGGAGGACCAAAGGTTTGTACTAGGTCAGGGGCAAGTCTGATTAATACTATGCATTTCAGTAGAACAATTTAAAAAGTAAATCAATTAGTTAATGGTTTTAGAAAGCAAGTTTAAAACTTTTTCTTGAAAATAAAGATTTTTTTTTTTTTTTGAAAAAGCAAGTCATTGGTATCCATTCTTTAGACTGTGATCTCCCAGGAATCAGTTCCTTCAGCCAAACGCAGTTTAATGGGTGGGGAGTATTCATCTTGGTTACAATGTCAGGATTTTAAGTGCAGGTACCTGGTCTTCCTTGCTCGTACCTATTCCCTAACTCCCAGTGCTGTGAGCCTGGCATATGGTAGCCACAGGACCAAAGTCTTAATATACCTGGGTGAAGGACTGCACTTGAACAAGCAATGCAGGCAGGTCAGAATTTGTTTCTGAGACCAGAAGCCAGTTTTTCACTAACAATGACTATAGCAACCTCTGCTGGCGAATGGTGAAACTACACTAAAGGATGGGGGGGGGCGGGCAGTACTGAGAACACTTTCTCCTGTTTCTCTTCCTGTCCACATTTCGTCATAGAGGCTGTGTTCGTTTGTGCTACTTTATAGGTTTCGGATATGGTAAATACAAAATTTAGAATAAATTAACTTTTCTCTGAGGCGTCTAGGAAAGGCAGTAAATAAAACTAATGCAGCACAAGAAATGGACGGATGGACCGTCATTATGACCATCTGTCAACCAGTAAATTATTCAATGTCTATATCCACGAAGCATCTGGAAAGGAGGCGCAGTCCCTGAAATTACCCTGCTCTGTTAATCTTGTTAATATTGCTGATTTGTTCTTGCTATGGTGAGTATCCTACATCATATATATATATTTCTATTTTGAAACATCACTTCATATCCCCTCAAGTCTATTTTTGTTTATACTATCTTCATCTTGCCTGTAAGGCTTGTTAACCTGCAGAGACACCAGTGTTCTTTCTTTCTTTTTTGTAAGAGATAACACATTTGGCTGTCCCTTCCTATTTCATCCCACCCCCACCCACCCCATGGCTCAGAAGCTGGTACCAACACGGTCCTAGGGTGACCTCTGGCTGCAGCAAGTACAAATGTGCTTTGAGCTCAAACAGCAACTTCCCGGTGTGTGGAAGGGAATACATTTACAGGCATGATATAAAGGATGCTGTTCGCTTAGCCTTTGAGTGTCTTTATAATCTGGAAACAACTGGCTTTTCCATCATGTAGAAATAACACAACAGAAATCCCTTCCCCAAAGCAAATGGTATGAGCTTATGAAATACTTTTGTCAGTTTACCTCGGTACCGTTTGGAAAAGATCATTTCACTTTCTTAATCAGATATTCTAAACATGCTATGTAGAACCAGTGAATAACTAAAAGTTACCTTTGAGGAGTGGCAGTGTTCCCCATGGGGTCCATGATCTGAAATTCCATGATATCTGAACTCACTTGCAAAGATGGGTTTATGGTGTAAAGAATGTTCTTACTGTTTAAGTCCTTCTGGCTAAATCGCTCATGGATAAATTCACCTACAAGCAAGAAATAAATGAATTTAACAGGTAATCAAATCAAACATCACTTAAAAGCTGATAAAACCACACAGCTGTTTTGTTTGAAACACAGATTTAAGGAATAATGCTGGGCTGGGGATGCACTTCAGGTGGTAGAGTGCTTGCCTAGCATGCCTGGAACACACCCAAAATCCTGCATAGTGTCACACATCTGTAATCCTAACTCTTGGGATATAGAGGGAGAATGATCTTGAGAAATTTGAGGTCATCATCAACTACATATCAAATTTGAGACCATATCAAGAGGCCTCCTTTCAAAACAAAACAGCAGAAGTTTATTTTAAAAATAAATTAACATTATTGCAGATATGTTCAAATTCAAATGCAATGGACTCAAAATCATCTTTAAATTTGCTTTGCTTCAGAGATATTTGCCTTACAGGATTAAACTGAAGAGAAAGGCAATAGGGCAATAGGGAATTAATAATCTTGTCACCTCTACCATCCCACTTAATGAGGTATTATGATCATTGTCTTCCTGAGGCAGAAATAATATATAATCTAACAAAACTAGTTGAAAAAAACCCAAATTTGTAAAAAAAGATCTGATATCATTTAGTATTCATAGTCTAAAATATCAATATGACCCTGGCATTGTGTTCTGAATATAGCTCAACCTGAAAAACAAAACAAAACAAAATGGTGAAGAGTTAAGCTGCTGTGTTTCAGGATTTGTTTCTTCTTATAAAGATGAGTTTAGAAAATGCAGCTTGAAACTCCCATTAGCCACAATGTTGATTTATAAACTGAGTCTATCAGCAAACCCTGGGGAACACTCACCAAATGGGCCTACACTTAATTGAGTTACTCTCTAGCCCTGCCAGCAACTAGTAGTTTAAAATGAGGAATTACAAGGATTAAGATGGAAGAGGTACCTGTTGTTGTGTTCTGCAGATGTCCATGCAATGGTCCTCGTAAAATCTTAAAGATGATCTGGTCATCCTCCGTGTCAGGATCTGATGCCTTTAGCACATGGGAAGTGATGTAAATCCCATAACAGCCATTTTTCAAGAGCCCCACTTGAGAAGCGGAGTGCAGGCGTGTGATCCGGGGTGCTGCTTTGTCCAGCTGGTCCACCTGAATCATCAATGTAACATTACTCAAGAACTTCTCTCCCTATGCTACACAGGGCTCTTGTGGTTCAACAATGGGGAACTCCTCAATTCACAGATTACTTGGAATTCCTATATGTTGATTTCTGCTAAAGCCTGTCTTGTTCACACTATCCTAACAAATACAGAGACTGGGGCAGAGGCTTACTTTCCATCAGAAACCTTCTCCCAGCTCTATGCTTGTCTCATGTCTGACTCTAATTGCAATGTTAGCTTTATGAAGGAAAATACTGTATCTTCCCACCCCAATGCCCATTCTTGCACCTGAACCATAGTAGAAGCATGTGAAATATACTAAAACTGACCCAAGAATCACATGGCAAATTTAATGTTAGCACCACAGAAAGATTTGCTGTATTTAATGAACTACATAAACAGAATCCTAGGTATTTACAAATGCCAAAGGCCATTTCCACATGCCTTTGTCCAAATGGAAAAAGTGTTGAATAGAAAAATCTGAAATAGTTTACTACAAGAATCATGAACGTGATTATATTTAGGCTGTTTAGGCTGTATATTGTTCTACTAAGGCTAAAGAGCATGTGACTCAGTAGGTGGAGTTAATAGTTAAGGGTGGTGGATGGACAGGTAAGGCCATGGCAGAGATGGAATTCCCTGGGGCAAGCTGGCTAGCCAGACTAGGGGAATCAGCAAGTCCCACGTTCAACAAGAGAGACCCTGACTTTGTAAAATAAAGAGTAATCAAGAAGGACACCCAACATCAGCCTCAAGCCACCAGATGGACATACATGCACACATGAGCACACAAACATGCTTCTGCATTCGTAAGCATGTATGCACATACACCACCACATATACATGCAAAAAAAGGTATGTTTATGTTTCTGGATGTGTCCTAGTTGATTATGAAATATTTAAACGGATTTAGATCTGAAAATTATATGCTGGGACTGTCAGCACTTCAAAGCTTTGCAGAATGTGGGATATGAATTTTCTGATTATCTCCTAGGAAGAGAAGTCCCACACCTGGGGTGGGATGGAAGAGAAAACAAATGAAAATTCACTAAGCCATATTAGGATCCTCCCAAACACAAGACAGCTGAATACAGGGTTGTGGTTTTTATTTTTGATGTTATATTTTTCTTATAAACCCAAGTGTTACAAAAGTAAGAAAGATTTGTTGTGGTCAACGTTTTTAAGAATGTATCACTACTATGAAAATTGTAAGGTATAACTTACATTCCCAATGTCCAGAGTTGCCGGATAGAAGAACTGAAAGTAACTAACTAATAACTGATATTAATATTCTATTATCTATCTAGATCAATGAGCTTAAAGTTCTATACTAACTCAGTTTCCATCCTAACTTGCATTACCAATTTAAAAACATCTTCTTAGACCTAGAACATCCCTCTAATTCCTAAACAACTTAAAATTTAACTGTGAGACTATACCTTATAATTTTCATAATTGTGGCCTAATTATTCAAAAAATGAATTATGAGTTCTGGGAGAAGGGGGAGAGGGTGGGTGGGTGGGGCAGGGAAGGGTGGAGGGAGGGGACTGTGATGGAGATGCAACTTGAAATAATAAAAAATTTTTAAAAATGTATCACTACATAAATTCTACCCACTTTGATCCCCTTTGTGTCTCTGGTTGTACCAGTGTGTGCAGATATGTTAAACATTTTACATCTTCGAAAGAAGGTCTTTGACTTAGTGTACCAGACATTTTTAAAATATTACAAGGGAAGACGTTTTATTTTTAAGGAAGGTTCTGTCTGTCTTATGACAGCTGGAGCTGGATTTAGTGAAAAATCTTCTGAGACACGTCAGTCCCATAGAGAGTAATGGCAGTTCCTTTTGTCTCCACACAAGCCTTGTCCCCTTCCCAGAAGGACTACAGGTTGCGATAGTCTTGGGCATGTGTGATCTCCCACAGGATGAAGGTTGTGTGTGCCTGCTGGTATCAGCCAAGCACAGCGTCTGGTTGGTTGGTTATTCATTAGTTAGTTAGTTGGTTGGTTAGTTACTTTCAGTTCTTCTGTCCAGAAACTTTGGCCTCCATTACTCATGGTTACTTATATAACCACACAGATCCATGCTTGAGTTACTTGCAGGGGTCAGTGTACCACTTGGTGGCGGCCAGTAAACACTGTAATGTCTTGACAAGAACAGTTCTTAGAAGCAGGGCACTGGGAGTGTCTTCTCTCCTACATTGCTGGCAGGGTCAGTTACTTCATAAAACACTGCTTGACCCATCTGCTCTGAAGGACCAAGGGGTCAGGGAAATTTGGGGACAAAAGAACTTAGGTTTTCCCTGTAAGTGTTTAACGTAATGTTTGTTTGTTTTTGCAATTGTGATGAAATCTTGCATTTATGATGAAAATTAAGCTTTACTATACCCAACAGATAACTCCCACAACTCCAGAGAGGGAACTGACTCTCAGATTAGCTTTGTTCTTAGAGGAGCACTGTTGTGGTGAGATCTGGTTTAGTTCTAGCATGTTCTCTCTACTCTACCCCCATTCCCATCTCTGGAGTACAGGAAGCAGCTGTGTCTGCATGCAGAATTTGTGACTACTAGAAACTTGCAGGAAATAAATCTAGAAAAACATTTTTCAGTAGACACTGCAGTGACTGTGTATCAGTGACATGTGTCCCCAGGTATGTGCAGCTCTTTACATCTTCTCAGCCTTCACAGTGCCAAAGACTAACTCACATCCAGAGACAATGAAGGTTAATTCTGTGCCAAGTGTTCTAGGCCATAGGACCAAATAGTCCAGTGAAGGTCGTTTCAGCCAATGCTTAGTTCTACAGACTGAGTAATCTAGACTGGGTGAACCTTATCCAGTCTGTTGTCAGCCTGAAGAGAAAAGTCTGGGGTTCCCTCAAAGAAGTAAGAGCTCCGTCTCTCTACTCTTTTTAGATGCAAGGCTCCAGCATCACCCTGGCTGTACATTTTAGTGTACCGGCTTGCTTGTACAATGCATCTGGAGAGTGCCAGGGCTTATAACAGCATGAGGCGATTTCTAAATCAACCTCTGCCTATGTGCTTCTCTGTATTTCACACACACACTTTCTGTCTCTCACATTCTATTTACCTGTATTGTCTATCTGCACAGATATATGGATACTGTACATAGTATACAAGTTTCTCTGGGGAATCCCAACAGAGGCTAAAGAGCAAGAAGAAAACAATTATCTCACTAGTCAGAGAGTATCCTGAAGTAGAGACAAAATCACATCTTTGTTGCTGTTGGTTGAAGTGTGTGCAACAGGGTGAACTCCATCCAAGAAGAGTAGGCTTAAAAGTTCTGAGAGCCAGAACATACTTGATGTGTTTTGACTAAAAGATGAAAAACACTCTGGCCTCCAAGAATTGTTGAGAATCAACAAATGTGGCAGTATGGAGCCATAGGAAGGACACAGAATTTGGAATCAAACAGACTTGATGTCTTTTATCAAATTGTTTAACTTCTGATATTCAGTTTCTTCATGTATAAAATGTAGATAATAAAGCTTACCACATAAAATGTTTATGAGAGTCAAATGAGATTTATGCAAAGTAGCTCCGATCTTTAGATAACCATTTAAAAAGTTTGTAGCTGTAAAACATGTAAGAGCCAGAGAATGGGGAGATGGACTATTTAAAAAAAAAGAAGCATCTAGACATGACAGGGCCATGGCACTCATGAACACATGGCCACTGGTTATCTCCACAAGATTGGACCCATCCACATTTCAGCAGGGGTAGGGGAGGGACCCCAAGGCCCCACCACTGCTCCTTGCGGTCCTATTGCTGGGGGAGACAGCATTGTTTTCTTCAGTGGTGTGGCTGTTAGTAAGTTCCCCACGCTCCAGCGAATAACCTCCTACCTGTGCTCATGCAAGCAACAATAACCAAGCCCAGTGGGTCACACACACACACACACACACACACACACACACACACAGAAGATTCGAGAGGAGGGGGAGTTATTGGAGAATGGTTTCAGTGGGTAGGGGAGGAGATGAAAAGGGGGAGTGGGGAATGAAAGCAATTAAGATGCATCATGTAGATGCACGAAACTGTCTATGAGTTAAAAGGGGGAAAAGTGTTTGTAGATGCTGCTACTGTTGTCACTGTCGTCGGTTCCTGGGTGACACTGATGCAGTCTTGTAAATCTCCATACTTGCAAATGCCAGTAAACGGCATGCCTGACTCAGCAGAATCCTAACGGCATAATTATAATTATGAATGTCTAGTATGTACCTTAAATACGTTTCAGGCAATGTGTGCACACCTTAGATACCAAATCTTGTTTAATTGCCACCACGACTCTGAAGTTATACTTTTCAGAGATTGGGAGGCATGGTAGTTTGAATGAGAATGACCCCAATGTGCTCATGTATTTGAATGCTTAGTCCCTAGTTGGTGGACTAGGAGGTGAGATTAGGAGGTGTTCCCTTGTTGGAGGTGTGGGCGTTGAGGTTTCAAAAGTCCATGAAGGGCCCAGTTTCACTCTGTGCCTTGGGTTTGTGGGTCAGGACGTAAGCTCTCAGCTACTGCTCCAGCTCCATGTCTTGTCTGCTGGCTGCCATGTTCCCCACCATGATGGCCACGGACTAACCCCTGAAACTGTAAGCAAGCCCCCAGTCAAGTGCTTCTTTCTATAATCTGCCTTAATCACGGTGTCTCTTCACAGCACTAGAGCGATAACTAAGACAGGAGGGGTTCAAGAGGTCATTTTAGGTTTCATGGATAATAAAATTGTAAAACGGAAATTCAAATCTATGTCTGCCCGACTCTAAGGCCCATGTTTTTGTTTCTTCCTGCACTTCTACCAGTTCTTAAGGTCAGCCCTTTGCATAGTCATGCAGATGACCTGGCACACTGCAGCCTGGGCCTTGATGCCAGGGGACAGAAGGAAGGAAACACCTCTTCCCAAAATGGTTTTCCCCTCATCTCTGGCACAAATTATGTGCCTGCCACACTTGCCTGGATGGTGAAGAGAACAGGCTCTTTCTGAACTTTCCCATCCACAACAAAGCCCTGGTTCTTCCTGTCTGTGGCCAGGAATGTAAAGCAGTCGGCTTGGGAGCTGCCTCCCCAGTGCTGATAGGCCACGCCCCTGCTGTCCACATCTCGCTGGGTGAAATTATGCTGAAGCACTTTCCCCCTCAGGTAGAGGTACCCACGGCGTGGGAGCTGGGCCAGAAGGAAGGTTAGGTTCTCTGGAGATGTGTCAGGGTCAGTCAGCTGGAGGTGATCAGCAGACAGTAGGCCCGTGGCCCCTTCGGTCAGCCTCAGCCCTTTGTTCCTGGTCACCACAGGCAAGGCTCTGTCCACAGTCTCCAGTGCAATCTCAAACACCCCGTGCTGGGTCTGCAGTCCATTGCTGATGGTAAATCTGGCAAAGAGAGGCAAGGCAGCCTTCAGCATGGACTCGTGTCACCATCGACTGGAATGAAATGATAACATACACACCTTTACTAAAGGACATGCTGCATTGAGAACTCAAAGCGAAAAGCAAGGACGGAAATTCAGAAGAGTGTCCTTCTGTTATTAAACCAGTTGCTAGGTAAAATTTAAATTTACCATGCTACATTCAAGATTATTTTCCCAACATCATTGATGTTCCTCCCAAGATGAAGCAGGCAAGCTCAATGTAATCTTTTGTCCCAAACAGGAATATTCATCTGGACCCACTGTGTGAGTAGCTAGTGTGTAGTCACATATTTTTAATATTGCAACAATATATTTTCATGGAATGTAGAAAACATAACTTTAATGACTGATCCTTGAGACCATAGTATAATGAGACACTGAAAATGTAATTTATTCTAATTCATATATTTTATGCTTTTTCCAGTATTGGGTATTGAACCCAGAGTTTTGCATGTACTAGTCTAGTGATCTACCACTGTGCTATGGTCCCAAAATCTGTCTCTCTTTCTGTCTCTGTCTGTCTCTGTTTCTCTCTGTCTCTCTCTCTGTGTATGTGTGTATGCATGCCACAGCATGTGGTAGAGGCAGCAGACAATCTCCACATCAGTGTTAGGTCTTGCCTTCCACTTTATTTGAAACAAGGTGTGTGATTTGCAGCCAGGCTAGCTGCACCACCCCCCTCACGCCTCCAAGCTTCCAGGGATTCTTGTGTCTCAATCTCTCATCTCACCACAGGAATGTTGAGATTACAGATGTGTACTACTATGTCTGGCAGTAATGTTTGTAAGAACAGATCACATTGGTAAAGTTTGTAAAAAAAAATCATATTATTCAGATACCGTGTTATCATATCTAGCTCATTTTCCTTTTTGGGCCTTCTTGTCATACTTTTGTAAAATGATGAGAGGATAGGCCAGATGAACACCAGATACCACCCAGCTCCAGTACTGTGTGAGGAGACTCTAGCCTCCTGGAGTCCACATGTGCTTTTCTACACATATTTCATTTGAGGTATGTAGGTGTTGATGATAGACAAGGATTCTCTCCCTGCTGAAAGGAAAAATTTGGAAACCTAGTGGAGGGCATGGCCAGGTAGATAGAGTTAGCACTAGAATCCAGAATATTTGACTCTACACACTCTGCTCTTACAGAATTTTCTATCAATACCTTAACAACCAACTACACACACACACACACACACACACACACACACACACACCAAATTGTAGTCCCTAATTACCAAGGCCCAACTTTGAAGAGAAAGTTGAAATGACACATGTTCAGGGTGCGTTGACCTCTCTTACTACCATCTTGGGTATATGTTCTCCTTACATCAATCACTAGGGCTATTCTATTCACTGCAGTGAGTCACACAGTAAGACTAGTTTTTTAAAATAACATTTCAACATATTGTTTTCATTGTAAGAAATGTAAGAATATTATGAACTGTCCTAGTCAGCTTTAACTGTCAACTTGACAGTCTAAACTCACCGGAGAAGGGACTCTACATTGAGGGGTTGTCCAGCTCAGACTGGCCTGTGATCGTGTTTGTGGCCAATTGGCTTGATTCTAAATTGATGTAGGAGGGTTTAGCCAACTTTGGGTGGCACCATTCCCTGAGCAGGTGTATAATAAAGCTGTACAATAAAGGCCTCTAAGAGTGAGTCTGCTTAGAGCAAGCCAGTAAAGTAAGCAGCATCCATACATAGTTTCTGCTTCAAGTTTCTGATTGAGTTTCTGCCCTGACTTCCCTCAGTCATGGAGTATAAGCCAAATAAATTCTTTCCTCCCCTAACTTGGTTTTGGCCATGGTGTTTGAAGGGAAAGAAGAATATGAACTTATTTATATAAATAAGACATAATATTAGGACTCTGAAAAGCTAGAAATTTACTACTATCAAATGAGATTGACAAATTTACCACAGACCAAAGGAATGAATGTACTAAAAGTTACTCAAAGTTGTTTTTTAGCAGTCCCTCTCCACTCACAGTTGCTGGAATATATACGCAGAATTTATACTCCACTGGGGTAAAAGCATGTGAAGTATGTTCTTTATTGATGTAAAAATTTGAAATAATGTATTTTACTGGAATATAACATTAAATCACATAAAAAGCTTTCTTTCAACTAGAGAAAGCATGACATTTATTTTACAAGTCTGGCATATTTGACTAGGACATTTTTATCCTCTTTGAATTGGCTCTTGTGCTTCAGAATTTGGGGACAGACAATTTACTTCTGACCACAGAGGAACCGGAACCCATGCTGTGTCCTGGGGCAAAGGACTCAGGGAAAAGAATACTCAGCAAAAAGTCATGGGAGAGAGGTTTGGCTGAGTATAGATTTTGCTTTGAAGGTTATGCTAAAAGGTTTTGTTTGCTTGCTTGTTCGATAATTTCATACATGCATACAATGTGTTTTGATCAAATCTACCCCCTTTCCCTCTTTCTCTTTCAATTTTTCCACTATCTCTCTACTACTTTTCTCTCCTAACTTCATGTGCTATTGTTTTTAAACCTGAGTTCACTTAATGCTGTATGTACATTGGTGTAGGACAATCTATTGAGGAATGGGTAGCTTCTTAGGCCCCATCTCCAATGAAAGGTGACTGTCTGTCCCTCGGCAGCCAGCAATTCCTAACAACTCCTCAGCTAGTGGTGGACCTTCTTCACCCTTCTCCCATCCATGCTGGTATTATAGCTGGCTTGGTTTTATCCATCCAGTCACAGTTCTTGGGAGCCCATCTGTGCAATGGCCCTGTTAAGCTCAGCAAATACTTTTTTGCTGCAGTCTTCCACTACTTCTGCCTCTCACCATCTTTCTGCTCCATTCTGTGATGATGAGACATAGGGTGAAGGGGATGACATCAATGTCCCATTTGGAACTGAGCACTCCACAGTCTTTTATTTTCCACACATTGACCAGTTGTGAGTCTAATAATTGTATTAATCACCATTTTCCAAAGGTCAGGGGGAGCTTTCTGATGAGGACTGAAAGATGCATTAATTGCCCATTCTGCCATTTCGCTTAAGAAATGGCTTTTTGGGGGCTGGAGAGATGGCTCAGCGGTTAAGAGCACTGGCTGCTCTTCCAGAGGTCATGAGTTCAATTCCCAGCAACCACATGGTGGCTCACAACCATCCATAATGAAATCTGGTGCCCTCTTCTGGCCTGCAGATATACCTGCAGACAGAACACTGTATACATAATAAATAAATCTTAAAAAAAAAAAAGAAATGGCTTTTTGTTTTCTGACAGATCCCTTTTAAAATTTTCAAGGGAGTTTAAATCAGGTATCAATAACAAGATGAGAACTTAGGGGGCAATTTATTACTGTGCCCATTTAGCAGAAAATTTGTATTAGGTTTTCCCCTGGGGTCTATGACCTTGCCAGACATGCTTCTGGGATCCAATAATTGTACTGAGCACTAACTAGTTTCCAACCAGAAACCAATTGGTTACTACCATAAAATTTGTGCCACTGTTGCACTCATGGACATATCTTGACAGGCTAGGTGTTGTTATAGCTCTGAGTTTCAGGAAAGGCTAAAGATTTTGAGGTTTTTAATTAGCTATTCACAAAGACTGCTTAGAAAGAAAACATGATGTGACACATAGAATAAGCAATCTATGTCCCCAAAGTTAAAATAGCTAAAATGAAATAAAGTTAAAAAAATTTCACATTTCTCTAATCTATGTTTGTAAAGACTGTAATTATTCCTGGAGCATCAGTATGCACAGTTTGGAAAAAAAAACACTGAGTTTCTCTGACAATTATACATCAAAAATCATCAATCATAATTTTCTTTGGTAAATATAAACCTTGGTTAATAAGCGCTATACAAATTGGAAAATTTCTTTGGCTGAACATGAAGTATTATCAAATAATTTTGATGAAAAACAAGTGTACTTAGAGAACTATCTGTGTGTTCTTCAGACTTTTCGTTGACAGCTTCAAAGGTCAACAGAGAAGCACTTGGAGGTGAGGTGTTGCACTGAGAGCTGTCTCTCTGGATCTTCACATAGCCAACTTCATTCTCTTCTTCCCTGTTAGTTCAGCCCATGCTCCCCTCTTCTGGTTCTGTCCAACAACCCAAAGGGCCACAAGAAAGAAGTGAGCCATCCCCTCTGTGCCTCCAAGGCCTCTTTTCTCACTTTACTCCTCTGAAATATGCCTTACACCTCCATTCTGCTAACCCCCTTCTCAAATGAAATGACTCTCTACTACATGCCAGCATCAAATGTGCCTTCTAGGGGGAGTTGAAATTAGTCATCATCAATAACTTAGCACCAATGTAGGCAAAAAGGCATGTAGCTTTATCATTTTCTTAAATTTTATTTCATGTATGTGCGTGTGTCCTTGTGAGTGTATGTGGGTGCTTGTATATGTGTGTGTAGGCCAGTGGTTGACATCAGGTATCTTTCTCTATCGCTCTCTATGGTTTTCTGTTTGTTTGCTTTTCTTTTCAGAAATGGTCTTTTACTGAATCTGGAGCTTGTGAATTCAGCAACACTGGGTAGACAGTTAGCTCTAAGGATCCGCCTGTATCTACCTCCCAGTTCTGGGATTACAGATTCATGCCATCATGCCTATGTGGCAAGCATTCTACCAAAGAAGCCATATCCTCAGCCTCGTGATATACATTTTTAATACTAGAATTACTTGTAGAGTCAAAGAGTTTGTGCCCCATTAAAAGGCTGTCAAGTACTAGCTAAAAAGGAAGAAGAAAGCAAAAAGAAAAGGTGAGGCAGATGGGGAGTGACAAAATTCCACGTGAGCCACAGTGAGTAGCGAGCCACTCCAAGGTGGCCATTTTTAATATTTGACCGACCGGAGAATCAGTTCTGAAAAATGTCCTTTGAAGACAGGTCATTAAAGATCAGGGTCAAGGCCCAACATGACCTCTTTGAGGACACTGAAATTGTCTTCTGACCCATGCTGTCCTTCTCACACACCTCCCCGTCTGATGCTGGGGAATCTGACCACCTGGGAGATAGGCAATGTGCCATCTGACAGATGGGAATGAGGGTGAGCAGGCCAGGGACCATGGAAGAGTAAGAAATACATTTACTGAGGCCAGTGCTCCCAGCTGGGACACCGAAGCATCTGTCTGCATTGACCTAAAGCTAATAAGTCAGTGGTGAAAAAAGATGCAATTTCTAAATGTGACTGGACCAAATACATCATCCCACTTCCATGAGTAATAATGAAAGGCACTCACTGGCAGAGAGGCTTCGCCAGGGTGACTGACAGAGAGAACGGTTCTGCTTGGATTCCCATCAGAATAAAGCTAGCACAGCAATGAAACAGGTCAACACAGGTCCTGCCTACAAAAGGTGAGAAAGAGACTTGCCTGTGCCTCCCTTTGGAACCCTGCAATCATATTCTGTAGGTCACTGGTGATTATCCCGAGGTGAGGAAGCTGGCTGTATGGAGGTGTTAGCTCCATCTGTAAGTCCATTTTGTTTTATTTCCCTTGTAACTCCCCCACCCATGCCAGCCAGGATGACCAGCATTCTTATGAATTTTGGGGAATGACTTCAGGTTTGTCTGGGGTGTCTGCCTGGTCTGATTTTACCATTACCACAATGCTGTCAAGCTTTCTGCATTTCCTGGCAATACAGTTGGCTGAAGAATCTGCCATCTGTCATGGCATTTAAAAGATAAAAATGGAATCATAAATAGTGCCAGCTCCTCAGGAAAAAAAAAAAAAAAAAAGTCCAGCCGGCATGTCAAAATGGAGGACATTAACATGTTCTTTCAGGACCCAGCCGCCAGCAGCTGAAGTCAGCTTGCTAATCGCTCCATGTCATCTGTCCTAGAGTGGGCTGCCAAATCTCTCTTCCAGGCCAGCAGCACCAAACAATGCAGGGGAAATTTATGATTCACAAAATATTTTTGCAGAAGGTAAAATTCAACCATTAAACCCCATTTAATTAATGCTGCCACATCTTACATTAAAAAGAGAAAGGGGAAATTTTCTCTACCATAAAATTCATCTCTTTTGCCCAGCCAAATTCCTTGCCAAATTTAACAGCAAGCAACATAAATCTGGGTGATTAGATTGGTTGCATATATTTTAATTTTTAAAAAGCACCACGATCACACTTTCATTAAAACGGGCACTCGGCTTTGGTTTAGAGCCACCTGACAAACAACACAGCAGCCTGTGATTGGGTGAGCAAAATGACAAGATTAAAGTGTGGATCTTGGGTAGATGCGGGGCTCTTCCATTATAAATATGTAAAAGTGCTGGCCCTGGATCAGAATGACACATTGAGGGGCTTCCTTTATACAAACAGAGTCTCCACAAATTTTTGGTACAAAAAGGTACAGTGCACAAAGAATACTTCATTTGAAATAAGCTCTCCATTCCCAAGTACGTCCTGATGCACAGTTCTTATATCCACCCAGTAATGCCTGTGTCACTCGGAAAGGTAGAATTCTATGCACAAACCGGTAACAACAGCATCACTCTCAAGATGGTGGGTGTCTGAGGCCCGGAAGAAAGACATACTGAAAGTGTCTGGTCCCCTGCCCAAGACAATGCGGGTGTTCTGACAACAGGAGCTTCCTCACAGGTAAAGGAAGGCACTGGACTGGATGAATGCTTTCTACCATTTGTGTTCCTCTCTGTAGTCCTGTTTTCTAAGCCTGCGTTACTCAAAGGCCGTCTTGGCGATCTTGGCCCCATACCTCCATTACCTTCACTCTTGGAATTTGCTGTTTTGCTCTATGTCAGTGGTTCTCAACCTTCGTAATGCTGCAACCCTTCAATACAATTCCTCATGTTGGGGTGATCCCCAACCATAATATTATTGTGATGCTACCTCATAACTGTAATTTTGCTACTATTGTAAATCAAAATGTAAATATCTGATATGCAGGATATATGATATGTAACCCCCCAGAGGTTGAGAACTACTGCTCTATATCAACTTATTTTTCTATTTTAAGTAAATGTTCTTAGAAAGAAACCTTTTAACTCTAAAACTGCAAATACTTACATATTAAAGTCCCAATTCCATAAATGCTACAAAAATATATACAAGAAAACAATTTCTTAAATCCTAGGCACATGTTCCTTAAGGGTGAAGAGACTGGGGCCCATATTGTTTGTTAAAAAGAAGAAACTAAATATGCAGAGCTGGTAGAGCCCATCCACACCAACCCAAGATGACCTCTCCTGGAAGGGCTCAGAAGGGCGAGTGAGGCAGCAGGGCCAGCCTCTCACTCTCCAGTCATTTGCTTCCTTGTAACTTCTTTCTCCATCAGCCCACACCACTTTACAGCTTCATACCACTAGAAACACAAATCACTGGCTCTAGGAAGTCAGGCCACACATTTCTGCTGAAGAAAACCTTCAAAGAAACCTAGTGTACAAAATTAGGTAGAAAGAAGAATGTCAAGACACAAAACAAAATGAAGTTCAGTTCATAAGTTGAGGTGAAGACTCCAGAGCCCCCTGGTTTTTCTTGTCTCCAGGAGGACCTGGCAGAGAGAGTGTCTGGAACTTCTCATGGAGGCTCAGAATACACTCAGAGCAATGGACTAGGCCAGCTCAGGGATGCTGGTCCTGAGGCATAGGATTCTTGGAGAGCCTTTCAAAAGACAGATTCCAGCTGAGACAGGAGTTACCAAACTGGCATGAGGCCCAAGAATTTGGATTTTGAAGAGCTCCCAGGTAACTCTCTGAAGAATTAAAGAAAGTAGGTGCTCCGAAGACAACTAGCTTTTAAAATGCCAGCTAAGGTGACTTTCGCTGACATGGGTCAGGCACACCACAGGGTCACTAGTCCTGAGTAAGAGATTTGGGTTTAGGTTTCATCATCTCACCATATCACCTTCTCTTCTCTACATCTGCAGGTGTCACTCACTGGTTTCCCGGACAGATCACTGGTTCCTCCAGCAGCCATTAAAGTCTGAAGCTGACAAACCTGTGGGCATTAACTAGAGAATGAGGAATGGAGAGGAGCCAAAGGCCCCCAAAATGGGTATAAAATCAAAAGTCCTTGTTTTGTTAGGTGTGTGTTAGACCAAGAAGCACCCACTTTCCTTACCAAGTCCTGGTCCTGTCTGAAGCTTCCTACTGCTCCATGATCATGCTTGCTACTGCAAAGATGGAAGATGAGACAGTGGCCAAGGAAGACTATAATAAATACCAATGGTAACACCAGGATAGTAACACCAGCAGATAGTGCTAAGTTCTTCCTACGTGCCAAATGTTGTATACATTTGAGCCTCCCATGACCCTGTTTGGCAAGGACAATGGGCACTCTGCAGTCCCATAGAAGGAGCAGCGACAATACAAGGGGTTGCGTAACTTGATGAAGTTCATGAGGCTGCCAGTCACAAAGGCAATAAATGACTCTGAGCCTGTGTTTTCAAAATGACAGCATACCACTTAGACACAGGAGCCAACTAGAAGAGGAATCTCTCCCTTCTGTTTTCATTAATGCCCAGCAACACTCAAGAACAAACTCAGTAAAGACATTGCTCAATTAGATAATTGTCTTCCTGCTTTAGAACATCTATAAAGAGAAAGAAGGGGCAGGAGAGGTAGGTCAGTTAGTAAAGGGCTTGACTTGACAGCATTAGGACCTGGATTTGAGCCCTGAAGCCCACATAAAAAAAGCCAAGTGTATGGGTGTGTACTTGTTACCCCACTGCTGGAGGCAGAGACAAGAGGCTTCCTGGGCTCACTGGTCTGTAAGGTAAGATCAAGCCTAACAAGAGACCTTATCTCAGAAACAAGATAGATAGCATTTGAAGAACACCCAAGGTTGTTGTCGGTCTTCCACATGTACATGCACTTACACACACATGTGCACAACAACCCTCACACGAGCACACATACAAAAGAGAGAGGTGGTGTGAAACATTAGTTCATATCTGTCAGTATTTTTGCTGTTGTTTAACACTGGACTCAATCTAGACCATCCCTCAGAAATTGCCTTTAAAGCTCAAATGGCAAGCAACATCATCCTCACTGACATTTAGGCTGTTCATCGCAGCAGGAATTTAGACAGGTAAAATACAACAGAGAAGAGAGGGATGTAAACGTGGGTGCCTTTATAGTCCATGGGAACCTATGAGTCTGCTATACTCATGCTGTTTTACAGTGCGCTCCAGACAGTTAAATGGACGTGGCAAACATCTTACTGGGAATCAAAAGTCTATATATATGATAGACAAACTAATGCTCTCTAACTGCTGAAAGAAAAGGGTGGATCGTATACTGAATGGTTAATCCAAGATTTCCTGCTCCTTACTCCTGGCCCAGGTCTCCAGTTTTATCAAGGACCACATGTCCAGCCAGCCTCCTCCCCAACACACACTAGAACGAGCCCTTGGAATTTCTCATGGTCTGTGAGACTAGAAACAAATGTCCACATTTTAAATGAATGTAGATTTGCGTTAGTGTTGTATCTTTGCCTTTTCACCCCAGATCGTTATTCATCCCAATGATTTATTTGATACTGAATCCTTGAGCAGGTGCACAGTCCCCAATTATAACATGGTTTCTATGGGGAAATATGATCCACTTTGTGACAACGTGATTTATGATATAGTTACAGGAACATGTTGTGTCAAAAGGCAGTGTCTGCTCATGCCAAATTTATTATGCTAATATGTGCCTTTTTCACAGATAGAAAAATACACTCAGAATGCGGAAATTACATCTCTATGTCTTTCTGCAGTGAGGGTCTCCTCAGTTCTTTGTGTTCCTTTCAGAGAAGAGCTTGAACACAGATTTACATTTCTCACTTAGTTTTAATCATGGCTCTGGTTGTTTGTCTTGCTTCTCCAAATTTAATAGTATGTTTTACCTTTCCTCCAGTCAGGAAACAAAAGAAAACACATCTACAGAAGAGCTGGTAAAGGACTTAATGTCCCTTCCTTTAAAAGGTAATATTGTTTCATGTATCCTTGCCCTATGTTAGAGAAATGTATAGCAAAATGCCTAGTGGAGTGGGGCACACTAACTTCACTCCTTTACTCTTCCTAAGGATTAATTTAAGGAAGGGGTTCAGAAAAATGTCATAGACTCACCTGAAGCTGTCACTGGGCACGGCCGCCCTGCTCTTGTGTATGTAGCAGACTGTCTGTCCTGCTATGTCCATTTGACTAAAGCTGGTAATGGGGACTCCAGGAGAGTGGACGTACTCCACCTGGCCATACTGTGGTGGGGAAGTGATGAGGTAGAGCAGTTCCTCAGGCTTGTCTGCTCCATCCACAGCCAGGAGAGTAGCAGCCGTCAAGAAACCTCTGTCACCTTTGGTCACCACGAGTGGTTTTGCATGAATAACAATATCACCTGTGTGGCAAGGAGATTTTAGTGAAGATTCATACCTTAAATACTCAATGCCCCTCTTGCTGAAGACACCACACACTTCAGACATAGGACTTGGAGAAACTGAGCTGGATCTGATCTGGAAGCCTTGTCCCTGAGGGACTGACTCTCCAAGTGTTGAAGGCACTATGCAAGTTACCAAAGGAAGGAAGCAATCAATAGTCCTACTCAGCTATAAACTCTCACCCCTCATCAAAGAGCATTCTTTTTGCAGGAGATGCTGCCATTACAGAAATCCACAACAGGTCAAAACATGGAGAACAACTGACTTTGGGTCACTTAACCCCAACTAATATATTTACATCACAACCTAAAGCTCAAGGAACATTGGAGGAAAGGGACCAGAAAGACTGTAAGTCTGAGTACCCAGATGTCTGCTCAAACAGTGTTTTCATGTATATAAAAGGGAAACAGCCCCATGGAATCTTAACAATATGGTTACTTAAACAAGACCTACAAAAGGACAATACCAATTGACATGCCAAGGCGTATGGGGAAAATCTCACAAGGCTCAGTCAACCCTCGGATGGAGAAGTATGGTGATTAACGCCTCCTGAAAGAGGAAGAATCAGTCTTCCCCAGGAATGAGCCCCTGATAAGTTCTGTAATCCCAAGGGGTTGGTCCTCAGCATACATACATATGAGCACCATTAAATGGACTCAGCAGGTTGTGTGTGTACTTACATAGCAATAGCAATTAAGGAAGAGGCCAACAGTTTGAGAGGGAGTGGGGGGTGCCCTGAAAAACTGGAAGGAGTTGGAGAAGTAAGGGTAGAAATACTGCAAGTACAGTACTCATAGATGACATTCTCAAAAGATTTTTTAATTTAAAAAATGTGATTCCTGTGATGGTGAATGTTCACTGTTAACTTGTTTGGATTTAGAATCATCTTGGAAATACAGCTCTTGGCATGTCTATTACAGTGTTACTAGAAATTTTAACTAATGGTTCTCCCTGAATGTAGGCAGTATCATTAGGGGATGGGGCCAGAATACATGAAAAGAGAAGGAAAGTTCAGCACCTGTTTTCGTTTTTCTGTTACCTGACTGTGGATACAAAATGGGTAGCTAGCTGCCTCGAGTTCCCACCACCATGCCTTTCCCACCATGGTGGAGCATCCTCTTAGCACTATAAGCCAAGATAAGTCCTTCTTCCCCCAATGTGCTTCTTATTAGTAAGAAGAAATACTTAAGTATTCGATTGCAGGAACGGGGAATGTAACTAATACAATGTCCAAAGTCAGCATAAAAACAAAGGCCAAACTGTGCTCAGTCAAAGCTAGCCTCCTGTGGGAAGGGCTTTTTTTCATTTTGTTTTATTTTGTCTTGGAGATAGAGCTAACTTAGAACTCGGTCTGTAGACCAGGCTGGCCTCAAACTTGGAGATATGCCTACCTTTGCCTCCCAAATGCTGGGATTAAAGGTGTGCACCACTACCACCTGGCAAGGTGTTTCTAACTAACAAGAAAAGAACAAGTCAAAAGGACTGACCAAACACTTCGCAGAAGAAGCAAGGGCTCATTTTATGATACACCTAGTTTATAATGTTCATAATAGTTTATAAAGAAAATACACAGGTGAGTGTATGAGTGAGCAAGATAGAAGTGATTAGCACATAGACTGATGATATTTCACAAACCAGGGGCTATACTCCCATTTCATTTACCAACAATCAATTAAAATGATCATATCTAAAGATATCTTTGAGTTGGAGATGTAGCTCAGTTATAAAGAGCTTGCCTAGTGTGCACAAGGACCAATGACCAATTCTTAACACCATGAAATAAGTAAATAATAAAATGAGCAGGGATGATTCATGTCAGGCCCAGGAGTGGGGCTCTACAGCATGGAGGAGCTTTATCCCAATCCCCAGACTACAAGTGAGGAAATTAGGATGTGGAGGCACTATTTACTGCTGGAGGTTATCTCTTACTGAAAGTTGGAAAATAGAATTGTCTTTAAGTCACTTGCTAAAAGCACAACTCATAACCACTGTGCTGTGCCACACCCTCTTCAATAATCAATGATAGATGGGTAAACACTCAACAACAAAAATAAAATATGTGAAATAAATTAAAAACAGAAAATCCAATAAGATTCTTTAGGGAATGAGAACGGCCCTATAGGTTCATACGTTTTAATGCTGGATCCCCAGTTGGTGGAACTGATTGGGAAGGATTAGGAAGTGTGGCCTCTTGAAGGAGGGTCACTGGGGTTGGGCCTTGAGGTTTCAAAAATACAGGCCATTTCCAGTTAGCTTTCTGCTACCTGCTTCAAATCAGATGTGAGCACTCAGCTATGGCTGTAGAGCCATGCTTGCCGTCTGTTGCTGTGATCCCCACCATGATGACTATGGACTCATCATCTGAAACTGAAAGTCCCACTATACCTTGGTCACAGTATCTCTTCACAGCAATAGAAAAGTAACTAAGACAAATCTCTTGAGAGACCAAAAATGAAAATAAAACATCAAGATGGTATAATTTATTTTTACATTTATTTATTCAGTGAGTGAGTGAGTGTGTGTGTGTGTGTGTGCATGTGGCTAGTGTCTGTAGAGGCCAGCAGAGGGTGTCAGATCCCCTGGAACTTGAGTTACAGATGATTGTGAGTCATCATGTGAGTACTAGAAGCCAAGGCCTCCTCTGCAAAACACAAGTGCTCTTAACCATTGAATCATCTGCCCAACCAAAATCCTTGGTTGTCATTAATGGAAGATCCTATTGGCTTCTACTGGGCAGAGGCCAGTCATGCTATAAAACATAACACAATTCACAATGCAATTCTCACAACAAAGATTATTTATTCCAAAATGCCAGGTGTGGCAAGATTGTGGAATTTTGTTTAAAATGACCAAGCTGATGTCTTGGGCATACTGAGCTTTTTTTTTTTTTCTCCAACTGAAATGCAAGAATTAAAGACCATTCTATTTTTTTTATAGGCTGAAATTATAACTATTTTTTTTCATTTATTTTTTATTTCTTCAAGTTACATCTCAATCGCAGTCTCCTCCCTATTCTGTCTCCAGTCCCACCCTCTCACCCTCAACCCCCCATCCTCTTCCCTTTTTTTTTTTCTTTTAAGTTTAAGGTATATCTTATTTCCCCCTACAGTTTCCCCTTTCAGTCCAACAAATGGCTCTTTCTCTTATAATAATAAATACAATACAGTACAACAGAGGTAATTAGGCCACAGTTATGAGAGTTATATGGCTTAGCGTACATTCCCAATGTCCAGTCCATATGTATTTGGCACCTGACTTTAACATTCTACTATCTAACCATCTCCATGAGTTTAAAGTTCTATATCTAACTCAGCTTTCATACTAACTTGTCTCACAATTTTAAAAGTATCTTCTTAGATCTATAACACTCTCTTGACTCCTAAACAACTCAAAATTTAATTATGAGACTCTAGCTATCTGTTCTTCAACCACCTCAGAGACCTGAGAGGGATAAAGACCATTCTAAATTCCAATGAAAATCCAAGCCGCTGATGCTCTGCGGTAATGGCAAGAAACACACAGAGGCAGTAAGAGGAACAAACAAGGCAGGGAAAGTTAAAATGTCGCAGGGCATTTTTACCAGAAACACAGCCACCTCTGGGGTGAGGAAGAGCATCCAGCTCTTGCCTTGCTACTGCTTTCCAGCATTGTGAAGGCAGAGTACGGGTGTGTGTAACCTGCAGACCCGTGCATCCTAAACATGTCCTAAAGGCATCCTTTCTGCCACCGTGGAAATCAGAAGACACCACACCACAGCTGGAAGGTGAAAGGTCATTTGTAATAGGCCCTAGACTGAACTAAGCATTATGTTCTGTATAGAGGAGATGGTAGGAGCAGCTACTCAGTATGGCTCTAGTTGAGGTAGGCTATGCTTGGTCTGGGGACACAGCTTAACAGTGAAGAGCTTTGGCTGCTCTTTGGAGAAGACCTGGATTCAGTTCCCAGCACCCACATGGCAACTCACAGCCATTTGTAACTCCAGTTTCAGAGTATCTGACACTCTCTTCTGGTCTCCACAGGCACCTGGCACACATGCGGTTCACAGAAATACATGCAAACAAAGACCATGCATATACAAAAGGATTTTAAATGAAAAATATAAAAAGATCTCTTAAAAAGTTATACTTGTGAAGTCATGAGAAACATAAGAAGCAACTTATAAATGTCATATTAAGTAACATAAATAAAAAACAACAGGAAAACAGGATACGATGTTGTACAGTGATAAATTGTACTATAAAGAAGCTAGAAAAATTCTGAGCTTCTTAAATGTTAATAGATAAATACATCTGTCTGCTTACTACAAGTTTTCATAAATCCTTTTAAAAAACAATTGCACATCAATTACGGTGGTGTGTGGTGAGGTGCTCAGTAACCTAAGGTCATTTCTTTCTGGGTACATGTTCAAATTTCTATTGCCCAACTGCCCTGAACACAGCCTCTGACTGTGATTCGGCCACTGGAAGGCATACAAGAAAGGTGAGCTGCCTTCAAGCAGAGTTGATGACAGCCTGGTCCATGAGCTCTTTAGCCTCTTTCTTCCTAAGTGAAGAGGTAACTGGACAGGAGATGCCCCAGGTTCCTGTGGAATGGCTTCCCCCATGCTGGGAAGCTAAGGCACTGACACATCACCTGCCTGTCGCGAAATGCTGGTGTGTTCCAAGTGCCTGAACATCTTATGTACACGATGGTCCTGGTTAGGTTTCTATTGCTGTGATAAAACACTGATCCAAATCAACCTGAGCAAGGAAAGGATCTCAGCTTGCAGGTCACACAGTCTGTCACCAAGGGAAACCCAAAGTAGGACCCTGAGGCAGCGGCCATGGAGAGACACTGCTGGCTGGCTTACTCTCATGGTGTGCTCAGTCTCCTTTCTTCCACATCCCAGGACCACCTGCCCAGGGGTGGTGCTATCCACAGTGGAATGGGCCCTCCCACATCAATCATGGATCAAGAAAATGCCCCCAGAATTGCCTATGGTCCAATCTGTTGGAGGTGATTTCACAAACTGAGGCTCCCTGTTACCAGGTGTCAAGTTGGCCAAACCCAACCAGTGATATCTTTGCAGAGAAGAATAGATATACTCAGGATCATCTATCTTATCTATCTGACTGTCCTTAATCACAGAACACATTTTATAACTGGAAAACAAGTAAATAAAATGTAATTTAAGCCCCTCTCCCAGCCACTAAGATCAGCTCACATAAAAAAATTAATTCAAGGCAACTGTAATTATACCACATACATAAAATAAAGATAGTTCTTTTTTTTCCTGAGACAGGGTTTTTTTTTTTCAATTGCACTTAAATCACTGAATTTAATTCTGAATCCTGACCAAGAAAAAACAAGGAAGCATTCCATTTAGTCAATGAAGCATGTATTAAGGGTCAAAGACTATTTGATCTGAAAATGTTTAGACCCTGGTATTGTGAACAAGACATGATTCCTAACCTCCTGACATAAGTTAGAATCATGAATTACAGAACAGTGGCAGCTGAGTGTCAAGAATTTACTTTCTCCTCGATAAACATTTTTCCTTTATTTCTTTGTTTTTGTTATTTTGTTTTGAGTACGTTAGTGTTTTCCCTGAGTGGGTGTGTCCTTGTACTATCTGTGTGCCTAATGCCTGTGGAGGGAAGTCAGGAACTTTTCTTGGCTTGTAGTATACAAACGTGTAGACTTACACCAGCTCGTTTTTACTGACAACTGCTGCTCCCAGTAAGTACAGCCAAACACACACTTACCTCTGCCCGTGTCTTCAATGACGATGCGGCAGTCAAACTCGGGTGATCTGTTGTTCCCATCCCAGAGGTAGAAGGTGAAGCTGTCTCCATGCTGGGAGTCCATTTTACCAGAGTGTGTGTATCTCAGCAAGTTCAGGTCCACGTCCTCTTGGGTGCACTGCATGCCAGCTGAGAGAGGGACCCAGTCCCTCCCTATCTGAAAGGTGTCACAGTCAGGCAGGCACCCTGGCTTCTCCAACTTCTAGTGGATATTTTCCCCATTCCCTGAAAACCTCTGATTGGGGCACTTGGGAGAAATTCTACACTGGCATTTGCCATTGTAGTTTTCCTTTCAAAGAAATACATTAAAATAATTAAAGACCTTGGGTGAAAAACAGCTTCAACCAGAGGACTTTTGACAAAGTCATTCAACAGAGCTGGTATTTCTGATGTATTTATCATCATGGCTGGTTAAATATACCAACTAACAAGCGCAGGTGGGCAATCAGTAGAATGGGCTGCTCAGAAATTAAATGTGTTTCTTTTGGAATTCCTTCTTTTTATTTATTTTAGTTTTTAATTTCATATAACTAATAAAATGCCTCTTCTTTCACCACGGCTTGTGTTTCCAAGCTCACTGGGTAAAACAAAAGCAGAATGCATTGAGATTTTCCCCCTGCCCACTGTCTAGCCTTATTAAAACCTGAAGAAAGCTGTCAGGTTCCCATCTCAACCCCTACACACACACACACACACACACACACACACACACACACACACACACA
>CAJQZJ010000649.1:785569-814639 GCA_907164525.1 Lophiomys imhausi | reverse complement strand
TCTTGTTCAGCAACTATAAACACTTGCAAATCATACCCATGATGCTCATGGACTTGGATATCCACTCAGCACAGAATCACCAAAGGTCAGAGGTTCCCAGAATAGAGACTTTACATTCAAATGACTCAGGGATAAAACTTTCTACCTACCTCAATGTGTAGAACAAATTCTGCTGAGTTTGTTCCATCTGTGACCTCCAAGAATATCTCGTCCTGAAGAACCTCAGACCCGTCATGCTGATACCTGCAGGGATAGTATGGGAGCTAATCTCTCAAAAATACATGGGTGTAAACGCAGCTGCTTATCACAAGCATCCCTCCATAACTGTGGCTGTGGCTTCACTAAATAAATAAATATTTAAAGAAATAAATAAAGGAAGGAAGCAGTTTAACTCTAAATGCAAAGATGTGTAACCACTCAAGATCCTAAATGTAAAATTGCTCTACCTGGGAGAACATGGTATATGCATTGGTAATGTAATTTGTCCCCAAATAAAAAAAAAACGGCCTTTGTGGGGACTGGAGAGACAACTTAACAGTTAAAACTCTGAACTGTTCTTACAGAAGACCTGAGGACATCAACCAGCACCCATCTTAGGCAGCTCACAACCACCTACAACTCCAGCTCTAGGAGGCTCTGATGTCTCTGACCTCCACAGGTGCCTGCACTCACATGAACATATCCACATATTTGCATGTGTGTGCACCTGTAAGCACAAAAATACACAGACACACATAGCTAAAAATAGTCTTGAAAATAAATTTCAGAAAGTAGTCCCCCAATGGTCTCTGCGGCGATGGGAAGTGCTTGGCCTGGGATCTATGTAACAGCAGAGCACACTGAGTGGAGCTCACAGTGTCTCCAACATGAAGGGGACCACTTTGAGGACCCTGTGATCCCTGCACCTCCCAACTTCCTCTTGTGCTCTGGAGCTGTCCCACTCTTCTCAGAACCTTTGATCTATGAATTAGGCATCTTCTTTCTCTGCCATATTCCAGTTCCCTTTATAAGCTCTTTATCTCAGCCATTAAAGAGTCTCACATCTCCTCAGGTTTAAAATATCTTTATGGGGGCTGGAGAGATGGCTCACCGGTTAAGAGCACTGTTTGCTCTTCCAGAGGTTCAGAGTTCAATTCCCAGCAACCACATAGTGGCTCACAACCATCTATACTGGAATCTGGTGCCCTCTTCCGGGATGAAGGAGTACATGCAGATAGAGCTCTCATCCATGTAAAATAAATAAATAAATATTTAAAAAAAAATAAAATAAAATATCTTTATTTGTATTTCTGTTGTTTTGTATTGTATTTATTGTTATAAGAGAAAGAATCATTTGTTGGACTGAAAGGGGGAGCTGTTGGGGGGGGAAGATATACCTTAAACTAAAAAAAAAAAAGGGTAGAAGATGGGGGGTTGAGGGGGAAGATGGTAGAAGGGTGGGACTCGAAGTGGGGGAGTAGGGAGGGGATTGTGATTGAGATGTAACTTGAAGAAATAAAAAAAAAATTAAAAATATCTTTATTTGGTCTAACCTTGGCCCCATATTCCTCTTAATACTCAGCCAAGTTTTTAAAGGAAATTGTATAAGTCTAAGCTTTTCACATACTCTCTAGCCCCCTATAATGATGCTCAGTTAATTCTAAGTAGCTCTTGAATTTAATTGGGCCATTGGTTTTTTTATGGGGGGGAGTTGTTTTGGGTTTTTGTTTGTTTGTTTTTTAGCATACCATTGATTTGTTCATGTTAACAAATGGCAGTATACCCTAGGATTTGAAAACAAAAGTTTCAACAAGACAGTATACTATATTGAACCTATATGATACTGTCATATGGACAAAATGGGTCACCAATAGAGTGGCAATGGATTTAATCCCATTGGCAGGGGACACCCACATTCTGTCACTCCCTTGTCTGTCATACACACTACTTGCGATGCTGTTTTCCCAATACTCTGACTGTTCATGTCAAAAATAATTATGAATTATAATGTGCTGATCCAGTTTTCAATGCTGCTATCCCTAAAACAGCTAAGTGTATCTGAGAATGCACATGTAAAACGTGGTGGTGGAGACAAGCAGGCCTTTCACACCTCACTCCTTGACATTAGCAAATACCTCAGCATCTTCGTGCTTGGCTTTGCAAGCCTGGGAACAGAATGAGGTACCTTGTCAGACTTGATGACTGAGGATAAATGACTTTTTAAAAAACACTTACCTGTGATTCTCTAGAAAGGTGATTATACTTAGAAATCTAGCAAGTACTTCTACTTTCTTGTTCAGCGTTCATCCCAGCACTGCCTAAACAAAAGTCTTTTCTAATATGTAGGTAGGTAGGAGCTGAGATTTCAAACTCCGAACTATAAACAAAACAGGAAAATCTTAATGGGACTAGGTGAATACTGAAAGAGGTCACACACAAAAAATTGTAAGTCTGTGATGTAACTGGGCTTGGAAGGTTTACATGATCTTGTACAATGCTTTCAGTCTCTAGAGAACTTCCTGTCTCAAAACTAAACATTTGACGAGAAACACTTCCTACCACACGTCACTAAAAAGAGTGAGATGTCCATTTGTCAGGTTTGGTAAGTAAAAAATTAGCATGTCTTTCTGCCTGGCCATTACTTTTAAGTAGTTTGCATTGTTTTCCAGAGATGTTTCACTTGATTTTGTCAAATGGTTTTTTGCAACTATGTTAGGTAGAGGAAGTGAAGATCTCAAATGGGAGCCAAACTGTGAGGCCAACAAGCAGGATTTTTCCATCTCTGGCTCCCAGTAATCTGAGTCTTGCTCCACACTCCACCTATCAGCTGACCTTACTTGCTTACCTGCAAACCTGTGCCCAGTAGAATGAAATAAAAGCTTACATTGAAAACATCAATAGACAAAACTAGGTCCACCCCCACAGCCCCTCCCTCTGTTCTTACCGGCTGGTCTTAAACTCACAATCCTCCTGACTCAGTATCCCAAGCATTGGGATTAGAAGTGCAGGCTACCAAATCTGGCTGACCAATAATATTCTAGCCCTGAGTTTCCAAGATTATGAAATTGCCTTTGCTTAGAGCCAACTTCAATTAGCTGCACAGATTATTTAAGTCTCTACTGAGTTTGCTATTATGTGCCATTGTAGCAAAATTAATATTCAAGGCAATTAATTTTTGTTACACAAATATTCATAAACTTATTCCCTCTGCTATAGTAAGCTAGAGAGAGAAAATGTCTGGAGGAAGATGAATTTTTCTTTTCCTTCTTTGATTTTCAATTGACCCTTAAAAATAGAAAGTGAAATATTGTTCTAGAAAGAACTAGTTGGCCTTTTCCCCTTCACTGTGTTTCACAATTGATCTACATAGAGAGCCATTGTGTAGAAAAGAAAAGCCACAAAATCATCTAACCTAACTTTTAAGGTATGGAGGTCTCGCCAAGAAAATGTGCCTCTTGGGTATAGAGGAAATCCATCCAGCTCTATCCTGCCATGCAAAGGCATCTTCTGAAGAGAGAGGCAGATGTTGTCCAGTGGGGTGTCTACATCAGAAACCAAAACATATTCCGTGCTGATGGCACACTGACCACCCTCGGCCACTCTCAGGGTGTTGGTGAGTACCTAGAAAGAAGGAAGGAGACAGACTCTCAAGGCCTTGTCCCATGAGGTGTCCCTAAACACAAGAGTTCATCAGATCCCTAGAAAGCTTCTGGAATCCTTTACGTGTCAATTAACTTTTTTTTTTTTTTAATGCTTGCAAAGAGACACTTTCAGTGCTAAATAGTTTGGCTAAAATTTTTTCTTAATTGAATATTTTCAATTTCAAGTGTTGATACATACAAAGACACAAAGACAGAGTCCTAATTTGAAAGTACACAGGCTTCAAGTGTCCCAGAGCCTCTGAAGCAGAATTAGCAAAGGAGAGGTGGTTGCAGTGATGAGCTGATGGAGTAGGCCACCACCTACCTTCATCAGCCAAGTTCCTATGAAGGAAAAGGTCTGCCTCTAGTTTTTACCCTCAAAATTCTTTAAGACTTAGGAAGTTGATGAAAACTCCACTGTGTGTTTTTCAAGCAGAGTGAGGATAGGGAAACTGAAGAAAAGAGGGTTATATTTTCATGGGAAATAAACTTATTCAAAAGTTAAACTTAAATATTAAAGGTTACAAGGGCAATTTCAATATTAAAAAAAAAAACCTCAGTGTTCACCTCACTAACAATTTAATCATAAGCACAAAACAAGTTAGATAGCTCTAAGAGTGGATGAGACATGTTCCATGTTTAAACATGTCTAGTACACTGTAATCTACAATGTACTCACTACAATTATGTGGTACACATATGTGGTCCAGGCTGTGAGACTATAGTAAAAACCCTGTAGAGTTTATTTAGTATATCAGCTTCCAAAGTCCATATTACTACATGGGAGAAAAAGGCAGTAGATAGAGTTAGGATTTCAAATCGTGGTCGCTGAGGGTTCTTCCCAGAAGGCTCATTGTGAGCACCACCAAGGCCAGGACACTGTGTTCTTACAGAAAGAATCTTCTCTTCTCAGCACGATGAAGTCACAGCCTTGACCTGCACCCTAGTATGTATCCTACCCGGCTGATCAATGGGGCATGGCATCCATTCCACAGACCAGGGAATGTCCACCAGACACATACCACCCATGCGTGTCTCCAGGGAAGCATCTTACTTCTCTCCCCATCACCAGCCTTGACAGTCCTTCCTTAGTGCTGCCCCTGATTTTGTCATACCTACATCTTTACTATAAGTAGAAGAAAGAAACAGGGTCTAGTGCCCTCTGGTCTATAACAACTTAAAATATCATTTTGAACCATTGAGTCATTTCTGCATATTAAGCAACCTTCCCTTGGGTTTTCCAGTAAGAAGTCTGTTGGCTGACCTGAGGTAGGTGCCACAAGGGTGCGTGATGAGGGCTGGTTAAATTCAGGTAGGTAGATGTTTGAGAAATTCACCCCTTTCCTCCAGAATGAAGCTAGGAAGGTCTAGAGCCCTCTGGTTTATAACAAATGAGGAATAATATTCCTTTGTCTTTCCATTTTAATGGAGAAAATTATCCCAATAATAGTCATACTAATCAAGTATAGAAATCTGAAGGAGGGGTGGTCCAGAAAAACAAAAACAAACAAACAAACAAAAAAAACAACTCTCAAAGTGAAACAGCCTCAGGGAGAAGACAGCAGGTAGCAATCCCATGTAGTTTGGTTTTAAGATAAACTCAGACCCCATAAGACTTTCATACGCATTGAGCAGAGTACGTCCTAATTCATTTTGGAAAATTAAAAAGCTTTGGAAGCCGCAGGCCCTGCACTTCCTATATAATCAGATATATTTATCCCTCTCAGGTCTCTGAGGTGGTTGAAGAATAGATAGCTAGAGTCTCATAGTTAAATTTTGAGTTGTTTAGGAATCAAGAGGGTGTTCTGGATCTAAGAAGATATTTTTAAAATCATGAGGCAAGTTAGTATGAAAGCTGAGTTAGATATAGAACTTTAAACTCATGGAGATGGTTAGATAGTAGAATGTTAAAGTCAGGTGCCAATTACATATGGACTGGACATTGGGAATGTATGCTAAGCCATATAACTCTTATAATTGTGGCCTATTTATTTCTGTTGTTTTGTATTGTATTTATATTTATAAGAAAAAGAACCATTTTTTGAACTGAAAGGGAGAGCTGCTGGGGGGAAAAAAGAAATACCTTAAACTAAAAAAAAAAAAAAAAAAAAAAAGGGAGGGGGAGAAGAGGGGGGGGGGGAGGGGGGGGGGGGGGGGAGAGGGGGGGAACGGAGGGGGGGGGCTGGGCGGGGATTGGGCTTGAGATGTAACTTGAAGAAATAAAAAATAAATTATTAATTAAAAAAAAAAGCTTCTTTGGATCACACAGCAGCATAGCTGGCCTGTGGTGAGAGCAAATAGGTTCTTCCGGTTGCTAAGAGACCCATCATTTAATCTCCTTCTTCTGATCAACAACGGGAGCTCAGCAGAATGAAAGGCTTTGAAAACAATGCCAAATTCAACACTGAAAAATTCTCACCTTTCAGATAGGAAGTCCCGTGGGAAATAGAGTCTACCACCCACACCTACCCCTGCTTTTTTCTATACTGTAGCTAGAAAATGAAACCATTACTCTTTTCTTTCTTTCTCTCCTTTTGGCCCTCCATGTCACACACTGCATACCTACCTCAGGAACCTGATTATCCACTGGGAGAATAGTGATGTTGAAGCAGATTCCATACAAAGTACCTCCGTGCTGGTTACTGACAGACACTGTGAACTGTGCATGTCGAGGAATGGGACCTATATCTTGCATGGGTGGCATGTAGACCACTTTCATATGGTTCACGGCATGCTGTAAAGCAAATAGAGATGGACATATGTGTTAATTTGCAGAGATCAGAATCCTTTAGCAACCTAAGTCCAACAATCCCCACAGTGTGAATTAGTTTGGAGTTTGGAAAGTATCACCATAAATGGGAAGATTCCCAAGGCTCTACTTTGTAAACTACATTGTCTACACATAAGAGGAAACAGATACGGATAAAATCAGGCAGTATGTCAGATGATGGAGTCCAAGCAACTCCTAAAAAGGAGGCTTAGATTTTGCCCAATCTGCCCTGCAGTCACTGTGCTAATGCAAGGTGTGTAAGCTTCTAAAGCTCCTGTTTACGTATTAGTAAAGTTGGTGAAACAGTAGCACTTAGCACATTAACAACTTCTAATCATGAAGAAATCAGGCATAATTAGCCCCAAACCACGGATTTCTGATACCTAAGCTCGTCTATACCACACACACCCCACCTCCGCATGGGGTCTGAGAGGAGAGTTCACAGGAGTGAGCAGAGGGTTACTGAGGGATTTGGGAAAGTGGTAAGTATTATGGGACATAAAATGACATACTGAAATTCTAATCCCTAGAACCCTAGAGTGTGAATTTAGAAATAGGGCCATTACGATGTACATAGTAGTAATACTTGAGCAGCATGGATCCTCAATCCAGTACAACTAGTCTCCTTGTAACAGGAAGAGACTGATGGGGAGACTCAAATGACAGGAGGCAAAGCTGAAAATTATATAGGCCAGGGAGTATAAAACACTACTAGCAAAGCTCTAGATGCTAAAACACAGGGATGGAGAGTTGTTGACAGGGTTCAGAAGAGTACAACCTGCCAATGCCATGATCTCAACACCTCTAGCTTCTGGAGGTACAAGAGAAACAGGGCTCTTGTTTTGAACTACAAAGTGTGTGGTACTTTGTTATGACAACCATGGGAAACTAAAACAGTAGAAGAATGAGTGACCTGCATTTAGTGGAATAAAAACATAGGAATGGGGTCTGAAATCAGTGTCCTACCATTGGCAAAATGATGCCAAAGGCTTGTGGATTTATAACAAGGCTTGAAATTACATCCAATTTGATGATGGCATTTCAAGCAGATGCCACACATTTACCAAACACGTTCAAGCACAAGGATAAAGACAGGAGGCACGGTGGCAGAAGTGACTGGGAAGCATGTCAGACTCATCTCTGGGCACACCACACCTTCTCAGAAGATACACTACATATTGTGTTAGCCAATAGTGTTATGAATTCTCATACCTGAGTAAATGACCTCAGCCCTGGGGCTGTAGGATTTTTGGTTAGCTTTGGTATGCTGTCCACCATGAATAATTTCCCAGCATCCAGATGTCTAAGAGAAATACAGACCACATCAGCTTGTTTTCCAGCTAAGAAAAATAAAATCAAATCATCCACAATTGCTGGCAACATGAAAGTCCTTGTACCTACAGATCACCAGGGAAACCAGGAATGTTAAGTACACAGGGATTTTTCTCTCAAAGGAAAGGGTGTCTAATTTGTTTTTCCATCCAGAAAGCTGGGAATTGGAGGGGATTAGAGTCTGGTGATGTGTGTTATCTATTGGGTCAGGACAAATCAAGTGTCTACAACCATGACTGGATGTAGCTAGTAGTCTAAATGACCCTTACACTATCTATATAGTCAGGGACTCCCCAAAGCTCCCAAAACTAGACTCAGCGATGGCTAATATCCCAAATGACCTCTATGACCTCTGTATGGCCAAGACCATGCCCGATCCTGCCCTGGGCCATTAAGCTAATATAGGTAGTCTATCTCCAGAACCTATCACATTGGAAGAAGTGACATGTATCTTGAGTTGAGTTTCGATGTAATTATGCCTCCTTGTGCACTGGGGATTGTATTACACCAGAAAATTTTTTCCCAAATTGTGCTGTGTTCAAATATGCTTACAATAAACCACATGGCATCAGACTCTCTAGAAGTTTGATACAGACTGACTAAGCCAGAATGAACCTAGTTTTCATTCTCACCTCTTTATGGTTTCTTTCCCCACTTACCATGATGCTCTTAGGGACCCCTACACCACAATCCACTTTTTAAAAAACATTTTATTGTGGGGGCAAAGCAGATGCTCCATCTTTTAGTCTCTTCATGTTGGGGGCTTGTAGCCTTAAGTCCAGCATCATCTCTGCCACCCTCATCACGACTGAACAAAGTTTTTTTGTTCTGTCATGGCAAAAGGAATCATTAGTCTCATCCCAAGTGTTTCCTCACAGCCATGCATATGACCCTGAGGAATATTTATGCTACTGTTTTGAACTGAGGTTATAAAATCTGAACACAAGTGCCCTGTTGTATCTAAAATAATACTTTGCAGACTTTAATAAACATCATTAAAAATAAAAATAATGATCTACTTTGGATTGTTTTTGTTTGTTTGCTTGGTTGGTTGGTTTTTCGAGACAGGGATTCTCTGTGTAAATCTGGCTGTCCTGGACTCACTTTGTAGACCAGGCTGGCCTTGAACTCACAGAGATCCACCTACCTCTGCCTCCAGTGTGCTGGGATTAAAGGTGTGTGCCACCACGCCCGGCTGTAGATTGCTTTGTTTAAGCCTCGCTGTGCTGGAAACTACAAGCTGCCTATCAGTCACTAATTGTCACTCACTCACTCAGTGAAGGTAAGGACAGGTTTGTGATAAAACCGAATGCTGACTTGGATGCAAGTTAGAGCCTAAGCAGGGAGACAATGTATCACCCTGCCGCACTCTGATGCTCTTAGAACCAGTGGATTGTACAGAAGCTTCACAACCACACCTGTGGCTGAAGGAGAAACACGGAGGACGTGTGACTGTGTAGACAAGCTCTCCATCCTGAGTTTCTGTGTCTAGGAAATGTAGGTTCTTTTTAGTGATGTAGGCCACCTCTGTTTCCTTGACAACCAAATGCCGGGAAATGCCAGGAGCTTCTTTTGGAAGCTGGTCATCTACTGGAGTGATATGGATCATCACTACCTGGAATGGAAATGCATGGCTCTATTACACTGAAATACAAGAAAGCACAGAAGAGAATGCCCCAGGATTACCTAGGAACAGTTAGGATGACTTCTCCAAGTCATGTGATAAATCAACTACTCATCTGATTTTGTGTTTTAAAAAATATAATCATGTGAGATGTGGTGGCACACACCTTTAATCCCACCACTCAAGAGGCAAATCTCTGTAAATTCAAGGCTAGGATGGTCTACATAACAAGTTCCAGAACAGTCAGGAATATATAGAGAGTCTCTCTCTCTCTCTCTCTCTCTCTCTCTCTCTCTCTCTCTCTCTATCTCTCTCTCTCTCTCTGTGTGTGTGTGTGTGTGTGTGTGTGTGTGTCTTTCTCTGTCTCTCTCTCCTCTCTCTCTATGTATATATTGTAAATAAAAATATATATATAGGTTTTTCCAGACAGGATTTCTCTGTGTAACAGCCCTGACTGTCATGGAACTCACTATGTAGACCAGGCTGGCCTTGAACTCACAGAGATCCGCCTGCCTCTGCTTCCCAAGTACTGAGATTAAAGGCGTGAGCCACCATGCCGGGCCATTACAGACTCTTTCAAACTGCCATGTGGGTGCTGAGATTTGAACCACGGTCCTTTGAAAGAACAGCCAGTGCTCTTAACCTCTGAACCATCTCTTTAGCCCCCATTCTATACTTTTTAACTTTCATTAACTTAAAAAAAAAAAGTCAAGTTAGTTAATTCACTTCCCCCCAAATTTTAAAACAATCATGCAGGAAGTAATGCTATTCAACTTTTCAGCATGATATCCAAGATCTTTCACAGTTTGCACATACTTCACTTTCAACTTTATTTTTCATTGCCTTTCAGAATAAACTCAACACCCTAGTGACACTTGGAAGACCACCTTTCCCTCCATCAGATTCGTCTCATATTGATTCTTCAATCTAATGCTCTTCTCTTGCTTCTTCTAGGAATCTGACTACTTTCACTCTTATAGGATCTTCTAGATTCATCATCCAGTTTCTTGGTTGGAACTGTTTCTGAAATTGGCCTTTTTCTTACAATTCCATTGAGTTGTTTGTGTTCCCCTCCAAGATTCATCTTGGAACTCCACCAGCAGTGCAACAATATTGAGATGATTAGGTCAGGAGAGATCTGCCCTGATGAATGGGTTGCATCCCTATAAAAGAACTTGAAGAGAAAATCTAGTCCTTCTATCCTGTTCTGCCTTGTGTGGGCAGTCCTCTTAGGAAAACACAGCAACAAGGTACCACCTTGGAAACAAAAAGCTGCTCTCAACAGACAATGAACTGGATGCTACCTTGACCCTGGAATTTCCAGTCTCTGACAAAAAGAAATGTTTCTGTTGTCTATAAAGTATTCAGTTATTTTATTAGAATGATTAAAAACTAAGGCCAGTTATCAAAATGAAAGAATACAAAGACAATGATAATTCTAGTCCCTTGAATCTGTGTCATGATTTTCCCCCACCTACAGTATTTTTCTAATCTACAAAGTTCAGAAATTCTCTATGGGCCCTCACAGTGATAGTGTGGATCAGCGAGTCTCTCCTTAATTGAAAAACTGGATTTAATAAGGAAACAATAGTTATTGTGCCTTCAAAGAGACCATTTTCCATGCTAATTTATTCTCCAATGTGTTCTTTATGAAAGAAGAATGGAAGAGCATGCTTTTTATCCCCTGTAGTAATTCTTGGTGGGCGCATTTCTCAACATGCTTTATGATCGCCTAAGTTGATGTGTCTTTACATATTTATGCGTGCTTAAACAATTAGTGTATGTGTCTGTGGGCAAGAGAAATTCCATTTTGGCAAACTCCACAGAGAAATAAAAGCATTCTCATTGTGCTGAAATCATAACAACAATATTATTAAGAACCCATTCCCAGGCAGAGTGGGAACCAGTTTTCAAACCAGTCACCAGCCTCTAAATTCCAGCCTCCCTCAAGTCCTCTAGTGTCCTTGCAGTTGCAGCACACACAGACAGACTTATGAGGAATCTGAAGAACCAGCGAAAGGTCAGCATGCCAAGTGACTGGGTCAGATCATGACTTTCAGATCCAGGTTCTGTAATTACACTTCACCAGATGGCCTCTGACTTTCTCGTGGCCTGAATTCTTGATCCTTCATGAGTCCTGAGCTGTGATTCTAGTCTTCTCTTTATTTTTCTTTGTTTGAGAATACCCAGTGTTATTCCTCAGCACCAAGAATTACTTCCGTTGTTAGAGCTGGCCATTCTATTAACTATAGTAGTTTTGTGCAGACTTTTAGGAATATATACTAAATGGCTGTCCAACAGGATACCTTTCAAATGCTAATGACAGAGACAAGTGGAGATCCTGGGTAAAGAGGTGGAGTAAACACACAATCTGAGCTGGAAAAAGAGTCATCCCTTGGTGTCTGCAGGAAACAGGCTCTAGGAGACCCACTGCCCTAAAATGCATCTGTGATTTTGTGGATGTTCCAATAGTGTGGTGTATTTGCTTAGAGCATACATGTATCCCTTTGTGCACTTCAAATTATCTCCACATTACTTGCAATATTTATTATAGTGCAAATGTAATGTAAATACTAGTGGTCCATAAGGCTTAGCGAATAATGACAAGTAAAATAGAATGTGCAGGTTCAAAACAGAGGCAATTTTAAAAAATTTTATCTACCATCAGTTTGTTGAATCATTGGTGGGACACCTACAAATATACAGAGGGAGCCAGCTGTATTTAAGAGAAAAAGCAAGCAAGTATATAAACAACATCAACAAATCCAAACCACATGCTGCATAAAGACAGGACAACATTGTAGCCTTCAACTCAGTCTCTTTTCCCTCGTCCATAAGTGTAAGAACACTGAAGCAGGGAAATATGTTTAATATGCTCTTTAAAAACAAACAAACAAAAACACCCTGGGGCTGGATAGATACTTCAGTGGCTAAGAGCAATTACTGGTCTTACAGAGGCCTAAGTTCAGTTCCCAGCATCCACATGGCCATTCACAACAGTCTGTAACTCCAGATCTAGGAGATCTGATGCCCTCTTCTGGCCTCCTCAAGCACCCAAACATACGTGCACATATTTACGTGTTCATGACACATATATAAATAAAAATAAATCGTAATGAAAGAACCCATACGTTATATGGAATAAATTTATAACCAGATCTAGAGAATTTAGACGAATTTACTTGCCCATATTTAGAAATAATTATTTCCAAGAGTTTTCATTAGCTTGAGCTATATTATAGAGAGATATGATATTTCTCTTCTTGTGTATAAATAACATGATTTCTTATGTGTTTAACAAGAAAAATGAAAGAAACCCTGAAATCTTGACTTCTAAAAAGACATAGAGCCTTCTAAGCATGATGTTCTACCAGCAGCTTCAACAGATGAACAGATTCAGAAATAGACCCTGCTTACAGCTATCATTCTGAGCTACTAAATCAACCGCACTCTCCTGGAGAAGCTTAACCCAGAAATGACGGAAATACAATACATTGATGAAACAAGAGGTGATTACTTTAAAAGGAGTTGACTTGTTAGCAAAAAAGAAGGTGAACTCGGAGTCTTTATTTTTACAACTCACTCCCCATTCTGTCCTAAAAGACATTACTGACTTCCTCACGTTACAAGCCCCAGATCATCCCCTGCAGTGTCCATGTCTGCAAACAGGTGTATAACTTGGTCTTTTCCACACTGGCTAATATCTACTGTTGTGGTATTCTAGGAATCCATTACCGCAACAGGACACACACATTAAGTATTCTTTCTTGACTAGGCTTGAGATCTGCCTATGTCCACGCACATGCTACCTTTGAAGGTTTCAGGTATAAAACAACAATACAGCAGCAATATAGCGCAGAGTCATGATCCTTTCGTTTCAATTGCTCCATTTGAAACTTAAACCCCCTCCTCTCCACCATCTCCTCGCAGAGAGCACACTTCTCAGTTGTATGCTATGCTCATCCCATCTTTTACAATTTCTATGTGACAATGTTTGTTTCATCTTATTTCTGCTTACTGGAGACTTACCTTATATCCTCTAGAACCAGTCATGTCTGAGATCTTTAAAACAACAAATAAACCCATTTATTTGTTGAGTTTCTATTAGGTACTCAGTACTTTCCAAGTAATATGTCACTATTGCCCAATAATAACTCTGTTAGGAAGTTTCCTTCTGTTACTTGCTTCAAAGATAAGAGGAACGGAGGTTGAAAAGTTACTGTCTCGAACAAGAGGAAAACTCAAGAAGTCTCACCCTTGGCTTTGTTGTTTAACACTAGCTTTAAAATAAATGTCTGCTGGAAGCAACCAAACTTGTAAGGATGTCTATGTATGTACTATGGCTAAGTAACCTTAGAAACAGTTACCATGTAGAAACTTGTAAAGTGCTCTGAAAAAGTGTGGGCGTAGTCCGGGACACACACAAACACACACACAGAACATGCTTGTTTTCGCCTAGTCCATTACTTTTCAAACTTTGAATCTCAAAACCCATTTTCATGTACTTTTTAATAACATCTATTAGAGCTAATACTGGCATATAAAACTTTGGGAAGATGTTCTGAAATGGTGTCTCACCTGTGGCACTGAGAGATTTGGGGGTTCGTGGCTGTCCCACAAGACAAATTCAAAAGAATCTTCAAAGATTTCTCCACCGAAGTGACGATAGTAAATGATTCCATTGAACAGGTCTCTCTGAAGGAAGCCAGGGACAGGATACCCTAATGGGGCCACAAAATACCAATTTTAGGTGTTGGGGTACAATCAAACTAGACTCAACTTCCAATGTCTTCTCTGTCTAGTATATTGTATATAGACAAGGATTTGCATTAAATGCTTTTAACAAAACTTGCAACAGCAATTAAAATTGCCCTATCTCAATATGGAGATTAACAATGGGAAAATATTTCCAAGGAATAGCTTTTATTTCAATTATAGTAAGCACTGCTACTTATTTGATCTATATTGGCAAACTCCTGATACCAAAATGTAAACAAGTATATTAATGAAGTTATTTGAGTAGCCATCTAGAATAAACCAAATATCTCTCTTCAGACTTATATATATTCTATTGCCTTCCTTGGATGACTTAACTTTTAGTAGCATGGTAGTTATCTTGAGGCTTAGCACCAGAACTTTCTAGATGCACAATATTAAGCAGCAGGTTGACAATATGAGTCTTAAGCTTCTATTGTATAATATGGGTAAATTATAAAGTAAATTATATATATAATTATAAAATAATACTTTGCTTCTTAAATATGATGTTTACCCTTATACAAATTTGACCATAATACAAAGTACTTTAAGAAAGATTCAATTCCAATCAAATTATCCTACCTTCCTAGAACTTACCTATCAGTCCTGGTCCTGGCTTCTTCATGATCTCACCAGCCTGTGGGGACTTTGTGATATTAAAGAAGATGTAGTCATCACTGGAGTCCATGTCTGAAGCTCTCAGCATGGACCCTTGGATCAAGACAGTCTGTCCCTCATCTAGTTCAACAACAACATTGGTTATAAGGAATGGGGGGCTATCATCTTTAGGCAAGATGTTGATAGGAAACTTGTGGTGGCTGCTGTGTTGGTCATCAAATATCCTGAAAGCCACAAAGTCTTTGGTGGTGTCACTGTCATCATGATGATACCGCACAACTCCTGCCTGAAGGTCAGCCACAGTGAAGAGAAATCCTTTTCCCTCTGATGGAGAGAGCAGAGATGGTACTTAGTCATCAAGAGAGGGAGCTGAGGCAGCAGCTGAGGAAGGAGTCACCACAGGACAGCGGGCTATGGAAAGTAGTGTCAATACAGATGCTCCTAAGCTCACGGGGTTATGCTCCATAAAGCATCATAAACTGGAAATGTTCTGAATCAAACACACATGGAGTCATTCCTATGACACCATTCAAAATGTAAAAACAAAACATAAGTCAAGGGCAGTCTGTAGACTGCGCTGTTTAGTGAGCTCTAGGATGCTGCATCTGATGTTGAGTACTGCCTCTCCCACGTACTACCTGTGTGGACTTGAGACAAGTCTTTGAAATTCTGTGAAACAGGGAAAATAATAAGGTTATATAGTTCATTTTAGGTGTCAACTAAGAGATACCAGACAGTTAAGGACCTAAGACAAAAATTTAGACGAATGGTGAGTGCTCTATCTATCTATCTATATTTCTCTCTCTCTCTCTATCTCTCTCTCTATATATATATATATATAAATAAAGATATATATATATATATCTTTATTTCTATCTCTTACTGAGTAATCATCTTTTCCCTATCCCCAGACCTTATGGGCCTTTGGACTCTTAGACTCACACCTCTCTGACAGTCACCAACCTTGTTTCCAGGGCTTTTTACTGGACCAAGAATTACTTCATCTCTCAAACCTTGGTGTGGGACTGAATTACTAGATGGGCTTTCCTGGACATAAAGAGTAATTCCTTCCGGAAGCACATCATGAGGCTTCCCAGTCCCCATAGATGCACACACAAAAATTAAATCCCCATAAATCAATCCCCCTATTAATTTTGTTTCTCTGGAAAATCCTGCTAAACATATATATGGGTGTAGACATGCCATGGCAACATAAGAGGACTTGAACATCAGTAAGTCTCTGATAAATATGGGTTAACTCTCAGGTCACTGACATAACATGCAGCAAGCCTAAGAAGCAATCTTCCCAACTAGCAACATCAGCACCAAATGCAAAACTATTAGAAATGCAATTTCTTGGGCTCTGCCCTGAGCCTACTCAATCACAAATTCTGCAGATTAGACTCAACAACCTGAGTTTTACTAAGCCCCACCTCAAGGGTGAATGCATGCTAAAGTTTGAAAATCAGAGCTAGACTCTAAGCATCAAACAGGGGTATAAATCCACATCAGTCACTTCCTAAATGTATAGCCTGAATCAAGGTGAGAATTTAAAAATTACAGGCTGCCCATTTGTAAAATAAAAGTAATGATAACATCATACCTCATAAAGGTAAGATGAGGGAAATGAGATAAAGTATATAGAGTGGCTGGCCCAGTATCTGACACAGAGTAAAGGGTTAATAACTGTTAGTACTGTTTTCTCCCCTCTTTGATTCTGAGCACCACTGTATCTTGGGCTACCTTCCCAATTTCCACTTCAGTGGTACTAATAAACACAGTTTCACTTTCTGCATAGACTATAACATTAGAAATGCAAGCCAATTGAACTGGGCTTCTGGGAAACCTGTTAAGGACTGCACACTTAGATGATCTGACTTCTTTTTTGTCCCTTCAATCTTTTCCTGGCTCAAGGACACAGAGAAAATAACCTTGATTATGAAGGCACTGGAAGAGCATGGCTTTTGACTGAACCCTGGTCCTGAACTGCACACCCAGAATTCAACTGTCTCCCACTGTCCTGGCACTAAGCAGAATGTATCATAACTTGTTATCTTTTCAATTCTGAACTGAACTGAATGAAATCCCCAATTACAAATTATGATAAGGAAAAGTTCTCCCTTTTCTTTATAGTTAAGTGAGAGGATAATTGAATTAAGTTTTCTTCTTTTTTTTTTTAATAATTTATTTTTTATTTCTTCAAGTTACATCTCAATCACAATCCCCTCCCTACTCCCCCCTCCAGTCCCACCCTTCCACCCTCCTCCCCCTCAGCCCCACCATCCTCTTCCCTTTTTCTTTTCTTTTTTTTTTTTTTTTTTTTAGTTTAAGGTATCTATTTTCCCCCCAACAGCTCTCCCTTTCAGTCCAAATAATGGTTCTTTTTCTTATAGCTATAAATACAATACAAAAACAACAGAAATAAATAGGCGACGATTATAAGAGTTATATGGCTTAGCATACATTCCCAATGTCCAGTCCATATGTATTTGGCACCTGACTTTAACATTCTACTATCTAACCATCTCCATGAGTTTAAAGTTCTATATCTAACTCAGCTTTCATACTAACTTGTCTCATAATTTTAAAAATATCTTCTTAGATCCAGAACACCCTCTTGATTCCTAAACAACTCAAAATTTAACTATGAGACTCTAGCTATCTCTTCTTAATGCATTATAGGAACAGACTGACCATGATGTGAACACCACTCTTATAACAGCTATTACATTCTTACCTATAATCTTTATTCTTATAAATTCATGACTTTTAACTATGACAAACTAATAAGAATATAGTAATATCATTATTATCAAAGCATTCTTTTGTTTTGTTTTATTTTTCAAGACAGCCTTGTGTAGCCTTGGCTGTTCTGAACTCTTTCTGTAGACAAAGATGGCCTTGAGTTCACAGGGATCTCCCTGCCTCTACCTCCCAAGTGCTAGGATGAAAGGCGTGCGCCACCAACACAGCCCAGCACTATCAAAGCATTCTTTAAAAGATTCCCTCCCCCCTTTTTTTCAGTAATTTTTTTTTGAAACAGAGAAATGAGAGAAATATTTTGCCCTCCAACTGGGGACTCCTATAGAGCAAACCTGAAGTCTGAATAATGCGCGAAGAACAAGACACAGATTCTAAGTGATGTGGACATCCTAACTGAATTGGGCTTCACATCTCCACGTCAGCTGACTATGATCATTTCAGTTGGAAAGACATCAAGGAAGTCATACACATATCCTGTTAAATATGATCTGTGAGTGTGTGTGTGCGTGTGAGTGAGTGTGTATGTGTGCTCACGTGGGTGTGCATGCACGGGTATATGGGTGTCTGGGGGTGCACATGCCAGAGGTCATTCCACAGGAGTCCTATACATTTTAAAAAGTCTTTTAAAAACATTTTCTTTAGTGTTATGCATGAGTGTTTTGCTTGCATGTATCTCTATGTACCACATACATCCCTGTGGGGGTCAAAGAGAGAGTCAGAAGCCTCTGGATGTCTGTGAGTTTCCAGCCAGATGCTGATAACTGAACCCAGGCCTTCTGGAAGAACAGCCAACACCTGTAACCACTGAGCCACCTACCTAACCTCTTCCAGCTTGTTTTTGTAGTAATTTTTGTAGTTAATTTTTATATCTTTATTTATTTTTATAGTGATAATTGCTGCATGCATATCTGTTCACCACATATGTGCATGTGGAGGTCAGAAGAGGGCATAAGATCCCCTGGAACAGGAATTATAGGCATTGTGAGTCACTATGTGGGTGCTGGGAATCAAACCTGGGTCCTCCTCAAGATTAGCCAGTACTCTGAACCACTGAGCCATCTCTCTAGCCCCTTCCACTTTGTTTTTAGAGAAGGGCCGCCATTGAGACCTAGAGTGCCTGGCTTTCGCTAAGCTGCTTAACTAGGAAGTCCCAGTACTGGTATTAAAAGCACATACCACCACAGCACATGGGACTGTTATGCAGCTCTGGGGACTAAACTCAGATATTCACACTTGTGCTCTAAGCACATGACCAACTGAGTTATCCCCCAGCCCCATTATTTGAAGAAAATAGTCCCTGGGTTCAATTTTGAATTGAACAAATAGATCACGCACCTCTTACCGTAAGCCGCCCATGCTGCAGGCCACCAATGGTGAGCAGCTGCACTGCACCGATGTCATCATTGTCAACGATCTGAAACTGTTCCCAAGTGATGGCCCGAGACTGCCCCTCCAGGAGATTCAAACCTACAAGAAAATACAGAAACCTGTCCTACACAGCTCTGTGCATCCCACATATCTGTTTAAGGTTAATGAGTTTCACTTATGAACCTATCTGAAAGTTGAATCTTTAAATGCTTTTCATAAAATTGAATATCGCTTGTGTTTTTAGTTAACTTTGTTCTAATTTCAGTGTGACAATTGATTCCTTAAGATGCATCCTTAAGGACCGTGATGATGTCCGAAACTAAATACTGAAGGAAAGAGCAGAAGTTGGGCCCACAGAGGTCCCTAGTTTGAAAAAGTCCATGGGGAACTTGTCAAAGATTATGCCTGCATGGTTTAAGTAGATAACAGTCAGAAGGGGTTTTGCATACGACTTAAGAAAGCATGCATATCCCATAGAGTGGGGATACATAGTACTTCAATATCCTTACACAGAGCTACTTGTACCTGGCAATGTTAAGTCTGTTAAATGTAGAGTGCTCAGTATATTGCAAAACAGAAGTACATTAGTTTAAACTCTAATGATAGACGGATTTATGCAACTAAAGGAATGAAGTAAAACATCTTCTCCGACTCAGTATGCCAGAGGAAGTCTGTAGTTTCACTCACTAGTAATGGAAAAAAAAACACAGACTCTGAATGAAGCCCTGAACCAACATCAAACATTCTTATCTCTCAGTAGAACTGAGAATTGACAGACAGCTCACCCTTTCCTCATCCACCTCAAACTCTTCTCAGATACAGTGGTTGCATCTGCTTCATAGAGACACAAGAAGAATGGAGTAATCTATATATCTTACTGAAAAGCCGTGACCAGCTCAGCCAGACCACCTGCTATAGCTTGGACTGTGAGTCATCACCCAAAGGCCCCCATCTTACAGCCCAAGGAGTCACGGATGCTGGCTTTCAGTTTCTCATCAACTAATAGGAAAAGGCAGAACAGAGATAGCTGTCTGCTGTTCTTGGTCTGCCTGGGTTTCCACTACCTCGTGGATGAGATGGAATAAAAGGATTTTTCTTGACCCATCCACCTCCTTGTATTTCCCTCAGGACTAAACCTTCACCTGTATTCCAGGACACCCGGGGCGCATTCGTGTCTGCTGTTCTAATGGAGATGTGGACCGTGATGGGGGCGCTCCTACCAAAGAAGAAGTCATATACCTCCAGCTCCACCTGGAAACAAACACATCTGCATGAGCCACACACGGACAAATTCAAGCTTAAAGTTCCATCAGTTCTGGGCTGCGCGCGCGCACGCGCACACACACACACACACACACACACACACACACACACACACACACCTGAGGCAAAAATGGATCCAGGTTTGGTGTTACTATTCTCTCTCATTTCACATTTAATTCCATTCTTAAAATTAATTTTGAAAGCAATCAAGGAAAAATGATATTATATAAATCACCCTTTATAATTACACACTAGTCTATCATGTTACACAACTATCTCCTAAGTGAACTTCACTGTTCTTCCGTTGCACCAAAGGTCCTCATGCCAGTTCTCATTCCTTCTCCTTACCACTCAGCCTACCCAAGTCCCAGTATCTGTTTTATGTCTCTATACAGTTCTACCCTCTATAAGTTTCACTTAAATAAAATCTTGCTGCTTCCAGTGTGGGAACTATTTATGAACTATTTCACCAAAACATTCATGTAAAAAGTATGTTATTTTATTATAGGAAGTAACTTATTTTTGTTAGGTCACTCATTTCATTCCTAAGTATTGTTTTGGGTTATTATTAATTATTTAACTGATCATGATTGCGCATATTTGTAGGCTATAATATCACACAGACACACATGCCTACACACTGTGCCCTAGTCAGATCAGGGTAATTGGCATATATCATTTCCCTATGTAGGGAGCATACAAAGCCTTCCTACTAGCTATTTTGAAACATACACTTTAGTATTTTTTTATTTTTATATTTATCTATTTATTTATTATTTTATGTGTATATGTATATAAGAATATGATATATGTAGAATATCTATACTTCAGGGTCACAAGGGTCATTTGAGTATACACAAGGCCAGAGGAGGATGTTTTGTGTCCTGTTCTGTCTTACTCTGTAGGGGGTTAGATAAATTAGATTTAGAAAATATATAGGGGTTTCTGATACTGTCTCTTAATTCTGGTCATGAAGAGCATTATCAGCATGTGGACTAAAAACAGGAAACAAACAGGAGACTTAATAGACTGAAAAACAAGGTTGAAGTCAGGAAAAACAGGAAAGACTCAATAGACTGAAAAACAAGGTTGAAGTCAGGAAAACAGGAAAGACTTAATGGACTTGAAGAAACAAAGTATCTGGCCTGACATTGTTTTCAGCTGCAAAGTGGGCGGAGCCCAAATTAAGCTGAAACAGAGTTCCTCCTATTTAAGGACAGTGCATGGAGCCCAGAAGAAGAAGAGGCCCCTGATGCTAGAGTCCTGCTGAAAAAAGTGCTGTCCATCATTTGATGGCCAGATTTCCCTGAAGCAGAAAGAAGCTGGTGAGCAAAGAAAGCCTGAGCAAGACACCAAAAGGCCAAGGACTAAACCCTGTGGCTCAGCTTTTGCCTAGAGGGGTTTGATCTGTCCGATCAGTGGCCTAGGGGAAACTGTGCCTGGCTTTAAGGACTGAGGCAGAGCAGCTGAGTTCCTGATTCAAAAGAAGTAAGTTGGCCTGCAGACGAAGAAAGCATGAAGCCTTATTTAAGGTGAGACTGCAATAACCAACTTACCCTGACGAACCTGCATCTGAGAGATCCAGAAAAAGGACTGCTAAGTGCGTTAAAGAATCTACAACAAGGGCTGGAGAGATGGCTCAGCAGTTAAGAGCACTGGCTGCTCTTCCAGAGGTCATGAGTTCAATTCCCAGCAACCACATGGTGGCTCACAACCATCCATAATGAAATCTGGTGCCCTCTTCTGGCCTACAGATATACCTGCAGACAGAACACTGTATACATAATAAATAAATCTTCAAAAAAAAAAAAAAAGAATCTACAACAAAGACTGTGTTCCTGACGACTGAGGACCTGCCCCAGAGACTGTATCATTCTAAAAGGTTAGAAAAATAATTATCAATAGGTTTAGTGGATAGGTTAAAGGGGTTGTAGGAATTTATAGGATTAATAGTTAAGAAATTGTTGGTGTTTGTTATAAGTGAATTTAGTAATAAATAAATAAGTGTTAAATAAATAATAATTAAAAGTTCGGTTACATTACTCCCTTGGGACAGGATCACTTACTGACCTGAAGCTAGGCTAGCAGCCAGCGGTCTCCTGTTTCCACTGTCCACATCCCTCTCAGAAATATAACCCCATTGTGGACTTCTGATTTCTCTGGAAAACTAAGAGTTATAGCCACACGCAGTCCACCTAGATTTCGACATGGCAGCCATGGGCTAGAATTGAAGCCACTGCTTGGCAAGATAAAACACCTTCCTTCATGCTGCCACACCAGCATCTCTTCAGGCATCCCTGAACTGTATGACGCTGTGACTTGCAGAAATCAAGTCTCCTCTGACAAACTGAGTACACTAGCAGGTACAAGGGTTAATGGAAACAAACTTTCAAATACTTATTTGAAATCCACCAGATTGGATGCTTTCTCTCCCTTCCTTCTTACCTTATAATGTCTCCTCTCAGGATAGCTGTTGTTTGGTGGCTGATAGGCGACTTGCATGTCACTGAGATCCTTCCAGGTGAATGAAGAGATGGGTCTGGTATGATCCAGCAGGTGGGTCACATAGCCCAGGAGTGGGGCTTTAGTGATGTTGAACACCAACAAGGGTTTCGGTGTCTCATCCTCCTCGCAGTCTAGGACTGAGGTTGTCAGGGGGGTCAGTATGAACTGGTCCACCTCCAGGACAAACATGGCCATGAATGCAGCCTTTGGGGCCTGGTTAGGAATGCCACCTCTAATATAGACAGGCAACCACGCACTCTCTGACTTTTGAAAGAGAAAGAAAATAAAAAGGAGAGAATGATTTGAATGAAGTTGTAATGTACATGGTTAATGTCATGTTAAGTACTGAAGATGCAGACCAGAGGGTGCCCAGCTGTGACCACCAGCTATGTATTAGAATCACCTGCTGACCACCAGGAACTACTCCCAGATGTTCACTTAATTATTCCAAGGAGAGAACTAGAACACTGGCATTTTAGCGCTCCCTAGTAACTCCATTGTGCACAGACGGTTTGGAATGGAACATCTACTTTGATATCAGAAAGAACTATGTGTGTGATTGTACTTTTAAATTTTATGTATTTATTTTGGTGTGTGTGAATGTGTGTGCCTGAGCATATGCATCACTTTCATACAAGAGCCCATGGAAGTCAGAAGAGGGCATACCTCCCCTGTAACTGGAAGTATGAATGGTTTTGAGCTACACCATCAGTGCTGGGAACCAAACGCAGGTTCTCTGCAAGAATAGTGAGTGTTCTTAACTGCTCAACTGTGTCTCCAGTCCCATGATTGTGATTGTATGTTCAATACTTGTTAATTGGATGATGTTAGACAAGTTCTATAAATCCTAAATCCTATGCCCCTCTCACCTGTAAATGAAAACTTTAGACTCCTACTATTAAATGAAACTGTGAAAGTAAACCACCAGGCAGTGTCTGGCACAGAGACCACTAATCTCCTCAGCCCATGTGGTTTCAAAGAGTGTAGAGGAAGGCTGGGGGAAAAGGCTCTTCATATTTGTCTTCTTGCACAACTGAAGGAGGACTGTCCTTTTACCATGCAGAACAAGGGACGAACATATGACTACTCAAACTAAAAATGCTTCCTCCCCAAGTGAGGGACCCACAAATCCAAGACCTTCTACACTCATAAAAGGGCACCATGGCATCTGAGGTCTCAGTGAGGGGTATGGGAAAGAAGAAGCCTGGGAGCAGTAGATCTTTGCTTTTATGGGACTGATGTGACCCACTGTTGAGAGAAGCAGGTCCAGTGACCAAAGTCACATTTGTCCCACACACCTGAACTCTGAATATTGGGCCTGGAGCAGGAAAAGAATGTTCAGGTAAGTTCTTCTTCACTTTATCTCAGCTGAAAGACTGACAGATGATACCCTGCATGGGTCTCAACTGAAGTTCAGAGAGAGAGAGAGAGAGAGAGAGAGAGAGAGAGAGAGAGATCAGATTTCAAAAGTAAGAAAGATGTTATATCAAAATGTACATGAGTCTGTTGGTTCCAGACTCTGGAATACTCTCGTTCACTAGAGGAATATAAAAATATTGAGAGAGATAAGAGAAGACTTATCTGGAGAGAAGGGTGCTGTGCTGACTCCTTATCCAAGCTCCCCAAATCTATAAAGGCTGAGGCTGGGGTAATGCCAAGTCCCTTGTCTGAGGCATGAGGAGAGAATGTTCCTTGTACAGCCTTACAGGTAGGGTATGCAGAGGGCTGCTTTTGGGCCCACTCCCAAGAAAGCTAAATTACCAGAAGCAGAACAATAGTGGCTAATCCTCATTTAATCTCTGGGAGTCCAGAATTTCCATTTATAAGTGGGAAGATCCTGAGACTTAAGAACTAGAGATCTTGCTTAGATTCAATCTGACCTTTTGTATGTCAGCAAGTGACATGTGAGTACCCCCATGCCATGTGGGGCAGAGGACTGCTCAGGGGCCATCCTGGATCCTGACCTACGGGTACCATCCTTCAGATGCCAAAAGTCTGGCAGCATTCAACTGGAGAGATAAATCCTATTCTGGCTGCAGAAAACTTGCAGGCGGTGGCCCAGGCAATATCAGAGTGAACCTTCCTTCCAAGACAGGGAGAGGCTCTGAGAAATCAGGAAATTGCCCCTGAGATGACAAAGCAGCTTGAAACATCTGCCAAGCTCAGAGAGCATGAAATCATATTCCATCCGCTCCTGAGCAAGTAAGATCTCTCTCCCCAGTAACCCTTTCCTCTCAGAGCCCCAGTGCAAGCATCAGCCCAAAGGTTTAGAAACTAGCCAGCAACATTTGAAGAAGCGCTCAAAAGAATATCAGAGAAGACAGTCCTCTTTCCCCCACAGCATAGTGACAAAGAAAAGCGATATGCTGAGGGAGATCCTCAGGGATCAAAGTTCTGCCCATGATGAGTCACTGGAAAACAAAAGTAAAGATAAATTGTGATTTTAAAGGGCTGAACATTGAGACCAAAGTACAGACCTGAAGTAGTACTTACTTCTTACTTACTTAAAAGGTAGATTATGTAAGAAATAATAAGACACGATAGCCTTACGTAAAAAATGAAATTTCCAATGGTGTTAGCTGAGCCTGTGTACTGGCAGAAGAGAGAAGATAGATTGGATCAGTCTTCACCAAACATAGGAAGGACTCCAAAGAGTCCCTGTAATCTTGGACTTTAAATAATATTAATATAGGTTAAAGAGTATTTCTTTGTTTCCTGTAGTGCTAGGGATCAAACCCACACCTTGTGCATGCTAGAAAAGTATTCTAACACTGAGTGATTATTTCCAGCTTGCGGAATACTCTTTCAATTTAAATAAAACATAAAATAGAAGAAAAGACTTTCAAATATGTAAAAATAATGTCATGAAATAAACTGTACTCTGTAAGACATGTGTGGGGTGTGTGTGTGTGTGTGTGTGTGTGTGTGTGTGTGTGTGTGTGTGTGTTACTGAGAGTCAAATCCAAGGCTTTGCACATGCTAGGAAGACATTTCCATTTTAACTGACAAGAATACATGAATAAGATGATAGAAAAATCCACATGTATCTATTATTACCTTAATATAGTTTCTATTTCCTTAATCAAGAAAAAAATCCTAAAATTTTTAGAAAATGCACAGTTATATGGACCTCATAGAAAAGACACTTGGGATTCATAGAAAGATTGAAAGTAAGAGTGTAACACAAGTTTATGATGTGAAGAAGGACCAGAGCGGCCACATTTCAAATGGATGGAATCAAGGCAAGAAGGATTTACATGTTCAGCTGAAATAGATAAACTACCCAGGACAAAAAAAATGCCTATAAGCAACATTATATTTAGCGTTGTTCTGGTCAAACCAGTGGGGAAGAGAGCAGAAGTAAAAGGAATAATTACAGAAAAAGAAAGGCTCAAATTATCATCATTAGTAAAGATATAATTATGGTCTTTTGAAGCTGAGAGAATCGAAAATTTCTTAAAATAATTGAATTTAGGAAAGAAGCCAGATAAAAGAAAATTATACCAAAAAGTTGCTTTCCTATTTATCATCAATAACCAATGAAAAGACACCATTCTTCTCCTGGTAGTTTCACAACAACTTCTGGGGACTGGATTTAGTAAGTGTGTTCCACTCACACAGAGCAAAGTTTCCTTTCTGAGTCGTCGTGGCGAAGTTCTGACACATCAACTCCTCCTCAAAGAATTTTTCAGTTTTAATCTAGCATTGGTTTAAAACAAACTACAGGCTTTAAAAATCACCTACTTAATTATTTATCTAGAACCAAAAATTAGGCAAGAATATTATAAGGATGAGTGGTGCCAAGGCCTTCACTGTCACGAATCAGATCACGAAGCTGGGGGCTTTAGAGTAGTACCAGCAAAGTAAGAAGGAAGGGACACAAGAGAACGAAAAGGTAGCCTATTGGTCTTTTTATATAACAGAAGCATTTTCTACAATCCATGGGAAACAAGTACATATTTGTAACAAATATTTCTGTAAATTTTGGCTATATGGAGAAAAACTATTTTTTGCATTTCATTGTATAAGAAAACTTAACGTTAGGTGTTATGAAGACAAACACAAAAGAGAATGGCCTTGATGTCAAGGAGGAAAAAAAGGAACATTGAAAAAAAGGTATTTACAAAGGGTCAATCCATAAACTAAAATATTGGAGAGGGGCTGGAGTGTGGGTATGCAGCTGGTCTGCTCTTCCCATACACAGGTTTCTGGTTGAGTGTACCTAGTGCCTGTGCATGCTTGCACTCACGTATTACCTCCCTCATATAGATATTGGATGAAGGTGGAAGAGGTTAACACATTAACAGCCCCAGTCCCTTCATCCTGGTGTAGAGCTACTAAGAAACAAAGATGAAAAGTACATGCTAATTTTATATGCCTAAGCTGCTGGTTGAAGTACTTCCAGGCACAACACACAAGCCTGAAGCTGTGCCCTCAATGGCATAGGACCTCTTCTGCAGAGACACCCAGCATGGGCACCTCTATAGAGCTGCTTTGTTCACCAAAAGTTTGGGTGAGGAAAAAATAAATAATGAACCAGCTAAGGACACCAACACATAGCACCAGACTCTACCTTGTATACAGTTTTACTCCTTCTGTCCGTGAGATCCAGCTGGATGGGGATATAATCAATGTTGGGTGAGGGGGGCTGCATGTGCTGGTAGCGAAACCCCGTCAGCAGGAACTCCTCACAGCTCACTCTCAGACCGGCCACTTTCTTCAGGTCCAGGGCACAGCCTCCATCTAGACACTTCAGTCCTGCTCCTAGCTCTAGATTGAACAGCCATGCATTAAGACAGCTACTTGAACACAGTGATTGTAAAAACTCACAATCCATCCTCCTGTCTTGGACACATCCTCACTCACTGCCCCAGCACACTTCTACATGTCCCTTCCAGTTGTTCAGCGACTAGATTGCCATTGTTCTGAAAGGTCATAAATTCCTTTACTGAAAAACAAAACAAAAACTGGTTGACCAGTTGTCTCATCAGGCTTTGCCCACCAAAAGTTTGGGTGAGGAAAAAAATAAATAAAGACGGGGTTCTGTGGTATCTGAAAACCTCTGACAAGTATGCCAGTGGCTCCTTGTGGACATTCCCAGCTCACCCACTGCTTCTGTTTACATTATGCAACCTCATGTGGACTGCCTATGCACAGAAATCCCACCTCCCTGCCCCTGCTTGGTCTTTTTTTTTTAGCAAACCTTCCCTTAACTCTTCTCTGGCCTCTTGAACCAGCCTGTTCTGACTTTGAACCCAGAGCTATTTCTAAAAGACTCTATCTTTTCCAACTGTATTTTCACTCTTGCTAGGGAATAATGCCCAGTGACTCTCATTTCCATAATATATGAAACAGAAACTCTACTTTAAAAAAAACCAAAACTTTTTCATTGATTCTTTGTAAATGTCACATCATGCACCCCAATCCCACTCAACTTCCCAACCCTCCATATCTGTCTGCCCTCTGCCCCTGCCACCTCCCAAAAGAAAACAAAATATAAAAATTTAAAAAGCAACAACAATAATAAAAATCTTGCTATGGAAACTGTGGTGTGTCATGGTGTTACATGTTGTCATACAGTATACCCTTCTGCCCAAAATAGCCCCACTCCTTGTCTGGGCAAGGTGGGAGAGCTGCCCCTGGTGCCGCAGGAGCAGGAGAGCTAGCAGGCTGAACAACACAGCCACAACCCAGGCCCAGACCCAGGGCTTGAGTTGACCCACTTCAATATCTACCTCATCTATAAACTGCTGTATTTCTTGAGGAGCCCATCCAACAGAACCAAAGTTGCAAGATCTCCATGACACAGGGTAACTACAGGATATCCGAGAGGAGTCCTAGTGAGGATCCAGTATAGAGAGCATAGCAGAAGCCGCAGGTCTTGAACTAGACCAATGATTGATTGCAATGAGCATTTGCAAGTAAAGCTATTTGGATACCCTACTTGGCTGTGATAACAAAGTGACATGACTGATGTTCATCTTTAGCTGTCTTTAGCTGTAACCTTTTTCCCAAAATTCAAGGTTATACTATGGTTATTTTGAGGTCTTCCCATAGTTGCTAGAACACTACTATTCAGAAAGAAAGTGTTCAGAATGTATTGATTGTATGACTAACTCAAGGAGCACTGTAAAGTACAGTAACTGAATGGATACCACAAAGGGCGTTTTCAGTCAACATTCTGGATTTCAATCCTTGCTGCTACCGACAGTCTTTACTAGAACACAAACCAATAATACTCAGTAAAGACCACACTACTCACACCACTGTTGTCCATTGCTATAATCACAGCTGGAAACTCATGAACACTATTATGGGCCAGACCTGTGGTAAGCACAGTATGTTCCTACTCCATCGTTACACAGCCCTTTAGAATGGCTATTCTCTTTACCCATCTAATCATTTTTTTAATAATTTATTTTTTATTTCTTCAAGTTACATCTCAATCA
>CAJQZJ010000649.1:741099-780569 GCA_907164525.1 Lophiomys imhausi | reverse complement strand
CCAGGGACTTCTCTCTTTTGCTTTTCTGTATCCTCCTTTCTCTCCTACATAGGAGTGAACAGACTTGAGAAAAATGGGACATAGTCATAGTATAGGAAAGAACAAGAAAAAAAGGACAGATTATTGAATATAGCTTTATACCTTTGTATACTGATACCCATCTAATCTTAAACCCACTGATAGCCAAAGTAATAAAGGAAAATACAAACAGCAAACCCATGTATTTCTGATTCTGATTCCAAACCCACAGCCTTAACTAACCTACATTTTTTTTTTTTTTTGTTTTTTTGTTTTTTTTTTTTTTTAAAGATTTTATTTATTATGCATACAGTGTTCTGTCTGCAGGTATATCTGCAGGCCAGAAGAGGGCACCAGATTTCATTATGGATGGTTGTGAGCCACCATGTGGTTGCTGGGAATTGAACTCATGACCTCTGGAAGGTCAGCCAGTGCTCTTAACCGCTGAGCCATCTCTCCAGCCCTCTTTTGTTTTTTGAATGTGCTTTTAGTTACATTTTAATTTTATTTATATTGTAGAAGTCAGCTTTCCCCCTCCACCATGTAGGCCTGGTGATCAAATTCAGGCCATCAGGCTTGAAGGCCAGTGTCCTTACCAACTGAACCATCCTACTGGACTGTGTGCATGTGTTTGTGAGGGGGGTGGGAGCATCTGTCCAAAAGAATTTGCACCTCAGTGTGAATTTGAGAGTCAGAAGACAATTTGGAGGAGTAGGCTCTTTCCTTATGCCATGAGAGTTACAGGCATTGAACTTACATCAGGCTTGGTGACAAGTGTCTTTTCCCCACTGAGCCATCTCACTAGCCCTAACATATTTTTCAACAAGTTAATAACTATATTTGTTAAGTAGAACTTTCTTTCAACATGAAAGATGAGCATTTAGACATTTTTTTTTGGTCAGTTTTAGTAACCTTAACTATTAAGAGGTACATACGGGTCTCAGAGAAAAAGCTGTGTGGCTGATCTCCACGAGGTCCCTGTGGCTTATGATTCACGACAACCAGCTTGCCATGGGCTGGCAGCTGAGTCCTCACTGGGTCCAGTCTGATGGTGCAGTCCAGGCTGGCTGTCCTATCATAATCAAACTGGAGCAGGTTCTTATCAATGGCTTGGGATAATCCATAGAATTCAGTCACTTCCAGCACATTGCTGCTAAGACGGATGATGTTACAGTCTGGTTCCTCAAGATAGACCCGCAAGAGAAAGGTTTCCATGAATGTATCTGTTTCAGTAAATCTGGAGAGAACAGAATAAAAGCAATGGTTTTTGGTGTTCATATTGCCCCTCATGAGCACGGTATTGTGATTGTATGCTTCTAATCCCAGATGAGGAGCTTCCTCCTAGAATGTCATTTCAAAGTCCAGTAGATAAGACCAGAGGTCCCAACATCATACCCCAAGATCTTACCATGTCCTTTCAATTTAAACTCATCAGACAAGGAGGCCTTTCAGGCAATCCTGGCTTTTTAATAAAACTCACTGAGTCATTAGACTTAGTCTTTGGCTTTGGGGCCTTGCCAGGGGCTAATTCGCTTGTCTGGGTCTATGTCATGCCCTCACATGACAGGTTACCCTCCTGCCTGTTTTCGAGGTCCTTTCTGCAGCCTCAGAGCTCCACTTGCCTCCTTGTACTACCTCCTTCACTCACTTGGTGGCTCTCAGCCCGTGGACAGATGTCTTCAATGGCCAGTTTTCATGAACTTTCTTTCAGCAAATTCTATGCCACATGAAGTTCTCAATATATGTGCCTCTGATTCTTTTTTTTTAATAATTTATTTTTTATTTCTTCAAGTTACATCTCAATCACAATCCCCTCCCTACTCCCCCCTCCAGTCCCACCCTTCCACCCTCCTCCCCCTCACCCCCCCATCCTCTCCCTTTCCTTTTTTTTTTTTTTTTTTTTTAGTTTAAGTCTAATGATGCAGCAGCTGCCCTGAGGGGGTTCAGTTAGTTCAAATGGGGAGCCTGAGGTGTCTGTGGACCGTCTTAGCTGACTGAAGCAGGCCCCAAGTTAAGCAGTTGGAGCAGGCTGACTGCAGGAGCTGATGAGAGACACTTGGGCCTGAGTCTTGGGAGAAAGCCTCAAACCTAAGCTGAACTGAGGCAGAGGCTGCCATAATAATGCCAGAGCCAGATTACTATTTGAGGTGTGCCTGCAGACTGACCACAAACCAAGTTGCCCTCACGGATCTACGCTAGAGAATCTTGGTATCCTTTCAAAAAGGTTAGGGTAGGGTTGTTTAAGTGTTGTTATATATTAGGTATTCATTACATAATAATAAATGTAGGTTAATAAAATTTCCATCTACAAAAAAAATAAATAAATAAAACTCACTGAGACCCTATTTCAAAGAAAATCAAAGCCAAAACAAAATAACAACAGATATTGTCATTGACAAAATGTGTACTTCAAATGGAGTTTGATTCCATTTCCTCCTCTACATTTAGGCTCACTGCTCCCATGGCTTCCTCTCTACCTTTGTGCCAATGCTTTTTCTTGCCACTTCCCTTCTTAGCCATCTCTCTTTCAAACCCTGCTCTCAAATTCACCATCCATCCTAATATCTAATGACTACTGAGACTTCAGAGTCCTACCTCTAGCACATGAGTAACTTGAGAGCTTAAAGGCTGTACAGTTCACGGATTGAGTTTCAATTTAGGAGTGAGTTATTGCGTATCAAGAACTTTTGTCCTTCAGAAACGCCATTTTGAATATTCAGCTCAGCACTTGCCATGTATACTAAATGAATAGTTGGTGTTGCCATAGTGACTGTGTTCTAGGATGCTGGCAGAGGCAACTGGAGATGGATCATCATGTTGTAGACGTGAGAACTGTAATAATCGATGAGTGTACCCTGGCAATACAACTCTAAGCTGATGCGTTTGTGATATGGCCCAGGTGTTTCAATAAGGCCTTCACTGCAACTTCATAGGAACCTGTAATAGGCACTATCCATCCCCTTTTACCAATGAGGAAACTGAGGCACAGAAAAGTCAAGAAGCTTGACAAAGAGTTGAATCCAAGGTGAATAAATGGCTTCCTGGTCCCTTGCCTCCAGCCATTTTGAATGCTCTATTACAAATGTCCTTAAAAACAAGCGCATGACAGTTCCTCTAACGCTGCCTTGCACAAGCCTTTCCCCAATCTTCCTACATGCTAGAAAGTCAAAGGGCCTGGAAGCCGATAGAATGCATCAGTCCTAGCCTTCCCTGTCTCTCTTTGAACTTGATTTGGTTTTGACTCTAAAGTTTGGAAAGCTCAAATACCCCATTTTATTGATGCTGTAGCTTCCTGGGGAATCCTTGGTGCCATTTCACTATCTGAGCACAGTTTGTCTGTGACTTTTCTTTGGTGGTTGCAACTGTAATGACTTCCCACTTGCCCCTCTTCCAGTTTCTGTTTCTATGGAACTGCCTATTAAGATATTTCATATAACTGTAACCATATAATACTTGTTATTTGGGGACTGGCTGTTTTCATTTGACACAACGTTTTTAGAATTAATTTGTGTTGTACAAATCAGGACTTCATTAGTTTTTGTGGCTGACTAATATTCCATTTTATGGCTATACTATTCATCAATTCAATTCATTCAGGATTTTAGTTATGAATAAGGCATTATGGTTAAGATTTATGAAAGCTTTTATATTAGCATAGGTTTTCTCTTGTGTATATAGATGAGAGAGGTGTTTTACAGGATTATATAGTCAATCTATGCTTAATTTCACAATTGATTCCAAACACACTTGTGTTATTTAGTGTTTAAAAATGGAAAATACTTGCACTTCCTATAACTAAGCAGCTAGCACTCAAATGAAAGGATTTCACTCAATTTTGTAATAAATTTCTATCAGATTCTCATAAGGAACTTGTTTGTGTTTGTGACTTACACCACAGTAATTGGTTGAACTATCAAATTTACATAATGGGATGGAGTAACAGAAGCCTCTCCCTAAGACTGGAGGGAAACAAAATGAAGGTAGTAATCTGTAGAAGGGCCCCAAGGAGGAAGAGACAAAGGAATTGAAAACTGACTGTAATTGTTGCCTCACCTACTCAGATTTCCAACTTCTGATGATTACTTTCTTATTGGATTATAATGACTCTCCTGAGGTAACATATAGTCATAGAAAATGCTCAGGGAGTACACAGCATGACTATCTGGCAAAAAGAAAAGAAAAGAAATAATAAGAAAGGATTCTATTCCACTTACCTGTAAAGTCTGAGCTTCACAGAGTCTTCATCAAGAATTGGGCATCCATTGTGGACATACTTTACTACGTTGGGAAGGAAATGGCAATCAAATACCTGGTTCACATGAAGAAGAGAATGTCTATGAGAAAACCAGTACAAAGTTTTCTTTCTCTGGCCCTATAGTATTGCCTGAAGAACTATGGACTAGCTTATTATGGTGACATACACTTGTAATCCCAGCACTTGGAAAGCTGATGCAGGAAGATCTTCATGTGTTCAAGCTCAGCTTGGGCTACATAGTGAGTTCAAGGCCAGCATCAATGAGAAACAAACAAACAAACATAAAGCTCCTTAAAGGGAATAAATTTATTCTGGAGCCATTTGAGTGATCATAGCCTGGGAACACAGATTTAGGTTATTCTAAATTTAATGTTTCCATGTGGAAGCAGCTTCACGGAGTTTTACAGTTTTACAGAACAAAAAAGTCATTAAATCAAGACAAGTTTAAAATACGTGAATGTTAGGGGGGGCAGTTATAGCAAGATGAGGGGAGACTGTTGGCTTTTAACCTCAGATCTCCTCTGATGACAGCCATAGCTGTGGAGATGGTAGAAGCCAGTGGTCTGCTAAGTTAACAGACTTCAAAATATTTTTATCTATTAGACACAAGTTGCTAGTTCCAATAAGGAGGTGAGCAAGGACTGGCTATTTACGGACTACAACATTCCAACCCCTCACTGAAGCTTTAATCAGTCAATTAGTCTGGGCAGACACAGCTTCTTTCCAAGATCCTTGTTCACACCAGTCTGGGCTGTTTACTGAGACTCTGTCTCAAAAAGAAAAGGGGGGAAGGGGATGGGGGAGAGACCTATGTTTTATTAGTGGTGTGGGTGCAAGTATCTTTTTACCACCAACGACCCCTTCTTCCCTACCCCATGCCCACTCGTCATCTTGTTTATAGTTGTGTCTTGTTTTGTTGCTGTCTAAGTGACAATAATCCAAACAGGTCAAACAAACAAATTAATAGATGTTATGTGTCTAAATACTGATATGTCTATAAACTATAATGTTTTATAAATATCTGCTATTCATCAAAAAGAATATTTATCCCATTCAGGAGCTTATAGCAACTGAATTAGATAGGTCTTTCTGGGTGTATGAACAATACATACACCCACCCACAAACACATTGTTCTGTGTGGTTTTATGTTTTCTTTCTTTTTTCAAATAAAGTCTTTATGTTCAAAGATGGAGGCACTCATTGTGCACTTTGCTATGTTGATGAGAGCCAAACAGGATCTACAGTTGTTTCTCACACATTCACAAATGACAACTTTCATAGTTATAGAAAAAAACAAATGACTGATGAGGATCATGACAATTTACTCTCTTTCAATAAATGTATAATTAACCATATCATTATATCTCATAGAGAGTCATTAAAGAAGTGATTCTATATTAGAACCCTGGATTTTTGCTTTGTTTTGTGTTTTAAAGACTTCTGCACAAGTCATAATCCTCCCCCTGCCCTGACCAAGGTGGCAAAGTTCTGAGAAACATTCTTATATGTGTCCCCGCATAACTGCTGTGGTGTTTTTAGCACCTTTTACAGCCTTAAACGTTTCCAGACCACATAGCCCACCCTGGGAAGACACTCTCACCAGTAAGAATGAGTTTCTAGTCCTCTTTTGAATTGACAGCCAGGAAGAAGATAAAGGGAAGCCCTTCACATATCATTGACAAATAGCCACGGTAATAAAGAGACAATCTGCTTTGCTAAAAGAAACATCTGTTCTGTGTTTCCTAATATGTTTTCCTTTTATAAAAGGCGACAATCATGATTGACCATAAATTTACTAACTAAAACAAAGGAGAGCTAAATCCTTTTCTAATTACTGTCTAGCTTTGTTTTTTTCCACTTCATCTGCTTTTCAATTACAATTTATAATTAAATTGTCACACATTCCTGACTCATTACTCACTTTAATGACAATGAAGTGGCTCAAACTAGAGATGTTTTCTTAATGCTGTATTTCAGATTCAAAAACAGCAAGCTCAGCACTAAAGCAAGGTGATTTTCCATCCAGAAAACATTTTGCTTTGGTCCAGGTGTGGAGTGCTGAGGGAGAGGAAGTTTTGCCCTGGAATCTGAGAGCACATGGCCTTTGACCTGTCTAATTGGTCATCCAAGAGACTGTAGGGACAGAAGGCACTAGCATGAACCCACGCAAGTGGCGTCCCAAATATGCAGTGGGAATGAACCTGTTGGTTCTAAGACAAACTTCAGTAATGAAATGAAAACACTAATTGAACAGATGTTAAACAAAGCATTTCTGTGTACATCCCACAAAACTGTTCATTACACAGCAGGGTGTTGCTAATACAATAGTCTTGCTAGGAATGGGTTCACATAAGCCTAGCTTGAAGCTGACTGTTAAGCTCTATTAAGGAATAATATTTGTTTGGCTGTGTGTGTGTGTGTGTGTGTGTGTGTGTGTGTGTGTGTGTGTGTACATGTGCACTTATGCACTTAGCCATGCTTAATTCAAAAACTCATAATAAATAAATCCCTGAGAAAGACTGAACCACTCTGGTTTCAAAATAAGCATAAATTTTCCTCAAACCAGACTTTACCTGGGAATCTTATTTCCACTGAAATGGTTAAAATTTAAAATTAGAAAAAAAAAACTGGAGAGAAATGTTTCTATAAACATATATATGACACATGGTAAACCAGTAATGAAGCTTAGAGTGTAATGGACTACCAAGAAATACATTTTAGGATGTACACATCAATGTCCACTTGAGTGTTACAAATCCATTTCCTGTGTCATATTTACTCCTAGAAACACACACACATACATTCAGTACCAGATTGGACTTTTTTTTCCAAAAAATCAGCAGATGCTAGATGATAAGGGCACATTTGTTCTTCAAAAATTAAGATTTCTAAATTTAGTTAGGTATTTTATTGTCTCTGTTGCGTAGTATCTTCCCAATAACCAGATTTTTACATTAAAATCAGAGAAAATTTGATGCAGAGATGACTTGAAGATCTTAGTCATCACGATTTATCTTTGTCATTCTGGGGTCTGAGCATGACCTAAAAATGTCTCAAAACCAACAAGACTCAACTAAGAAATCAGCCTAACAACCTTGCTATCTTCTCTAAAGTCACTTGTAATGAATGAGATAATTTTGAGCCAGAATAACCCTGTAAGGCTGGTCATAGCATACCCTCCCAGTGACCACTCACCAGAGTCACCCTCTCTCTGTCTCTGCTAAGACACAGAAATTCTCTGCAATGAGAAGAAACACTTCAAAGGTTTCTCAAAAACAGAGCATTGTTAAGAAAACTGTATACACATCTATATGAGTTTAACCCTTGCTTCCTGCAATGTGCTAATATAATTCAAATTAAACCATGTTAGTGGCAGGCTTATTATCTGAATCCAGTCAAGAATATTCAAGCTATCAAGATAACTCAGAGGGTAAAGGCATTTTGCCACCAAGCCTGAAGACCTATTCAATCCCCACAGTTCAAGGAGAGAACCAACTCCTGAAAGTTCTTCTTTAACCTCCACGAACATGCTGTGGCAAGCCCGTATCCAGACACACACACACACACACACACACACACACACACACACAAATAAATAAAATAAATTTACTTTTAAAAGTATTCAAAAACATGTTTCACCTCTTTGAAAAAAGCAATGGGATTCCATGCCTCTGTCTTTCAATGCCTTAGTTTCAAATATGATATATACTTTTAATGATGACTTGAGAGACCCTTTACCTATTCCCTCTGCCTTTCCACATTGTGAACGCAGTGTCTGTTCCCACACACACAACCCAGGCGCGCGCACACGCACATACTCACTTCTGAATAGAAATGAAATGGGGCCTACCTGTGGAGTGAGTCTCCCAACCCTCTGGGTTATCGGTTCATTCATCACCACCTCCACTCTGCAGGCATCCTTCTCTTTAGGGATGGCAAACCTCAGGTGATCTTCAGACAGGAAGGCAGAGCTGCCCTTCATCACCCTCAGGCCCTTGTTGACGCTGATGAAGGTGGCGTTTGCGGGGCCCAGGTGCAGCAGAAGCAGCTGGAGCAGTAAGAACAGCGGGGCCTTAGGCCCGGTGCAGCTTGGAGAGTTCATGATGCCAGGGTCAGCTCTGCCCACAGGCACAACAAAGCAGGGTTCCTACACTTCCTCCCGGAGTGTCAGCTCACGGTCCTCGGGGCGAGACCAGGGGTCCCGACAGCATGCCCCAAGATCTTACCATGCCCCTTCCATTCAGACTCAGACAAGGAGGCCTTTCAGGCAATCCAGGCTTTTTAATAAAACTCGCTGATCACTCCTGACAACGCTGGCAAGATTAATGTCCCTCCCAAGTGCTCTCCTAATCCTGCAAACAGGAGAAGAGGTTGGAGGAAAATGAGAGAGACCGAAGGTTTGCAGGCTATTTAAAGAACTATTCTCAACAAAGGGATCTTTCAGCTGGCCTATAATTTCAGCTAAATTAAAAGCAAATAAACTAACTTGACCTTCAGGCCCATCCAAAAGGCAAGGAGGCCATTTCATTTCTCTGTTTGTAGCTGCTGCTTCCGAATGCAATGGACCTCAACTCGGATGTCAACTGTGTGGTCCTGCAGGACTCCCGGGCCTGATTGCTTGAGCCCAGCGTCAGGTCCTCCCAGATCAGTACAAGTGGTGCGCACTTTGCTTTCATTTCTCTATTTGTTAAATATGGGCCACACTCTAGTCTGTGTCAGAATCCAATAACATTATTCGAACATCATTTTAGAGCATGGATAATTCAAAATCAATAGAATCCAACCAAGAAGTATGCCTAGCAATAGGTCCAGTGAACTTAGATGGGCAATGAATGAGGTCACATAGAGACTCTATAGAGAAACTGGTGGAGGTGATTTTTTTTTTCAAAACAAGCATTCAAGCTACTGTTGAAATACAAAAAGAACTGTGAAGAAAGCGTGGCACAGCTCGAAGTACACAGCTAATGAAGCTGTATGACACACGTTTCTATCCTCATCTATAATTCTGCTATAATGTTCTTGATTGTCTCAGATGGAGTTGTTTTCCTATCCACAGTATCATGATTTTTTTTCTGTTTTATAAGAACTGAAAAGACTTTAAAATAAATGCATTACAACGTATCTCTAAATCCAGAGTGCATTTGGATGACTAGTGGCAGTTTCCTACGCCCATGGAAAAGCCTCACACCAAGGCAAGGGCAGGGCTTAGGGGTAGAGCTCTTGATTTAAAGTGTACCTCTTCATAATTTCAATCTTCCTACTAAGAGGAACTGTAGAATACATAAGTGAAAACAAAATAACTGTCAGCAGGTGTACCCAAAAACCCCTGTGGTACTCCTCCTTCCCCCACATTGCTCCCAGCCCTCCACGGCCACCCCCACAGCCCATAGAAGCAACTAGTGGCTGGGAAGGCTTTGATGAGCACCAAGGGAAGTAAAAATCAGGATGGTTTTGCAAGACAGGGATGCACTGGCCAAGAAGTTTAGGTCCCCTTCTTGTGGCAGCAAGAACTTCATCATAAAAATTCAGAACACTTTGACAAGTCGTTTTCTTCTGATCTGTGAGAGAAGTATGAAGAAAGTACAGCCAATGGCAGAAAAACTATGCCTGTTGACAGTGCTGCAGATGGCGCATGGTTCTGCATAAGGAACAGAACGGTTGTTCATGCACAGCAAGGAAGCTGGGAAAAGCATGGGGGTTGGTGGGAAGTGTGGGCAATGCAGCCTCCTGTATGCAGGGCTGTGGACCAGCGGAATGAGAGCCCATCCTCACCCCGCTAAGACAGTGAGCAAGCTGGGCACTACAAGCATTTCTCCAGACAGCAGCTTTTTATTTTTCTTTTCTGTTTTTAAATCACTGCGTTTCTTATTGTCTTTACCACAAACATTTTAAATGAAATGGTTCCAAAGCATTGGTTTCATTAGGTCGTGTCTTTGATGGATAACGAAATGTGTTTGTGCTGATTTTACAAATGCCTTGTGGGGCCCACCCCCAATACATTAAAGGGAAATTTGTCCCACTTCATTATTTGAAAACTTTCACAGATGGCATCTGTCCTGTCACCTGAGGGGGTGTAAGCTTTACAGCTCGGCCTGTTTTTAATGACATCAGTCCTAAAATAAAACTGTTCACAAACTCCCACTGACCATGCTGTCCACACTCAAGCTGAATTCGCTTATTTGTGTAAAAATGCAAATTTGGTTGTGGAATTTTTCACAACAAACTCAAATCTTTTTACCATTTCCATTTGTCATCCAAGATCACACAGAGTGAGGGGATAAAGGAAAAAAGTACTTTTTGGGACTTGGGCTAGCTGAGGCAACAGGTAACCGCTGCAAGGGCTCCCTTGCCCGGGCACAACTACCCAGCCCCTTTCATTGCCTCTTTCTACACCACTGGGCCTTTTTAAAACCACACTTAAATTTATTTGCACATATGGGGGTATATGTGTAGGTGTGTAGTCAGAGGACACCTTGTGAGACTTGATTCTGTCCTTCCACCATGGAGTTCCCTGGGTGGAACTCAGGTCCTCAGGTTTGACTTGACTCTCTAAGCCATCTCCCCAGTCCCCACCTGACATTTCAATGTTGGTCACTAGAGTCCAGAGTCCATTTCTTGTGACCACTTGTGTCTTTCCTCTATGCCCATAGATATTTCTTGGAACTGAATACCATTTACATGCTAGTGAGTGCCCTGTAAGCCCTTTTCTTCATAGCCATTTGTATATTTCTACTTGTCATCAGCAGGCATCTCCTTCCTTAAGTAGCCAAATGAAGCTCCTGGTCACCCAATTCTGGTTAAGTTAATCAATGGCAACTCCAACTTTTTGGCTGATTCCTTTCTTGTCTTACTCTTAATATCTGGGCAAAAGCTTGTTGGCTCATATTTGTTCTTCATGCTAGAAAGGTCCCAGGGCAAATACCATAATTCCAGCCTTCTAGTATCTGAAGGGCCTTTTCCCTTGAGCACCAAAAGGACCTGTGGTATTTTCAGGACACGTTTTAGGACACAGAAGACTGTCTTAGCAGAAGCATCAGGCTCTCGGCTGACCTTGAAACAGCAAGCCTGTATGAGTTCTCTTGCCACAAGGAAATAAATTTTGCAGGCAATCAGCCATGAGTGTCAAAGTGGATTCACCTTAATCAGTCTCCCAACTTGACTGGAGCTCATTGAGCTGAACTCACAGCAAAGAAGCCATGGAAGCGACAAGTGGAGCCCAGCCTAACAGAAACTGTGAAATTAGACACTGGAGTTGATTCAAGATGTGAAGGATACAGTGATTTGTTTGTTCAGAGAAAATCAGTGGTCTTTCTTTAAAACATAACCAGAAGCCAAGCACTACTTCCCACTTTCGATGTATCAGCCTGGTCCACTCTCCAACACCTCTGCAAACACATCAAGAGCCTGTTGTTCAAGCCTTCCCTTTAAACATTTCTCTGGATCATGATTGAGGTTCCTAGAAAAAGTTGTTTATGCCATATTGTTGGAGGAAGGTCTAATATATTGCTTCTGATAGGCTGATTTCAGTGCTGAGATCTGGTTACCGCCCCTTCTGAGGCACTCTCTTGATTGGTTAATAAAAGTCACTGGTGGTCAACTAGCTGAGTGGAAAGAGTATAGGAAGGTTAGACTTCTTGAGACAGAAACAGGAACCCTGTGTTTTACAGAGAGGAATCTCTCTCTCCGCCAGAAAACATAGAAGCAGACAGACATGTTTGAGAACTCTGGAAGTTAACAACAGGCCACATGGAGGTTTGGGATTCTGTGGTCAGGGTTAATTTAGATTAGCTAGTTGAGAGTCTGCCCAGCTAAGGCCTAAGTGTTGAAACATTAAAAGGTGTTGGTGTATTTACTTATTGGGGAAAGCACTGCAGTAGCTTATAGGCCACCAATCCAAGCAATCGAGGGCCATCAGCCTCGTGCCGAACCGCTGCGGCTGTCCCTCCAGGTCACCAGCAATTCTGCTCATCTAATATAATAGTTTGTAGTTATTAATAAGTATCCAGCAACTTCACAGTTGTCCCTCCAGGCATACATACTTCTAAGGCAAGTCAAGCCTGCTGATCTCCCATCAAGCTGCCAGGTTCTGTTCTTATCTTTCCAGGAGATTAAAAGCACCCAACTAAGGAGTTCAGGGAAAACTGGACAACTGAAACTTTTGAAGAAAAAGAACCAGACACCAAAGGAGATAAGACAAAGTAGCCCCACAGACTGCCTCAATAGCTGTTTCCTCAAAAATCTACATTCAGAATAACTTCAAAATGGATAGCTAAGACAGTCCAGACTCACAGACTGTTCTAGCCAGGACTTCAGTAAAGCCCTGAACTTTCCCACCCAAAGTTCAGTTTCTGACTACAAACTTCTCAGGACATTTAAATTACTGAGCACAAAAAGACTGGACAACAAATGTTACTATTAACTTGCTTAACCATTTTTCCATTCTTATTTGGGCCTCCAAACAGGTTTCCTACCTCCCAAATCAGCAGGAAACAATTTTAAGAGATCAATGTCCCATTCTCAGAAGGTGGGGTGGGTGATAATTGATTTAAAAGACTGCTTTTTCTTGACACAGAGTTGGACTGTTCAACATTCCCTGTGGAAGTACATTCCAACAGGTGATTTTTTTTTTTTTGGTTGTTTGATGAGTTAAAGATGTTTGTCGTCATTTAGAGTGATTGGTTACAAGTTGTTTAACGATTTTGTTAAACAAGGTTTAGGAGGTTAGACCCAGGAATTTCTCTCTTTTTCTTTTCTCTGTCCTTCTTTCTCTCTTATGTAGGGGGAAAGACTTGAAAAGTTTAAAAAAGGGATATAGACATGATACAGGAATGATAAAGAAAAAGGAGTAGATTATTAAATCTACTCATATCTTTGCATATTGATACAAAATTAAGGTTATATTTGGCTACATTGGTATAGATCTTTTTATATTGATAGAAAATTAAAGTTAACTCTTTTTAAGGTATTGTACCTATGTAATTCTTAAAATGCAATGTGGAGTTCTAGGCCTTTTGATGGCAGCTATCACAAACTGTTTAGAATAATTAAGAAATGCAAACTAATAGTCATTCAAACTTGTCATTTTTAGGTACCAGTTTAATGTATCACAGATGTTTTCTAAGCTAATCAGATATTAAGTTGCTAAGAGACAAGCAACATTTGCTTATTCAGATGTATGGAGATGGATAGATAGTCTTCAAAAACCTCAAGAGATCTGTAGACTGTGGCATTTAAAGATGTTTTAATAACTTAAATTTTGATATTGAGACATGTCAGCTACTGACAGCACCCCCCATTCTACTTCAAGTAGATGATGAGTATTGAAGGATTTCTACTTGGAGATGGCTGCATTAGTGGCAAGATAGCCATTTGGACAAGAAAAAGCCCTTGCTTCAACTGTAGACAGAATGATGTCCAAAAAGGATAAAACTTGGAAGCAGGTAAGTCAACAACCTAACTCCGCCAAGACAGGGTAAGCAAGTTCTCCATAATTCCTACTTTACAATTAATGTCTGTCAGAGATACTGGGCCAAAAGGCTGAAGATAGATGCTCCAACATTATAGAGAGAAATTGGGAACTGTTTAGGCAACCCGTTGTCATTTCTTACTTTTGGAATCTGCTTGTTCTGCACTTCCTGTTTATTCAGAAATATTTATCCTTCTCAGGTCTCTGATGTGGTTGAAGACTAAATACAGTCTCAAAGTTAAATTTTAAGTTGTTTATGAATTAAAATGATGTTCTAGGTCTAAGAAGAATTTTTTAAGTTGGCAATGCATGTTAGGATGGAAACTGAGTTAGGTATAGAACTTTAAACTTATCAAGATAGATAGATAATAGAATATTATTATTAGTTCCCAAATACATATGGACTGGACATTGGGAATGTATATTATACCTTATAGTTTCCATAATTGGTGCCTAATTATTCTTATTGTTTTGTATTGTATTTATTGTTATAAGAAAAAGAGCCTTTTATTGGACTAATGGGAAACCTAACACATCTTGAAATTTTCATTTTCTTGGTCTCAACATAGGGCCAAGTCAGCTCCTCAGAATCTACCTACCAATGGCTTTCTTAGGTCATTGCTATGGGAGCCCATGGATCAGAGAGTTACTGGGGTCCCTTCAGGGTTGAAGTAGAAAGGTCACTGGGCTACATTCCTCTAGGGAGCTTAGGGCATGGCTTTGAGCTATATTAGACTACATTTTGATTTTGCAATAGAAGCAAATCCTGTCAGCTTGCTCTCAAAGTTCAGCTGTTGCCCAGTATTTTAAACTCCTCATGTCTCGCCTGCAAATCAGTTCTGCTTTTCCTGACCATTTCCCACCGTCCTTCATGTGAAAATCATGTATTCTAAATATCCCTATGCAAGCAAATTCAAATGTGTGAAAATGTTCTGAAAGTGTAAAATCGCCCTGCATTGGACTCTTTCTTATAAAAACCCATGAAGGTTTCTTTACCTAAACTTTCTATCTCGTGAACTGTCCTGAACAGAAGAAACTAATTAAATGTCATTTCATTGACAGGGCATACCTGTGTGCTTGGATCTCTTTCCTAATTATTTGTGGTTGAGCCCTAAGAGCAAGTATTCTCTGTGTTGGTGTAAACTCTTCTGCTATCACCTTGGCACAAAGAGAGCAGCAGTGCATCCCTGTCCCTTCTAATGGAGACAGAAATTCCCGGTTGCTGTTACCAGTGGTCGCTGATGAGAACAGCACTCACTGTCCCTCTCTGGATTTTACAGTAAAAGACATGGCAAGCAACTGCCCTCCTCTGCCTAGTCCCAGCATAGACATCAAACCATCGGTTATCTAGCCCATGGTCTTTTTAATTCGGTTTGTACTTTGCAGAATTTTTATTACTATTCTTCTCAGCACCATGCCTAGCAGTTATTACCCATTTATTGAAGATGATAAGTGTGCTTTTTTTATCTTGCATGTGGGTGAGGCTGCCTGGCTCACAGCTTTATCTATCGATGGTGAACCTGTCTATCATCTATCTATCTGTAGCTGTCATCTACATCTGTCTATTATCTATTTATATATTTGCTTATTTTGACTTAGAGTGTCATGATGCTGCACAGCCTATCGTCACACACATGGCAAACATCTGTCTCAGCTTCCCAATTACTGAGATTAGGACCATGTGCCACTATGCACCACCATTTGCCACCATGAACCACTGTGCCTGGCTCTGACTCACAGCTAAGTTATTACATGTGCCCTAAGAGCCCCTGGGGAAGAAAATAAACCAATAAAAAAAAATAGAATCTTGTGTAAAAAAAAAAAAAAATAGCCAGCTCGTGATCATCCCATCCTACCCACCCAAACATCCAGAGACTCTTAGATCCTTGGTGAGAACGGAGAAGAGAGTCAACACAAGTTTTTACTCATTCCCACATTAAAACCTTGCAAGTTCCAATTAGAGTAAACTTCAAAGTTGCCTTGGGATTTTTATGATGTGCTTTTTAAATAAACAAAATTTTTATGCGAATATTTTCCAGAACAATTTCTGTAAATCCAAATGTAAAGTTGTAAAAACCTACGGCTGAATATAATTGCCCATGGGACAACTGAATTGAATTCAAATCACATGTGGTATGAATTGGCCACCAAGGGCATTGAAATGTAAATCAGGAAGACTCCTGGGAAAGAGCCATCTGGTCATCCCATGGTAGAGAAAGTCCTTCTCTGTGTGTAGCTGAGGAAATGAAGTCCCTTTGCCAGGGATCTGCTCTCCCCTTTTCCCTGAGGTAAGAAAAGTCTAATTGTGCCTTGTTACAAGCCACCAGGAGTGAGCATTCTAAATCTCCCAAGATCTAAAGGTGGGAGATGTGTCTAACTCAGGGCTCTTTCTTCCTCTTTCCTAAGGACCTCATTCATGTCTCCCCATCACCATCCAGTCTTCCTCTTTCCTAAGGACCTCATTCATGTCTCCCCATCACCATCCACCCTTGAGCCATATTCTAAAAAGACAACTGAAGCAGGCTCTTCAACTGCCTATGGAGTTCAACTGCTCCAGTAACCCCAGGAGTGGAAAAGCTGTACAATCTCACCAAACAAGAGATTTGCAAAGTGATTTTCTTAGACTACAATAATGGGGAAAGAAATAGCCTGAAAATTCTAAGGATATTTTTTTCTTTAAAGAATTTTTTTGAGTGTGTGCTTTTTGCTAATAGTATTTTCTTACTATATCGATTTTGAAGATCCTTAAATTATATATTCTGTATTTTTAAGTTAATTTACTTTTAAAAAATTAATGGAGGAAGCAATGTTATAGGATGAACCAACCTGTATTTTATTCTCTTAAGAGTCTGCAATTATGAAGGGGCTTGTTGGCTTTGAGCCTTTAAACTGGCTGAGCTGTACTGCTTATATGCCTCTTTTAATTTATTTCCCCTAACATACCTATAAAATAGTCATTATTATTATGATTTTATAAACTATGACTTTTAAAGTGACCTAAAAGTCATAATAAAACTAGCACTTCTTAAGCAGATAATAATAATTATTATTATTATTATTATTAATAACAACACTTGTTAAGCACATATTTTAAGACTGGAGTTATTCAGAGTGCTCGACACACACACCTTGCTTTCTCTTCATGGCTGTTTTAGGAAGTAGATAGTGATTTTTTATGTATTGGGGAAATACAGAGTAGGTCACTATCCAAGGTCTGAGCTTGTACTCAGTAATGGGGCCCATTTTATCCAAATCAAAACTCTACCACTTAGCTGCTGTGTTACACTGACTCACATTGAAAGAAACCTTTTTACTCTTACCAGTTTGCTTCACAAGCCCTAGGGGTCTTTTATCTGCACTATTTAAACTTTTAATGATCTCCTCTGTGGTTCCGAACAGCACTGGATAACTGCACTCAGGCAGTTTCCCTGGAGGTAATGATGGCGGAAGGAACTGGCTGTTATTTAAGAGCATTAATCAGTAAAGGTGCCTGCCTACCCCCATCTTAGTGTCTGACCCCTTACACTCTGAGCAAAGTTTAAAGGCCTCGAAGCCAATGAGCCCTTTCATAATTGCAGCCTCTAAATAGTTTAAAATACAGAATGTATAATTTGAGGATCTTAGAAATCAACTAGCCCATCTATTTCACTTTATGTATCAATTTCTTTGCTTTCTCTGAATACATATGCCTGTGGGAGGAGGCATATACGCGTATGTGTGTGCATATACACTGTTTTACCTTTAATTGGAACCATACTCTAAAGAGATGCTGTCATACTTTTCCATTGGCATGGCATTCTATCACAAACACTTCCCTTAATATTAAACAACCCTTGTTGTCTTTTAACCTGTGCACTATGTGCGCTGCAAGGGCTCCTTTCTATAATCACTCCACTGCTGCACTCACGTAGTTACTATAACAGACACTTAAAACCTGGGTCTGTTAAAAGGCACTGGCTCCTGGCTTGGGCCCACAAGGTCACTATAACCAGGATAAAAACATGTCCTCTCTTCCTTCACTTTTTATTTCTCCTTTACTTTCGTCAGATCCCTGTTTGACTTGACATTAAGTATGTACTCACTCTAGGAGAGTCTGTCTAGTTGTCTACCGATCAACCTCATCTGCATGGGTGTGTACTTACTCTAGGAATGTCTGTTTAGATATCTACCAACCAACCTCATCTACATGGGTGTGTACTTACTCTATGAGTGTCTGTCTAGATTTTTACTGACCAACCTCATCTGCATGAGTGTTTACTCTAGGAGTGTCTGTCTGAAGTTGGTACCTAACCAACTTCTTCTGTCTTTGAGGATGAAAGCACAGAGGTGTCATTCTCTTAACACTGCAGTCAGAACAAAATCTGGAAGGCCAGGTTAGCCACCCCATCAGGGTGATTATCCACAACAGTTACACTGCACCCTGGAGTAGAAGCAGCCATTTCTAATAGGGATTGCATCACACCATGTTGCAGGACCAGTTATGAGACAATAATCAAGATGACTACATCTTGACCAGGACAGCTTCATTACTCATACCTCTTGACCTTTGCCCTAACTGTTCTTTTGTTTAAACCTAAAGTTCATGTTAGCAACCCATATACAAACTTAGGGTCATTGAACTCTTTTATTTGTTCCAGTTTCCAGTGTATTAATTAAATCTCCTTTCCCTGTTTCCCATAGTTACTCATTCCTTAGGATGGGTGGTCATATCTGGCTTATCCAGGTCACCTGAACCAGACTTCTGCCTAAAACTCTGGCTGTATTGCTAATTACTCTAACAATAGATAATGAAAATCCCTTAATTATAAATTAGTCCCTTTCTCTAAGGTTTTTCCTTTTAATGGATCCTAGGGATGGGAATTACATGGTCAACAGGTATGAACTTACTGAGACTATTACACCCAGGCTCTCCGCAAAGACCAGCTGTACTCTCACCAGCTCTTCTCATGGATGGCAATAATACCATGCCTTTCATAAGAAAGTTCAATTTGTATTTCCTGGCTTGAGTTGGGAGAGTCTACTTCCTTTCTAAAGAGTTGTCACCAGTATTTTCTCTCCTAGAAGTACTTTCACCCTACAGAAGAACAGAAGTCCTGTGGCACTTACGTGGCTACCAACACTACATGGTTACCTGCATCCAGTCTTGGACTGAGACTTCTGACACTCAGCCAGGTGCTCTCTCTTTCACCTACTGAATCTTCCAGAGATCACAAGTGCTTAGTCCAGAAATGACCCTCTCATTATAGCCTTCCTGGAGCCGGCCCCCAGAAAGCACTGAACTCAGGACTGTGAAGATAGGCTCTCCCTCTAGGAGGTTATGATTGAAGATAAAGAAGAAAATACAGTCAAAGAATGCATGAGTAGATGTTACATCTGAAGCAAACAATCTTTGTGTGAAAGAATATGGAGATGTGAGGTAATCAAAAGAATTAAGAGACAAGAGACTTCTTGAGAGACAAAGGTTTTATGGAGGAGATTTGGTATCAGGAACATGATACTATAAAATGGTATTTGTCATACTAGTGTAAGAGTAAATTGCCCCAGTGAATCTGCCAAATCCATCAAAATATATTTAAAGCAACTTCTGTGTCACTGGAAAAACACTGCTACTTCAGCTATGCTGTGCAACTTGTAGCATCTTACTCACATGCCATCCGTGATGACATTCAAACTCACAGATGTCACTACAAATACCTCCTGGGAGAGATCTGGCATTGAGGGAATGCTTCTGGTGACCTAAGAAACTTGTTCACAAATGGCAGAAACTGTGATGTGGTTTGATCCCTGGTTACAGTATGACCAAAAAAGTGAGAGGGTTTGATTAGATGTGGGGTCTGCCTCACAGCAAGGAATTCACATCTTCCCATAAGCCCAGTCAACAGTCTATGGCTAGGGTGGTCATCATCCCTACAGGGAAAATCACTGTTGTTTTGTCATGGACATGCTATGGCTGTCAAGCTGCCTTCTCAGCAACTGTTTATAGCCATACACTAGTGCTGCTGTCAACTTGGCTCAGAGACGCTTCTGTTGGCAACACAGGGTAGAAACGCATAACTAATGACAATCTGTGAAGCAAGTGATAACTGACCGCTCAGACAGAAGTGGGACATTTACATCACTTCTGTCAAGACTCCTAGAATATAACAGGGTGGAAAGAATATAAGAGGCTGAGGAAGAGGTGGAGTGTCATGGAACACTGACTTCCAGGCATGATGTGGCTGTTACAAGCTTAAGCTCACAGAAGTTGTGATTACCAGCCCAACATCTGCAAAAGGATGCTGAGCCTATCAACATCTGTCATGGAAAGAGGAGAGATTCGTAGGGTCCATTCTTCCTTGAGGATTTACGTGAACTAATGGCTGGTGGAGAAGGAGAGATACTTTCTTTAGTGGTGTAGCCACTGGTAAGGTACCCTTGCTTCTGTAAATAAACCCTCTTCCACACTCTTATAAGCAAGTCTCATGAAGTTCATTGGGACAAAAACAACAACAAAACAAAACAAAGGTGACTAGTTAGAAAAGGGAAGAGGGTCAGCAAGCAGGGAGGAGGACAAGATAAGGTAATGGGGGAATGAACATGATTGAAATAATTACATCTATATATAAAAGTAGCTCAAGGAAATCTTTTGTGGGTAATTAACATATGCTAATAAAAGATTTAAAATAACAAAATCCTAGGACTAGAAGAAACTTCTCCACATTAAACACATAATCATCATCATCATAATAAATAAGCATGTATTATTCACTTGTACCTGGCACTATTTAGGCACACTTAATCTTCATAACAACATATGGATAGAGTCTATGATTAGTCCCATTTTGCAGCTAAAGGAACAGAGAAGCAATTTGTTAAGCTAAATGCTTATAGAATAGCTGGGATTCCAATCCCAGCAGAAAGGCTAAGAGTGCAGAAGCCTGACTACCCAGGACTTTGTGTTCCACCACACAGTGGTCTGCATGAGGAAGTGGGGTCTAAGGAAGATCATGCATTTGCCGGGACACAAGAATTGGTTCCACTGTTTTATTTACTGGTACAAAGCAATAAGGTATGGCAGTGAAGCCAGCACCACCCATGAAATTATGGGGAAAACCAAAGTCCTTAAACTGACAAACTAACAGAATTCTAATGGGATGCTCTTCCCTGCTGAAGGTTTGAGCACAGTTTTGAAGAAGTCTTCAGCATAATTTTATTTATTTCTTGCTCTCTCTCTCTCTCTCTCTCTCTCTCTCTCTCTCTTTTCCCCTGAGAGTCTCAGTAGGTAGCCCAAACTGACCTCAACCTTACAATTCCCATGCCACCATAGGCTCCTAAGAGCTTAGACTACAAGATGTGTGCCACCATGCTCTATTGTTTTTAATAATTAAGAAAACTGTAAATAAATTTCTGGTTTGATATTACTAAAACCTGGTAATGAGAGAAGATTTTTTTTTTCCTCTGATGCAACAAATCGAAGAGAAAGAGAACACAGAAGCCAACCAAAGGCTTGGGAGCCCTTGTTAAGGCCACCGTTTCTTTAATCAAAGCCTTATTCTTTCTTGGAGTTTGTTTCTTATTATAAAATTGAGACACAACCAATACTTTTCATGGATATAAAATAGTTAAATGTGATAATATCTATACCTGTCAATCAAAGCCTCTATAGTCCACATGCACACATGTGCACAAACAGGCATACACACACACACACACACACACACACACACACACACACACACACACACAAATAAGTTAAGGGTCAAGCCAGATTAATTCTCTTTCTTTTCCTTTCTATCCCAAACTCCTAAAGAAATTTTTCTAAAAGTTAGTTTTAAAATTAGCCCTATAGGGCTAGGAATGTGGCTCAGTTGGCAGAGTGCTTGCTTAGCATGAAAGAAGCTGGGTTCAATTCCCAGGAATCCATAAACTAGATGTGATGACACACCTATAATTCAAGCATTCAGGAGGTTGATCCAAGAGGATCATAAATTCATGGTCACCATCTGCAGCAACGGAGATGAACGAGGTAAGACAGAGCATGCTGTCCCATCTCGCTCCTGAGGTATGGGGGCCAGCTGTGATTTTAGCAGGTTTTCTAGCTCCCTCCATGCCAGGGAACTAAACCGAAGTGCCTGATAAGCACTATCAGATCTCACTGGCCCCCAGGTTCTGCCCCTATGCTGACCTCCATTGGAATGCACAGCTGTACCAGTATTGGTTAATACAGGCCCTGCTGAAGTGTGCAGTGTGGCTCACCGAGCCTAATGGAATTAGGAAATGTGAAACATAATCTGCCTTCTTACACAGAATTTGGCTGTAGAGAGCACAGGGAGCAGTGTGTTGGGGCAGCATAGTTTAAAATGGCTCAATTTCTTGCTCAAAAACAAAATCTCCAAAGCTAATCTCCCAGATGTCACAAGCCTAAAATAACCCAAATATCAGATTGGATGTCTGATTGAATAAAGATATACAGGAAGATGGTATAATGTATAAGAATGATGTATGATAGCTGCAAACCACACAGAAATATTTTAAGAGGAAATATGGAGCACTTTTGCCTCAATACATTTTGGGCATGTTCAAGATACAAACAGAGTATATTTAAAATTCTGGGTTTGGAACTGGAAAGATAGCTCATTGAGTAAAGAACCTGCTATGCAAACATGAGGATCAGAGTTCTGATCCCCAGAACCCATGTAAAGCCCAGTATGGTGATGCTTTTAGTTCTAGCACTCTTACCGTGAGACATCAGGCAGAGACAGAAGAATGACTAGAACCATGGGCCAGCTAGGTTTAGGGTCAGGGTTGGGGTTAGAGTTCAGGGTTGAGTCAAACTCTGTCTCAAATATAGTGGATGATAAGAACACTTAAAGTTGACCTCTGACCTCCACACATGTACCTACATATTGCGTGTGCACACATGTGCAAGAGCGTGCACACACATACACACAAATAAAATAAAATAAAACAGGGCTGGAGAAGTGGCTCAGTGGTTAAGAGCACTGGCTTCTCTTCCAGAGGACCCAAGTTGAGTTCCCAGAACCCACAGTGGGTTGCTCACAATCACCTGTAACTTCAGTTCCAGAGGATCCAGTGATTTCTTCTGGCCTCCACAGACAACTACACTCACGTGCACATACCTCCACACAGAGGCACACCCATACACATAACTTAAAATAAAATAAACCATTATATAAAATGAATGCCTGCTTGCAGTTTGTCTAGCAAGCACAGCATATTCATTCTAGGCATAATGTACACAAATGCAATTGTGTGGCATCACTGTAGCATGACTGAGCACTGGATGAAAGACTCTTCCATGAAGACATCACTGACACACCTGTCAGGTCAAGGGTTGGCCAACCATGTTAAGGTTCCTCTGCAGGGTTTTGCTTTGTTCAGCTCAGCCAATGTCAGGACATCATTCGTGTCCTCTTGAACCAAAGGTATTATATAGGCAGAGCACACTGTGAACGGGCATCACTGTCCCAGCATCAGTCCTACTCTTCTGCCCTGAAGGAATCAAACAGATCTGTGAAGGCTTACGTGAGCCTGTGCTATTAACAACAGCAGGAACACACTCAGATAAAACAGCCCTGCAGATAACCATCCCTGACAAGTGAGTCTCAACCCTGGCTTTGTATTACAAGTGACCTAAGCATCATTTGTCGGTGTTTCTGATTTAATTTCTCTGGGTGGAGCTCAGTCATCTTACTTTAAAAGACCTCCAGGTGACTCTAATGAAGGAACTTGGCTGGAGAACCATGGCTGTGAATAACAGAAAACAGTATCTTCCTCTTCTGTAAGTCTAAGAAGAAGTAAACAAGACTTTAGCACCCAAAGCCTGCAGTGCTTGGGTCTGAGAAAAGCCTCAGAATTAGGGATCTCTGTAAAGAAAGCAGGTGGACTGCAGCTGAGGATGCTACCTGCAGCCTCAGCACCAGATGCAGTGTGAGGTGACTGGGCAGGGCTGGCGCAGAGCAGACGGGGATGAAGGGCTTAGACAGAGAGGATAGAGAAGGCAGGAAGCCCCAAATCTCACATCACCAGGGTACCCTTTCACTGAGCATGCTGGCTAGCCATTCTCTGTGGAAGATGTACATACAAAGTTGGCAGCTTCTGGAATTAGCAACTTGACAGCAAGAAATCTAAAGTGAAAGAAATCAGTCGAAGTTTAACTAGAATTTTATATTACTACCAGTTTATTTAACTTAGTCTTGAAAGACAAGTGATATATTCGTACACACTCGTACCCACACACATGTGTGAACACATACACATGCACACACACATGCACACACATTCACACACAAGCACACACACACACAAATGCACATTTACACACACACACAATAAGCTTAATTACTCACAAGGCTAATGTGTTTCCTTGTTTTGTATTCCCATGGTATATGGGATGATAAACCATGATGATATGTATAACATATCTCATTCTTTAGCTCATTTTTCTCTGTAGACAGATTTTTATGTACGAATATGTACTAAGTATAAGGTATCAGCCCTGCTCTTTACTTTTTATCTGTAGAAAGAACAGCAACGTGTAATTTTTTAATATGTATTTATTACTTCAAGTTACATCTCCATCACAATGTCCTCTTTCCACCCCTCCCAGTCATGCCCTCCCACCCTCTACCCCCTAAACCTTCCATCCCACTCCTCTGGAGTGTCCCTACATAACAGTCCCTGCCCCAGTTCAGCAGTCATATGAGGACCAAGAGCCTCCTCATACACTGGGGGCCTACAAGGCAGCACCACTAGGGCAAAGTGCCTCATTGACAGGAAAAAAAAATGTTCCTGTTCCCTTTGGTGCATTGGCTGTAGTAGCTATCCTGTACTATATGGCTAAAATCTGACTATAAGTGAATAGATGCCATGTGCATCCTTTTGAGTCTGGGTTAGCTCACTCAGGATGAGCTTCTCTAGTTCCATCCATTTGGCTGCAAATTGCATGATTTTGTTCTTTCTGATAGCTGAGAAGTATTCCATTGTGTAGATGTATCACAGTTTTTTAATCCATTCTTCGGTTGAGGGATATCTGGATTGTTTCCAGTTTCTAGCTATTACAAATAAGGCTGCTATGAACATAGGTGAGGAAATTTCCTTGTGATTTGGTGGGGAATCATGTGGATATATACCCAGAAGTGGTATGGCTGGGTCCCGAAGAATGAAACCTCATGAAACTGAAAAGCTTCTGTAAGGCAAAAGACACTGTCATTCGAACAAAATGGCAACCTACAGATTGAGAAAAAATCTTCACCAACCCCACATCTGACAGAGGGCTAATATCCAAAATCTATGAAGAACTCAAGAAATTAAATGCCAAGAAACCAAATAATCCAATCTAAAATCGGGAACAGAGCTAAACAGAGAATTCACAAAGGAGGAATCCCTAATGGCTGAGAGACACTTGAAGAAATGCTCAGCATCCTTAATCATCAGAGAAATGCAACTTAAGACCACTCTGAGATTCCATTTCACACCTGTCAGAATGGCTAATATCAAAAGCTCAAATGACAGCACATGCTGGCGAGATTGTGGAGAAAGGGGAACCCTCCTCCATTGCTGGTGGGAGTGCAGGCTTGTGCAACCACTATGGAGGTCAGTCTGGTGATATCTCAACTTGTAATTTTAAGATGAAATAGAAATGAGTATATTTGGGTTTAGTAACAGCTCTTATAATCATTTCTTACAAAATAAGTATTGAATAATTGAGGAGATAAAATGCTATTTGCTTTGTTACCAGCTACACACAAAAATGCACCTAAGACCTTCGGGTCTATAAATTAAAAACCACACACAAAGTGTAATTACCCTCTGTGTTTCTTAGGTACTAATTACTACTTGTAGAGTCTTCATAAAATAATGGAATTTTCCTACTCTCCCATACAACAGGCTTTAACTTGTTCATGTTCCTTAGTCTTATTCACCTGATCCCCAAACTTCTGCTTGAAGAAAGTAACCTGTTCTATTCTATTCAACTACAACAACAAAAAGGCAAATTTCTTGAAGGGAAAAGGGAATTAATTCCTATTTTTAATAAGGTGGGCTTCTTAAATTAAGACAAACCATGAGGATATGAACACATGTTCTTTAGCTCATCTCCCTGTAGGCAGATTTCATGTACAAATATGTACTAAGTATAAGGTAGTTCCTAAGCTCCTCACTTTTTGTCTGTGGAAAGAATTTCATCCTGTAATGTGTTATTTGAGCTTTCTCAGCCTGAATGTACAGCTTTTGTTATAGTTATTATTATTTTAATTAACAGAAATCCTCAACTTTCAAACTCCTAGCACCTAACGCTCCTTGCTAAAACATTGTCCTAAAGCCTTATGTCTTAAAGTCCCAAGTTGAGATCTCTCAGGTCACAGGGCCTGGAATTCAGCCACACACAATGTCTTTATACATTGGAGAGCCTGTGAGTGACAATGTGCTATAAAAGCCATGTGACTGTGCCTCCATGTCATGGACTCACAAAATTGTCGTCATTTGGCATGCTCACTGCAAGCCAATACTGAAGTAGGGAAGATAGGAGTTAGGATCCAGAATCCTCCTATCATTATTCCCCACAGGCAGAGATTTCCACACACTGTATGGGACCTAACACCTAAGGAATTTACACAGGAAGCCACAGATCAGGAAATGTCTCTTTATGGGGAGTAAATGAAGACCACAGTTCCTAATAAAGCAATTCATCAGCCATTGACGAGTGAGGCCACAGACCATCTGTAGCACAAAATGGTACACAGGGCACCACACACTGCTCCCTCCCAATCAGAGCCATCAAATCAGCACCACATGGGTTTTATGGCCAAATGAGAAAGATAAAATGGGTTCCATCTGGGGCTTTTGAAAGATAATACAAAAGAACAAAGCTAGTCAGAAGAAGTCTTGCTTGGGGAAATTTCCCTGAGGCCCTAGCCTGCAGCCAAACACCAAGTCCAGTGATTGGTTAGCTGATTTTGCAAATGGAGCTCTGGGTAGGTAAGTGTCTTAGTTAGGGTTTTATTACTGTGAAGAGACACCATGACCAAGGCAACTCTTTTGAGGGGAAACATTTAATTAGGCTGGCTAACAGTTTCAGGGGGTAGTCCATTATCACCATGGTGGGAAGCATGGCAGCATCCAGGCCAAGTCGGTGCTGGGTACAGAGGTGAGAGTTCTACATCCTGATCCACAGGTTTCAGAAGGGGACTGTATACCACCTTTGTCCTGAGCTATCTGTCTGCCTATGAGTTTTGAAGGCAGAGGACTAGGTTGTCTGGGGAAGATAGTAGGCTTTCAATGAATGGGTTTAAAAATAAAATCAATAGTTATTGTGTCTTTAACATTTTGGTCAAAACAAGAAAACACATGATAAAATTTAGATACTGCCATGATTACAGGTTACAAAAACACTCTTTGAATAAACAGTAGAGAGAAGGAGAGAGAGTGTGTGAAAGAGAGAAAGATCATCTCTGAGCCTCATAGCACTGTTTTTCACTTTCTCCTAGCTTGAGCATAGGAAATCTTAAAGCCCACCTCCTCAGTGACATATTTCCTCCAATAAGTTCGCACTTCCTAATAGTGCCACTCCCTATGGGCCAAGCATTCAAACACATGAGTCTATGGGGGTCATTCCTGTACAAGCTACCACAGTATAGGTTTCATTCTAGTTTATTTCTTCATAGTGTCTCAGTAATCTGGAAGACCAACTAACACCAAAAGGTGGTGGTGTTAGCCCGGCTACATGGCAAAGAAGGTGTGTGTAGGAGGTATGACATCATGTCAGGCTCTTTGCTATTTAAAATAGTCAAATGACCACTCAATTCCTGTCCTTCTACTGATTGCAGAGCCTCTGGACAACTCTGAATCAACCACCAATCAATACCTCCAGCAGCAGCTGTTCTTCTCATCCCACTAAGTCTAAAGGCTTAGGGCACCAGCTACTTTCATATTTAAGGAAAATCATTTCAATAAACAGTGTGTGGTTTCATTCCATTCTGTTGTATGAAAGCAGACACTAAGTCAGCAGAAGCCACAGGGAGCAGATCCAAGTCACACTCCATGACATGTGGTGAACAGTTGTCCCATTCCGCAAGATGAAGAAAACATTAAAAGAAGAGAAGGCCAAGTGAATGAAGGAAAGAAAGCAAGGAAAAGGCTCTTGCATCCACTATTTGAAATGGGTTGTTACGGCTTTAGCTGCTGGGAGACTGGTCCTCACGCTACACAGCCTTAAATGATGTAGAGCTCTTGTTAAGGGGCCAGTTTTATACCACCTGTGATATTATTGCTTCCACTCATTGAAATCCTTCACATTTGTTAACACCAGTGAAATGCCTCCCCTGGGATGCTCTAAAACCTGATTGTCCCCCTTGGAAAGATTTCCTTTCTGCCATTGTAGAAGACCATAAATTTACTTAAACCCATCACAAGGCATTTCCCTGTGCTATCTATTTGCCTGTGAGTTTTGAAGGCAGGGGAACTAGTCTGTCTGTGCAGAGAATAGACTTTCAATGAATGGATTTAAAAATGAAATCAATAGCTACTGGGCCTCTAACATTTCAGTCAAAACAAGGAAACACATGATACAACTTAGATACTGCCAAGATTACAGGTTACAAAAACACTGTAACTAGTTTCTTCTTTAAGGAAACAGAAGAGAGAGGGAGGTAGGGACGAGAGAGAGAAAAAGAGGGGGGAGAAGGGGGAGGGAGAGAGAGAAAGATCATCTCTGAGCCTCACACTGCTGTTTTTCACTTTTTCTGGCTAAGTCCCCAAACAAAGGTATCAAAACAAAACTGTGCAACTCGCATACTGCACAAATCTTGGGGGCTGACAGCTGTCCCTGAGGTTGTCATCTAGATTCACACCCTTGATAATCTGAGGTTGGAATGATGGACTCAAGCAAGTGCATTAGCTTTCGGTGTGCAGAAATGTGTAACTCTATATCTCCAAAATTAACTGCACATGTATGAGAAAAAGCAGACCCGTTTTGGCAGTAATTGGGAGGCGGGGCCTTCAATTATTTGGGGCATTCGACCTTACCATGCTGTGGATAGAGAAGCAGAGAGAAGCAGGGGGAGGTTCCACTTACTTCCATGAATGTTCCTAAGCAATGAGAAGTGTTCAGGGAAGGAGTAGGGCTTGTGTGCTTTCTGGATTCCCTGTAGAGTGTGATAATGGATTTTCCCCTCCAGGCTCTTCTTGTACCACCATCTCCTGGCCACTGATCTGCTAGTCAAGCATGACTTCTGTCCTTTCTTAAACTCATCATGGCAGCTCCTGAGTCTCTTGTGGTCTGTGCAGTGTCTCTTTCCAACTGCCCAACTCACCACTGCCTCACCCACCTGACTAAACCCTTCTCTGTCTCCTTCCAGTCCTCATCCTCCCAGAACAGCATTATCTGCTCATGTGGAATCCAGCAGCCCTGTACCACTATTGAAGCCTGTTTAAAAGTTTCTGTCTTCTCCCGTGGCCTGTAAGCATCTTCAAGATAAAGGCCAGGACCCTTCTGTTCTCTCCAGTTTCTCCAGGGCTGGCACTGGGTGTTGTACAGAGAAGCTCAAAAAGTATGAGTTGAACAGCTGACTCCAGTGAAACATCAGAGCTGTAGAAGAGGCAGTGAGGGAGGAGGAGAGGCTGACCAGGAACTGTATGTTTCAATGGCTTTGTCTTTCCATTTTCTGATAGTTCAGACTTACAATGCTGCAACCTCAGAGTTTCAAATTCTCAAGCAAACATTTCTCCCTGAAATCGAAGCAGTTGCTACAATAATGCAAAACGCAAACTAACAAAATTATTTATCTCCTCATACATTTATCTGAAACTACTAATACGTGTGTCTACTTCTGGAGTCAGAGTCACAAAGATGAAATGACTGTCAACTGTCCTGCCGCCTTTCGTCTTCAGTACCAATCACTTGGAGTCTTATTTGTTTATGGGCCTGTTTCAGGCAACTCAAGCCAAAGAAAGAGTCAAGAGAGAACCAGGCTATGGGCCAGAGAGAGAACCCAGTGCAGTGGTGGGTTAGTGTCTGCTCTTCCCAGTCAGAGGAATCCGGAAGAAAACTGCATCACCTCTTCTCTTTTCTTTTCCACTACGTTATGCAATTCACCACATTTTTGCTTCTTTCCAGCCTTCTTCACACCTATATAAGCCCTCTCCCAAAGAAGAATTCATCATTGAAAATGGGTATGCCAGCCGGGCGGTGGTGGCGCACGCCTTTAATCCCAGCACTTGGGAGGCAGAGGCAGGCGGATCTTTGTGAGTTCGAGGCCAGCCTGGTCTACAAAGTGAGTCCAGGACAGCCAAGGATACACAGAGAAACCCTGTCTCAAAAAACCAAAAAAAAAAAAAAAAAAAAAAAAGAAAATGGGTATGCCACGTACCATGTACAAATGTTCAGCAAGGTAAGTATTAATGCCCTCAATTTATTTTACTCTCCAGGCAGTGGGATAGCTTTACTAAAGTTACAGGTCTAGGGACATTGTAGGCTGGGCCGGAACTTTCTTGTAATACATTCAGATGGCTGTCACATCAGTGCTATCATTTGGTTTACAGAATGAAGCAGAAACATCTAGCATGTTATCATAGAAGGGAGAACTCACTTATAAGACAGAATTAAAGTGTGTGGCTCCACTGTCCAGGAAGCAAGGCCCTCGCTTTCATAGAAAAACAAACCAGGATTCAGGGGTCTAATAGAAAGTAGGGCATGTTCAACAGCTTTTCCACATTTGGGCCAAACTTCTCCTGGTCATTTCTAGCCCTTCTGAAATTTCTTCATTTTATAACGGTGTTGATATATTGTTAACAAAAGGAGGAATTGTTGTGCTAAAGAGAAAGGCAGGCCTCTTGGATGAGATGCCACTGCGTGAGTCTCAGGAGACAAAGGTTTGTGATTCCTTACTTTAAGCGAAGACAGCAAAGCATCTGCAAGCACTGAGCAGCAGATGATAACATTGATGGAAAGCAGACCTGAGTCCCAGGGGGCAGGCTCAGTGTACGTCCTAGAGTGTTTATCTACTCCCTGTCTCTAGGGGCCAGACAGGAAAATGAAGTTGAGATTCCAAAGTGATACAACCTAAGCAGCCTTTGAGTGATACCCAAAAGGAGTGTTTCTAAGGATCTTTTAATGCACATCCCCAGATATCACCAACCCTATGAAAACCAACAAGCCTAAAGGAAAGAGACAAACAACGCAGCCAACTGTGTTTGCCTTCTGCAAAAACTTACTAGTGAGGGGCAGGAACACTATGTCAAGTGTGTGCTTTCTTCGCAAGATCCCAATCCTCAGACAGAAGTCAATGGTCTACTACCACAGATAGAATGTCTCAGGCAGCTGGAGGCTACATTTGTTGGGAAAAAAACGCAGCTCTCTCCTATCTTGATGGCCAAGTTTTAAAGTCCTTTGAAATAGTGCTACAGTCAGGGAGGTAAAAGGAGCTACAGACAAAATATAGACAACCAAGATTCCATCTGGGGGTTTTGGTTGCCTTTTGTTTCTACCCCACCCCCCATCTCTAGCACCTCAAAGGCCTCTGTTTGAGCCTCTCACAGAGTTGCACAAAAGCCAAGGAGTCACCTGAATGGAAGGGTCAGGTTGCAAACTGCGTGCCATGGAAGCCGCAGGCCCTATTCAGACCACCCAGCTCTCCAAAGAGGGAGCTACATCAGATTCAGACCAGATAAGAGAGTGTCCTCCTGTGTGACCTGGCCTAGAGACACAGCCTTTCTAGGGAGTGACTTGATCTCCTTGAAAGGAGTGGTTTTGTGCTCTCATATGTGACATTTTCGTAACTCAACACACTAGTGATTCTGGTCTTTGTGAGAGTAAAATTTAGAAGATGCGATGAAGATGTCTGAAGAAAATCCGTAAAATAAGTCTTTTAGCCTACCCTGCAAACATTTCCTACTCTATGTCTGCTGTCTGCATTTACAAGACGGAGCCAGTCAGCATTAGAACAATATCCAAACTTGGGGCTGGGTATGCAGCTCGGAAGCAAGGTTAGCCTTTGACCCTCAGCATGGAAGAGAAGGGAGGAAACTCAGTAGACCTACCTCTTTTTACTAACAGAGGAAGGGAAGTTTACAGCATCCAGGTGGCTAGTGTGAGACTGGTTGGCAACAGCTGAGATGGGAAACACAGTAAGGCCATGGACCCTGACCAGACTGTCTCTATTGGTAATTTCGGAATCCTTAGAAACTAGTACTACTCCCAGGATGAGGAGAGAGCAGGAATGGGGCCTTGATAAGAACACCAGCTCACTTTCTACTGTACACACTGAATGCCATAAAATGCAGAGATGGGGTTGCTGTTCTGGCTTTCATATGTTGTCACATGCGGACTGCAGCATGAAGAGCCGCTTCCTGTTCAGTCACTGAGGGTTGGCCAGAGACAAATTCAATTTCTAGGAATAAGACTCCTGTATTCTTCCAAGACCTCTAGCTTCATTCAGCGCAGCTCACTCCAGCCGGACCCCAGCATCATCGTATCCCCAGATAGTGAATAACATCCCAGAAATAAAATTTCCAAGACCAGCCTTGCTTAGCTGTGAGGGGTGGTCAGGCTGTGCAGCCCAACACATGACAACATGGTATCTATCTCTCCACCTGTGTACAAATCCCTTTCACTCATGGCAATAGACCAAGGGGAAAGTAGGTGAGGAAGCTGGTTAGAAAGCCCTGGTTTGGCAGTCAAGAATGCAAGTGTATGTTGCACCCAAGTCATGTTCAGCATCAACTGAAGCTCAGGCATATTACTTAGACATGAAGTTTGATATTAACCAAGGACATGACAAGAACCTCACTGCCAAGAACAGTGTATGGCAATGATTGCTCAGGTGCAGTGTATCACCTGCATCAGACTGGCCTGTGAAGATTTCTGGCCCTCTTCTGGGTCTGAAAATCTTTGATGGTAGGGACTAAAAAAAAAAAAAAAAAAAAAACTGTCTTCTTTTCACCCCAAAGGAGTCAGCCCCCTTCTAAGACAGTCTTACTATGCTGCCCAAGCTAGCCTTGAGCTTGTGATCTTCTCACTGTAGCATTCTGAGTGCAGGGCTGCACAGCCTGACTACCCCCTCACAGCTAAGCAACTAGGGCCCAACTAGCTTAGATTCTTAATCTACACTAAGTTTTGAGAATCCAGAACGAAAAGAGCAGATGCAGCTGGAATTACACAGACAACATTTTATCAAGTGGACAGGCATGTGGAGATGCTAACATAAAACTTCTCAAGCTTTGGGGGAAGATCCAGGAAGGCCATGATTTTCCAGAGCAAAAGCTTGAAGAGCAGCTGGGTCCCTCCTTGGGTCTGCAAAGCAGCCCTGAAGGGGTTAATCTCTCCAGCAACATTTCCATCCATAACACCAACAGTCCTTGAAATGCTCTTTCTAACCTTAGCCATTTACATCAGTCATCAACACTGAAAGCCACAGTGAACAAAACAAAACCCAGAAACTAAAATTAAATGCCTTGAAAATGATTTCTGTGGCCCGAACGAAAACTCCCAGAAATTACAGACTTGCAACAGTACTGAACATGAGCTGAAAGGGTCTAAACACCAACCACACTTCAGAACAATGATCCCTTTGCCTCCCTCGCACTGGCTTTCATCACTACAAAACAAGACTCACACTTTAAAACAGCATATTGTAACGTAATTAGACTATGCGAAGCTTCCCAGAGACCACCCATGTTGTAGAACTTTGGACCCTGGGGATTTTATCTGTCCTGTTAATTTGCCATCTTTTCTCTTTGCCATTCCATTTAGCTGAGAGAAAATAAATACTCTTAACTTCGGGGAAATTTTCACCAAAATGCAAGGCAGTTATTTCCTTGATGAGTGCCCCTGGGGGTGGACTCAGAAGAGTTACGCGGATGCGGAGAGGCCAATTCCATCGCTGGCATTTGGTTTGGTAACACTCAAGTGCCCGCCTTCTGAGTTAACAGAATTGAAGTTTTGCAAGCAGCCGGGCAGCCTTAGCTCCCTGCTACTTACAGCTGCCCACCTCTGGGGTACTCTGCTAACAGAACATTCACAGTCAAGAGCAAAGAAGCACAGGAAACGGGTACTTACAGCTAGTGGTTTTCTTTCCAAGCCAAGAGCTAGACACTCAAGCTTGGAAGTGGAGGGCTAGTCACTAACCTGGTAGTCAGGGTTAAAGAGTTGTCAGAGGAAGAGGGAGAAAAAACATCCCAGTAAAGGAGAGCTGAAATTCCAGTCTTTCAAGTCAGCTGAGTTTAGGCTTTCTTCGCACTGAAAATCCATTAACCCACACAACACAAATAGGTAGAGAATTGGAGTTCCCAAACATTGTTTGGTGGTCTCCTCCAAAGCCGCTGCTGTGGCTCTGAAAACTTACTTCTCCAATGCCAAGTTTCTGGACTCCCCAGAGAAGGGCGTGTTACAGAAGGCGTGGCAAGGATGCCTGCAACTGTTTGCAGGGAGCCCGACCTCCCTGGCGGGGAGCCTCAGCTCCCATCCTTTCTGCTGGTTGGTCAACAGAGACAAAACTGAGCTTTTGTTAATAGGTCGGGTGCTTTTTTTTTCCCAGCTTCTTTCCTCACTATTACCACTGGCTGAGCTAAAGCAGTCTCTCCCGACAGCAGCAACACACACGAGAGAGAGAGAGAGAGAGAGAGAGAGAGAGAGAGAGAGAGAGAGAGGAAGAGAGGAAGAGAGAACAAACACAGAAAGAAGGAGAGATTCATTTTCACACCCTTGCATGAAGACTCTTGCTGCCTGAACATACACACTCATACAGACTCTTTAAACATACCTTTCTCTGCATTTTTTTTTTCTGGAAGCAGTTTCAGCTCTAAAAGGTCTATATTCAAATTCAGAGGCCAAGCTCAGCTTTGGAAAGGGGTGGGGTAGGGCACTGGCCCTTTTGAACTTCTGTCAGTATTTAAAGGAAAAGATACAAGAATAGATCTAAATTCTAGGAGTCTAACTTTTAAAAACCACTTAGTGCTTCATTTATGAAGTATTTCATGTGTCTGCCAATTCAGGTATACATCAAGGATTACCTTCTCAACAGTGATTCTTTCAGCTAATCTCAGGATCCAGTGGGCAAAGGGCTTAACATCTACGTAAGAAACTACCTCCCTGTATTTTATTCCCACCAGAAGGAAAAGCAGTCCACTTTCTGGCTGAACTTCTCAGAGAGCCATAATTGAGAAGTTGGAGCAGGACCCCACTATGGGAAACAGCATGTGGAGATTTGTGGAGAAAACTTAGCCCAAAAGACTCAGCAAACCCAAAAGACACAAAAACACAAGGGGTGGTTAGAGGATGGGGATGGAGATGACAAGAGAAGGTGGGGACAGAAACAAACCTGAAGCATATGTATACATGTACAACAATGTAATCATGAACCCCATTGTTATTATGCTAAAACCTGCAAATTTAAAAATAGATAAATCCAGTTCCACATGGATGCATTGTCATGCCATGTCCCTTCCCAATTTGAGAAGCAAGGGTAGAAAAGAAGAGGAGAAATTACATAATCAGAGGAGTAAAAGAGGAATAGGGAAGGCAATAAAGAAAAAAATTTTAAATGATGCAAAGAAGAGAGAAAAAACAATTTGTTTTTTTAAGCCATGCTTTGTGGAAACTTCCTTAATAAAGGTACACAACACACTCAGAATCACTGAGATTTAGAATCTTCATGAAGCCTTTGCTTCCATTGCAGTGCTGTGAGAGTGAGTGGGAAAAACTTGAGGAGTAAGCAAGCTCTTTATAAGGCAACTAAACACTATAGACAAATACAGTGACAAGATAGCATGTGTGTGTTAACTGAAAGGGCAAGAAAGAAAGTCACCATGATGATAAAGAAGCACGCAAGGTAATTTTGTTTTCAAATCGGATTGAAAAATTCCCAGATTATGAGTCTCTCACCACCAAAGAAACAAAGACAGTTTCAGATGCTATTAGCTGAGATGCAGAATCCACTGGACAAAGAGATGCTATCCTATGTGTGTTTGTATGCATGTGTTTCTCCTAACACAGAGGCTGGATGGGACTTGTGGATTAGCCTAGAAACACAAGTAAATACTTCATAAAAACTCCATGGAAAAAAGTCCTTCAGAATCCTAAGGTAAAAAACGACCATAGATTTGCAACATATACCAAGGTTCCCGAAGTAAAGGCAATCCTTGTAAAGCTAATTATACAGGTCAGACTTGCTGTAGTCTAGAACAGACAGTAGAGATGGTCAAAACATCCTGAAGTCTGAAGTGTTATTTCTGTAAATAATTCTCTTATACCATCCACAAAAGAATACCGGCTGTAGAAATAATAATACCATCTGTCTTAACCAGTTGATACTCTTTGAACAAATTAAAATGGAAAACCCAGATGTTTACTAAAACAGCCAAAGAAACAACAAGGGTTCCTTGGAAAGAAGGACTGCCAGCTTCGTGTCAGAACAAACGCATTTTATTTCTAGCCTTGGCTAGAATGACGAGAAAATATAAGATGGCTCTTACAGGAGAGTGGTGTGTCAGCAGTGAGGGACAGGGACACAGCTCTGTTCTGCCACCCTCAGCACTGTGAAGAGTTCTCCTACACTTTTAAGATCCCTAGGTCAGGCCTACCCAGGACTCCTGGTTTCAATACTAGAAAAAAAAATTAGAACTAGTCAGTTTATGAAGCAGAGTTGGAGATTTTGCTGAAGATAATTTAATATCAGGTAAGCAGATGTTGCCGTTTGCTTCCTATTGCAACCTGGGAAGGAAGAGGTTTATTTCATCTTACAGCTCACCGTTCATCATGAAGGAAAGTCAGGGCAGGCACCTGGAGGCAGGAACTGTAGCAGACACCAGGGAGGAACGGCGCTTTCTGGTTTGTCCTCGGGCTCACGAACATCTGTCATTCTTATACCTCCCAAGAACCACCTGCCCAGATGTGTCACCACCAAGGGTGAGGTGGGTCCTCCCCACCAATCATTAATCAAGAAAATGCCACATAGACTGGCCTCCATGCCAAGCTGGTGGAGGCATTTTTTTAATTGAGGTTCCCTTTTTCCAGATAATTCTAGCTTGTGTCCAATTGACAAAGCACCAAACAGTACAATTAACCCATTGTCAACTTGACATCCAAACTCATCACCATTCAGTCACAACCTTTCCTTTCTTGTCTGCTCCTACGGCCTTACACTAATATCAATATAAAACATATTGTCATTTTTAAAGTCACACAGTCTTTAAATTTTTCATCATTTTAAAAGTCTAATTCTCTTAAAAAAAAAAACCAACTCTATGATTCTTTAAAAGTCTCGTCTGTGAGCTCCTATAAAATACAAAACAAGTTAAAATTTTTTTTCTCCAAGAAGAAAGAACTTGATTGCACAGTGGCAAATCAAATCAAATCCAAACTCTAAATAACCCAGGATCCAAATTCTAGGACTAAAACATGATCTTCTGGGCTCCAAAGAGCTTAGGCAGGTCCAATTCTCAGACTCCACCATTCACAGGGTATGTTTTTAAGGCTCAGACAGGCTCCTCCAAACCTACCTTTATCCTTGGTGGTCACCCCACAATTCTGGCACCTCCAATATGCTGAGATCTTCACTGAGGCTGTACTTTTTTCAGTGGCCTCTCCTGGGCTTTCTTTGGGGAGCCTGACCTTGTCAAATGGTACCTGGTCTCAGTCATTCTCCATGAACTCTTCGGTCCTCCAACTTTCATGCCACTAAAGCTAGGACCCTGTGGGAGATTCTTACATACCATCAAATTTAGCTGCCAGCTTGAGATGCAGTCTTGACCTCTTTTAGTCCACAGCTCTGTGTGTTGATCACAAGGAAGTACTTCCCAGATTCCATGTGTTGAATGCTTGGTGGCCAGCACATGGCACTATTGGCAGGCACTGGAACTTTACATGGAAGGTGGTAATTGGAGAAAGTTAGGTCTATGGGAGAATGTTCTTGAAGGAGATATTGAGCCAACATCTGCTGCTGCTTTCTCTTTCTTCGTCTGTCCCACCACAATACTTGTCACACCCTAAAATCAATGAAGCTCAACAGCCATGGACTGAAAACACTGAGATTAGGAGCCTCATCCAATAAGCCATTTTTCCTGGGTGTCTTGTCACCAAGGGGATGCTAACACGTTAACAATGAAAACAGTTGTGCAACAGGAATCAACAGCTATTCATTTGAAAGCCAGCAAAGCCCAGAAAACCATCAACCAACCAAGAACACAGGGAGGGTTTGCATGCCTTATCAAGAACATATTGCTACAACTTCTACAGTTCAACAGAGGCTAGAAACAGCATAAGAAAAAAATGGTGACTGAGGGCAACAAGAAAAAAATTAACTTTTTGTCTTTTCTGAAGTGTTTAAATAAAATACTTTAAAAATCACTGATTGACCTAATAAAGTATTTCAGCAAATTTATTAGCGGTAAGATCAACATGCAAAATCCCATGGTACTAATGCATACGTATAACAACTAACCCCTAGAAAAATAATAGTAAATATTAATGCTTTACACCAATGGTTCTCAGCCTTCGTAACGCTATGACCCTTTAATACAGTTCCCCACGTTGTGGTGACCCCCAACCATACAATTATTTCATTGCTACTTGATAGCTGCAATTTTCCTACTGTTAAGAATCGTAATATAAATATCTGACATGCTGAATATTTGATATGTGATCCTGTGAAAGAATGGTTTGACCTCAAAAAGGTATTTCCTACCCACAGATGGAAAACTGCTATTTTACATGGTAGAGTTTTTAGTAAATATGAAACAATGGAATTGACACTGGCAGGAAAAAAAAGCAAAGGAAATGCATAGCAGAGCACAGATGACACTCACTCACACATATGTGGCATTAAAACTGTAAGCCAAACACATTGTGAACTTTTCTCATTAGTAATTAACTTGAACATAGCTTAAAATGCTAGCATTAAGCTGATTTTTTGTTTTCTATTTTAGAAATATAAAAACTCCATCAAGAATCATTTTTATCTCCATTTTTTTAAAATAGGAAAATGTACCAAAGGCAATATGAAGTGTTTAATTTGAAGGTATCTTTTTTTTTTTTTAACCATGTGGCATGGAAGTGATCAGGTCTTCTCAGAGCTTACAACCAACCAGGAGATGTGCTGTATTTCCCAGCATTCCTTAGCATACCTCATAAAGGAGGGAATCCACTTACTGGCTGTTGATGCTTTTTAAGTGTTGTCCTAGGAAAACTTGTTAATACAGGTTCTTTCAATAGAAAATGCCTGTCACCAGCAAAGTCTCAGATTTGATCCCCAGCAGTGACAAAGAAAAAGCGCACAACGGCTAAGAGATAACCAAAATAGCCTGAAACATAATTTCAAACAGATGATGCTTTTCGTATCTTAGACGTGAGTGGCATGAGTCTATTGGCAAAGCCATGGACTTAACTGATTAAATGAGGCTGAATCCAGACATTGGCTGTGCCTTCCAAAGAACCGCAATGTGCTGACCCGGGGTTAATGAGCTTTAAGCCAGGGATTGCGGACAGCTGAGGCATCAGCAAAGATTGAGACCAGTGCCTGCTTTCAAGAATCTTATGAACCAGGAAAGAATTTAGGTAAGACTGCAGAGCAAGTTAAGAAGGGACAGGAGTTCCTTGGTAAGAAAGCACTTGGTTCAAGATACCTGATAACCTACTATTTTCTGGCCTTCATGGGCAACTGCATTCACATGCACTCTGCCACCCCACCCCCCCCACCCCACACACACACACACACACACACACACACACACACACACAC
>CAJQZJ010000649.1:687651-736099 GCA_907164525.1 Lophiomys imhausi | reverse complement strand
TGAGATGTAACTTGAAGAAATAAAAAATAAATTATTAAAAAAAAAAAAAAAGAAAGGGAAAAAATATGCTGCCCCTAGAGGCATTGCAGATGTGACTGCTGTGTCACATATGTATCAGTAGGTGGCAGAGAAGAGAGAGACTATGTCTACATTCAGTGTTCTAACCTATGAACATCTGAATGAATAATAGCCTAACATTCACGGAAAAAAAAAAGCAAGCCAGACACCAACACCAGTTCAATGCCATGGGGCCCAGAAAGGGAGTTAGTCTGAGACGACCACCACTCTAGTACCAGGCAAGTACCAAATGGGCTCCCAAGACAGGAAGAAAGCCAGAGACTAGAAGAATACTTCCTGGCCCTGGATGTTCAAGTTGTGGGTGAGCCAGCCCCTACGATGTGAGTGTGGGAGAGCCAGCGGTGCCTTTTGTCTGCTTCGTGGTGGTGTTGGGAAGGGAGAGATCCCCTCCCCTCCCTTTTGCTCTCACCAAAAAGATATGGCCTTGATGGGGTCACAGACCATGAGAGCTGTCCCTACCCCTCACAAGCTACAGCACTCAGGAGAGCAGGCCCTGCACTTCACTTGGACAACACAATACATCTGGCCGAATGTGAGGGTTGTGGGTGAACTGGCCCCAAGGGTGTAGAGTGTGGGAGAGTCAGCCCTGCCTTTTGTCTGCTTTTTGAGGGTATTGGCAAGGGAGAGATCCCCTCCACTCTCTGATGCCCTCACCACAAGTAGCAGGTGGGAGAGTTGGCCCTGATGGGGTCTTGAGAGCAGGAGAGCTGGTCCAGCGGCTTACCTGCTGCAGAACTCATTAGAATAGGCCCTGTACCTTACCTGGGTAGCACAGTAGAACTGGCCCTAGATGTGGGGGTTGCAGACCCAGAACCAGGGCTTTGAATTGATCACTCCAACATATATCCCATGGATGAACTGTTGGAGTGAGTGAAGAGGCCAGTTCCACAGGCAAGAAACTACAGGATCTCCATGACACAAGACAACAGAATATCTGAGAGGAGTCTCAGTGAAGTTCCAATATTGACAAAGTAGCAGAAGCCAGAGGCCTCATATATTTGCAAGCAAAAAAGTGTGTACAAAAGGGAATATCGTGGGACACACTGAGACTCCCTACAGCTTCCACAATGAGATTTTTTTTAATGTTGGGAAAGGTTGCAAGGGTGGAGGGTGGGTCTGAGGGGAGGTGGGAGATGAGAGGGAACAGGGTGCATGATATTAAATTCACAAAATAAAAAAACAATAAAAAGAAAGAAAAGAAAGGAAAAAAATAAAATTTTTCTAAGTAATTGAGAGGTACCAGACTCTGTATTTCTGTGTGCTAGCTAGTCTTACGTCAACTTAACACACAAACCAGAGTTATCTGAAAGGAGGAAACCCCAGTTCAGAAGATCCCTCCATAAGATCTTATCTGTAAGGCATTTTCTATATTAGTGATTGATGGAGGAGGTCCCAGCCTATTGTGGGTAGTGAAATCCCTGGGCTGGTGGTCCTGGGCTCTGTAAGAAAGCAGGCTAAGGAAGCCATGAGGACCAACCAAGGCAGTAAGCTGCACTCCTCCATGGCCTCTGCATCAGCTCCTGCCTCCATGTCCCTGTCCTGTTTGAGTTCCTATCCTGACTTCTTTCAATGATGAACAGCAATTTGGAAGTATAAGCCAAATAAACTCTTTTCTCCCCAACTTGCCTTTTGGTCATGGTGTTTCATTGTAGCAATAGAGCCCCTAACTAGGACATGATGAATGATGAAAGTTCCACAAGAGTCTGTAAGGGGTGTGAAGGAGAGGTGTGGTTCTGGAGAGGATGAGTTCATTATCTCATTAAAGGGATAATTATTCCTCCCATATCCATAGCATGTCATCAGATAAATCAGCCTTCCTGAGGATGATCTTTTTTACCAGGTGGTTGCCAGGCCCAGTCGAGTTAACTCTCAAGGGAGGAGACAATGTTATGGAATGTCCTAATATTTGGAACAGATCATAATGAATGTTTGGACAGGAGGCCCAAGAAGGAACAAAGCTGCTGTTTACTTTTTAGCATTAGCAAGAAATGGGGGGGGGGGTACAGTCTAAAGCTTCAGTGGCATCTATGGCTACTGTAACATTTCCCTCTCAATAACTGAGACCCTCAATTTATTTGGGAACCACATCAAGGATCAGAGCCCCCAATATTTCTGGCATTTCTGGTTTCTAGCAGGATAAGAGGAAGGCTTCTGGCCAAGGACAAAAATTGAGGCCCTTATCCCTCAATTGCTTGCTTCATTTCTATCTCTGGTCTTCATCAAGAGTGAAAGTGTCTGAAGAACAAGTTGAGACTAGTGGAATCTAGTGCATAAAACAGTAGGACCAATCCTTACACGCTGGCAAATGCTGAGCCACCTTAGTCTCCACTTCCTCATGCAGTCCACTGAGTGTTGGAGCATGAAGTCCTGGGTAGTCAGGCTTCTGTGCTGTTGGCCTTTCTGCTGGGATTGGAATCCCAGCTATTCCTTAAGCATCTAGCTTAACAAATTGCCTCTCTGTTCTTTTAGCTGCAAAATAGGGCTAATCATAGACTCTATCCTTATGTTGTTATGAAGAGACATGCAGTGGAGTATTGGGGGGTATGTTCAAAGTATATCTCACACTTGCAAGGAAATGGCCTTATGTAGCCTTGTGCAATGACAAGATAGTATGTACAGATAGCATAGGAGGGACAAAGGAAGTCTCCTAAGCAACCAAAGCACTATTAGGAAAACATCCAGAGATGAGTTCCCAAAGGAACCAATTGCCAAGACTCATTCAGAAGGAAGGAATAGAAAGAGGCATAGTGAGGAAGAAAGTTTACTTCACTAGTAGTGTCTGCAAAGACAAAAGAATTGAGATACCTGCAGTTTGCTACCAGCAAAAAACTACAAGAAATTATGTGTCACCAAAGCTTAAAGCAAGAAGTGATGGGAGAGAGGCAAAATTTTGATTAGAGGAGTATATTAGCTACTTTTCTATTGTAATAAAACACCATGACCAAGACCACATATAGAAGAGAGAGTTATTTGGGCTTATGGTTCCAGAGGGATAAGAGTCTATCGTGGAATTGTGGCATCAGGCATCAGGCACAGCAGCAGGAACAGCTGAGAGTTCACGTCTCAAACCACAAGCAGGAAGCAGAGAGAGTGAACTGACATGGCAAGAGGCTTGAATTGAAAGCTGAAAACCAGCAGTCAGTGACACACCCCTCCAGCAAGGCCAACCTCCTAAACCCAAACAGGTTCATCAATTAGGGACTAAGCATTCAAAAACCGGCCTCTACAGAGGTCATTCTTATTCCAGCCATCACATGGAGGTTTTTGGTGACGTGTCATGGAACTTAGTCTTTGCCCTGTCGGCACACGAAAGCCTATAGCTAGTTCTTCATTGTATAGACCACTCAGACTGGAGGAGATCCATGTCTCTGATTTATGATGATGATTTTGATGTAATGCAGCAGGTTCCTATATTCTGCAGCAACCATCCTTACATATGCTTCCCTGGTATTTCTTAGGGCTGCTTGCTCTTTTGTCTCAGTCCTGATAAACCCTCACTCACACATCAGACTCAGACTCCCACAATGCAGAGTACCCATGCTTCTTCCAGCACACTCACCAGCCCTTCTGCTTTCTGAGAGGCTGGATCTTTTCTTTTTGGAGTTTTATGGTCATGATAATGACAACGAACTCAGCATTTTCTTAGCATCCAATTTCCTCCTCTAACAAATACTGTCACTGAGAAATGATAGAGAGATCTCCTGACACCTTCTGTTTCCCTTATTCTAGAGCCCCAGGGTATTTCAGCAGGTGAGGAGCTTCCTGTTTGCCTGGGAAGTGTGCTGACACCACAGTATCCAGTCTTGAGTCAGCCATTTGCAAGGAAGGGAGCGGAAGCCTCTTTGGAATTCTTGGACTTGGATCCAGTGGGACATTTAGCTACATATCACCAGCAGTCCTTTGAACTAAAATATGCTGTGGACCCTTCTTCTTCAACTATGATTACCCATGGGATTATGGGGGATCTAGGAGGCAGGAATGGATCCAAGAAACTTAATCCCCCTCAAATTTCAAGACAAAAATTAACTTTACAAGGTTTTCTTTTGATGCCACATTAGAACAGTTTCATCCTGTTTTGTTTTTTTGTTTTGTTTTGTTTTGTTTTTAAATATCTACCACCACAGTGTATGGAGTAAGGATTTGTTACTGGTCTAGCCCATGTTTTTCTGTCCAACTGTTATTTCTCTCAATTTCTGTTATAGTATCTTTGGAAAAAATGCGAGTTTGTCCTGTGTTTTTATATTCTTAAATAGCCAAACCTCTAGAACTGATTCCTCACTATTGGTAGTAGAATATCATATGTATCGTTAAGTCTTGATTCTTATCATGGCCCTTACTTAGAGCTTGTTTTATATATTTATTTATATTTTGAGATGGAATGCCAAGCTGGCCTCAAATATTTGATCTTACTACCACATCCTCCCAAGTACTGGGATTAGAGGTATGTGGCACCACATTAGAGGTATCTGGCCCTTTACTTGGCCTTTTATATGTGCAAGCCACAGAACTCAGTGAGCAGTACTGTGATTCAGTGCAGGAGGAGACACAAAGGATGCAAGTGTTCTGACGGACACCTATATAACCTGTCTCATGCTGCTAGCTACATTTTTGTATTACATTATATGTAATTTACATTACATATGAATTGTATATATAAGGTTGCTTATTGCAAATAGTATGCATAATGTAGCTTATTGTAAATGTGAACATAATAACATTGGTTGCAAATAGAATATACTTTATGCTGCTTGTTCCAAATACTACACATAAAGTTTTCTATTTCTGTTTCATTTCCAATGCTACTTCATTGACATTAACTTGTTTGATCTTTATAAAACACTTCAATTATTGATTTTATTGCAAACAGGAAAATCAATAACATACTTCTATTTCTACAAAGGGCTGCCTTTGAGGCTTATTTTCGGCTGCATTCAGAATCTGAGGACCATTAGCAATGAACTGGTCACATGGGTCTTCATTTTAAAGGAGAGAAATTCGAACCCCGGAAATATGCTCATATTCTCAGAACTGATGACAGAATTGAAATATAAATTCTGGCCCTTTCATCTGAGACAGGATCCCATTAAGCTGATATTTCTGGAATGCACCTTTGCAATGCATTTCTAATTCCCCTGTGGTAGGACAAGGGAAGGAGCTGTTGAAACTTGGCATTCCCATCTGGAGTGAAGTCAATGAACCTTCCATGAGGACAATACCACTGATGCTCTAACCTGCTGAGTCACAGGGAAGCTGTACACTGCAGCCCAGATCTAATAAGGTGTCTGAGTTGATTCTCACATTTGGGTCTATCTTCAACATGAAATATCATTTGCTTATAACTGAGGAGCCTAAAAGGATCAATAGTTTGAGTAGGTTCTTCATGCATGGTAGCAGAAACAGCATAGGTTAGAGGGTTGGGGGAAAACTTAGGTATTTGCAAATTGTGTTTCTATCGTTCAGAAACACGAACCCCAGGCATATACAATGGATTTATTCCTTTTTATTGACATGAGTTGCAAATAGAACAATATGAGTAAACAGTCCTTTGTAACCTCTGAAATGAGGATCGAATGCTATTAGTCAATATGTGTCAAGTAATCTCAGATTCAAAAGAATAAACACATTACAAACATAAATTATCAACAGTAGTCATATCCTTTAGGGGAAATGGTACATTTGAAATTCTGAGGAGCAAAACTTCCCACATACTGCAAGTTTAAAAGGTCTGATAGGATTCCTAAGTGCCCATTTTGGTATGCAATGTATATAAGGCAAAGTTACTAATCTCAAGTGCAGAGACTGACACATTTACACACTGCTCGATACTCCTGCAACCACCATCTAGATCAAGATCTAGGACGTTTCCAACAACCCAGAGGTTTTTCTAGTTGACACCCTCAGACATGTTCTCAGAGGTGACCACCCTTCTGGCTTCCAGCGCAGGAGATTATTCATGTCCAGTCTTGAACTTCGTATGCGTGCAGTCATGCAGTAGGGGCTGCCTCTATCTGGCTTTTTTCAATTAACATAAGATCTGTGAGAGTCATTCATGGTTTTTGCAAACAAATAATACATTATTACTGTATAGAATATTACTGTGTGAATATTCAATAGTTTATTATGTATTTTCTGTTGATGGACATTTGAGTTTCTCCAGTTTGTAACCATGGTGAATAAACTTATTATGAACATTTTTAGCTTTATGTATTAATTTCTCGTGGGTGTATTTTCAAGACTAAAACTGCTTCATCATAAGCTAGTCATAAGTTTTAGCTTCAACTTTTTGAAAGAAGATTTTAAAAAATGCTTCAAAGTTCAACCCAGCTTAGTCTGACTCTAATTCTGTATATTTGTCACAGCATTGCACACCCAGGTTTCTCCAAGGCCATTCAGAGATCCACGAAGACAACATCATTTTCATCTTAAAGCTAAGATATTCTTGCCCTTGTTCTCATCCTCTCAGGAGTATAGAATGTGATTTTCCAGAGTCTGTGTGACATGGGATACCATGAGAGACTGAAAGCAGAAGCAGATGTGAAGATCCAGCTGTTTCTAATTAAGTCAAACATTAAGGAGATTGGCAGAAATGTAAAATGCCACTTTTAATAGCTTCATTCAAAAAATTATTGTTTGTGAAAATATTTATATTTACAAGCAATCAGTATGTTGGCCCTTTGAAATTAATACGTACTTTAAATATTGATTTGTTTTCTAATGTAGCAACCATGCATTAACATAACCAAGTAAACATAAGGTCTTCAGAGGCTTGGATAATTTTCAGGGTAAAGAGCAACACTGAGGTCCACGCGTTTGAGGGCTCAGTCTCAGGAAGTATCTTACAGACAGTTTACTCATGTCATCCGCTTATGGGTCAACAGTCTATTTTTAGCCATAACTGCAAGTAAAGACAGAATTAAAAACAAAATGTGTGTGTAGATACCAAGACTCGAAGTAGGGCTTTTGCTTTCCTTCAGAGAATACTGACTATATATTTATTGTACTTCACACATCATGTCTTGGTTCATGATTGCATATTTGCTTTCACGAATTTACTGAATTCTCAAAACTCTAAGGTAGACAGAAAGGGCATTTTTTTAAATAATATTTACAAATAAGAAAATTGACTTAGAAAAGTTGAGAGGCAATTGTTCTGTGCCCACACAGCTAACTGGCTGGACTGAGTTTGGGATGTAGATATTTGTGTGTCCATTCCTAGTGTTCTCTCTGTGTAGCAAAAGGGAGTATTACCTAAATTTCCCCTAAATTGAGTTTGGAGTTAAATATTTCATAACTGCATAAATCTTAACTCATGTTCTTCTCTTGACAATTTTTTCCTCATATCCTCTTCTCTCTAAAACCTGCTTTCACCAAACCTGAAAGTATCTTAAGAGATGATTTTTCTGGAAACATTTTACACTTCAAGACTGAAAAACCAGCTGGGCAGTGGTGGCGCACGCCTTTAATCCCAGCACTTGGGAGGCAGAGGCAGGCGGATCTTTGTGAGTTCGAGGCCAGCCTGGTCTACAAAGTGAGTCCAGGACAGCCAAGGATACACAGAGAAACCCTGTCTCGAAAAACCAAAAAAAAAAAGACTGAAAAACCAAACCCAGGGCCTGGTGAGATAGCTTGGAGGGTGAAAGTATGAAGCTGGCCCCTGAATCTGCTCACCAGAACCCAGGTAAAGGTATGGGGAGAAATACAACACCACAAGATAAGATTTATCCAAGCAGAAGTATGTGAATCCCAAGGGAGAGTAAGGAAAACTCAAGCATACTCAAGAATGGATATGACTACCTTGCAGGAGTCACAGAGACTAGACCATACCCATGGATAGGGGCTCATCAAAGAAGACTCCCACTTAATTATCTCAGCATTGGCCACATGTAGCATTTTGGTGGCTCTGAAGTCATAGGTAAGAAGTTCCCTCTTTTGATAAGCAAGGTAAGTGGCTCTGGGAGTCTCTCAGTCTCTTGGCTGGGATTATACTCATATAACCAGGAGCCGCTAGAGTTGCACGCGGGTTTGGTGTGTGATTTTGGCCTGTGTGTGGGTTTCTAGTAAGATTCCTAGAAAACTGCAGGTATACAGCTGGAAAAGGAGAAAGGCATTTGCAAATTGTGTTGGAATTCTCATTTCTCTGTTGGTGAGGGGCTTCAACAGCTTCTCAGGATTGGGTGTCTCCTTTTCATTTCCATGGCCCCCAAATTTTCCCTGTCTTTCTATCCTGCCTCAGCCTGGTCACCACAGTTAGAGATTTGGCTCTGTGGTCCCCAAATACTTGGGATATAAAGCCAGATTTGAAAATGTAAGTTCCCATGTTCCTTCACATTCCCCACTGCACAGCACTAAAGCACTCCTGGATGGTTGTGGAGTGAGGAGAAGCAGGTGCCCAGAAGGGTTCATGACACTCCACATCACTTCTTCTTCAGGGTAGTAGAGGCATCACTGAGTCACTCTCTTCATTATAAAGACGTTATTAAGCAGGGTCTGATGCCCCATGCTTGTAAACCCAATATTCAAGAAATTGTTCTGACCTTGAGACCAAGCTATGCTGTTTAATGAGTTCCAGAATAGCCTGGATTTCAGAGTGAGACTTTGTCTCAAAAATAGAAAAGAAAAGAAAGCAAAAGAAGAATAGAGAAAGAAAAAGAAGTTATCAGTGTTAATGAATGTTAAATGTTCCCTTGTTTCACAAAATAAAACTTGAGAATTAAGGTAAGAGGTACTGGCCAAAGAGGGTTGGAATTTCTTTTTCTTTAAGGCATGCCTGGTCTGGTCTGTCTAGGAACACAGAGTCTTCCATTACACATTTGAAATTTCGGGTTATTTACTAGTATGCATAAATACTGATTAAATGGTGAGTGCTTTAAAATCAGGCTTAATTTCACTGGAACATAAATCTTGGCTGAATAAACACTGCAGACGTTTATGGCAGAGTCTGCCCAACAAGCTGACGTTTCCTGAGTATGTTTTGGGGGAGCATAGCATCTGCTCTCTATCAAGATAGAGAGTATTTTATGGTGACTGCTTCCTGGACAGATGAATAGATAGCCCTCTTCAAAACAAAACAAAAAACCACTCCCTAATGTTTCAATAGCCATTCTTAGAAACTTTCCATTACTAGAACATTTACAACTACTGATCTGACTTTACACTGAGGAACTAGAGCTGAGGGAGACAACTTTTCATTAACCACACCCTTAAAAAGCCCTATTTACCTCCTGAGTGGTTGGTGTGCTAGAGAGCGTCCCAACCAAGGTTTAAAGAAACTTCAAACTGCCACATATTTTCAGATAGCTAGGTTCTGGTTTGCAGCAGAACCGATGAGCTTGTCATTTCAGATCTAAGCAATGATCTGACCTTTTGGTCTCAGTCTTCACTCCAAGTCTAACAGGCAGGACTTGGTGGCCTCTGGGCACAAGCAGGAAAGCAGTCAGACATCCGGCAGGCATCCATCTGGCAAGCAGACCTTTCCTTCTGTTCCACAGGAAACTGCAGTAACTGAGGTTGTAGATTCCAGTCCCAGAGCAATGCACAACCTCCCAGGAAACTGATTTTCTGAACATGGACAATATTCTCCTGATTTACATGAAAGGATACTATGTGTGACCAGACACACATCATTTTATTTATCACATCATTGTCACTTTTGGAAATACTGTTACAATAATAAATTTTAAACTCATATTTCTTAAATGTATCAAATTTCGTGTGCACCAAAAAGATAAACTGAGGCTCAGTAAGTTTTTTTTTTTTTTTTTTTAAGAGATTGCCTGAGCAAACAGTGATTCATCCATCAGGCAAGTTCAAGGGAAGAAACATGAGAGGTGGAGAGGACCTTCGTAAGGTGATGGGAGAAGAAAGGAAAACAAGTGTCTAATGGTTGCAGTTGTTGCTGTGTCTGGCGTCAGGAAGACCCTTCTTCATAACAGGGCTTGCTGCTTGCTGCTTACTGGCTTAACTTAAATTCTGCTTTTCTTTGCTTTAAGCTCATAATGAAATTCTCCTCGGGAACTGTTTAATTTCTGAAAACCATAATCTTTAGAAGACTGCATTGACAGTGTTGGTGTGGGGAGATAACAGACAGACCATGGTCCTGAGAGATAAGAACAAGCCAGAAGCCCCTCAGGGGAGACGATTGGTCCTGGCACTGACTACAGATGTCTTAAATCATCTGTGATCCTGATCTAGCAAAATCACTTCAAGGACCTTGTCTTACTCTACTATAAAAAGGGGAAAAATTGTACAAACAATTTTACCTATGGTGTTACCATGAGTGTATTATTCATTTAAAATTCATTTAAAACAAAATTACAAATAACATAAACAGATAAAATAGGGAAATATTTGTGATATATCCAAATAATAAACTGTCACACTTTGGGTTTTTTTTCTGTTTGTTTGCTTGTTTGTTTTTAATTTCAATTAGAAAAGGGTGGTGCACACATCACAGACGATAAGACCTGAAACAAGCCTCAAAAAACATCAAATACAATTTTTTTTCAAATATAGTTATATATATATTTTTGCAATTAGGAAACATTTATAAAAACTATAAGGTATGACATATATTCCCAATGTCCAGTCCATATGTATTTGGCAACTAATAAGAATATTCTATTATCTATAATCTCGATGAGTTTAAAGTTCTATACCTAACTCAGTTTCCATCCTAACTTGCATTACCAACTTAAAAACATCTTTTTAGACCTAGAACATCTTTTTAATTCCTAACAACTTAAAATTTAACTGTGAGACTACAACTATCTAGTCTTCAACCACATCAGAGGCATCAGAAGGATAAATATATCTGAATAAACAGGAAGTGCAGAGCAAGCAGAGCAAGCAGCTTCCAAAACTAAGAAATGACAGACAACTGGCTGCCTGGAAAGTCCCCAGTTTCTCTCTATAATGTTGCAGCATCTGTCTTCAGCCTTTTGGCCCAGTATCTTTGACATACATTAACTGTAAAGCAGGAATTATGAAGGACTTGCCTACCCTGTCTTGGCAGAGCTAGGCTGTTGACTTATCTGCTTCCAAGTTTATTAAATCATTCCTTCTGTGTTGGGCTCTGTACTAACCCCTTTTTAAGGGATTATTTCCTCTAGTCTTTATAACAATACTATGAGTAATATTATTATTTATTTTTTAACTATAGAAATTATTTTGAAATAGCATCTTATAGAAAACTGGCATGGACACTACAAATGATTCCTATATCCTCCACTCTTTATAGGTTTCCATCCATCCTGTTAGTTCTGTATCTTTGGAGAGCCCTAATAGTGGTTGCCATTCTCTTTAAGTACAACTTTGCTATTTTCAGCAAAGATGTTCCAGTATCATCTTGACTTTATCTTCCTTGATGCTAGATTCAATCCTAACTCATGCATTACTAGCCATTTTTAATGGTTATGATGTTTGAAAAATATCTGTTGTTCTTGTTTTTATTGTTTGCTCCTTCCTCTCAGTGATAAGTTAAGAAGTGTGTGTACCTATTCACATATTTGTATGCAGATATATTCATATATATACATGTATGTTTGTCTACCTGCACATATGATGTGAATGAGTATACACACAGTGTGTATAGTGATATATTGGTATTGATATTCAAACCAATATCTCCAAATGCAGCCCAACTCCAAACATAACTATCTCTCTTGGCCCTTGCCTTCTCCACATCTTTGTGCATTTAAGTTTTTTAAAGTAAATAAAAACTATATCATGATATAAAAAATCAAAGTATCCAGAAGAATAAACTCAGCGAAGCCTCATTCATCTGACACTTCCCATATTGCTCATATTGACTCCTGAGGGTTACCAATCTCATTGTCTTCTGACTTATCCATCATGTTTTTATTATGCAGCACGTATGTGTGGAGCACACTATGTGCATTTCTTTGCATGTTACCTTTTCCAAGGAAATTACTAACCTCCATCAATGAAGATGCCTTTCCTTGTCTATAGTAGTAAAGCTCTCCATAGTAGGTGGGAGAACCAATGATTTGAATCTGTGTTCTATGGTTTATGATGTTTGGATATTTCCAATATTTCATACTTGTGAATAATCCCACAAAAAAATAACCTCATGCACATATATCTTCTCATTGCTAAAAGAAATCTTTAAACTTTTCACAGTGGAGTTAGTTTAAACTATGAACACATCTGTAGTGTGCCTAGACATCGCCAAGTCCCATCTATACAGCATGCGGTGTTGTGCTTCCATTAGCAATGTGGAGCCAGCCTGTTGCTGCTCTGCCTCTCTTGGAAAGCATATATCCAAGCTTTTGAATTGCTTATTTACATTAGTAAGTACTCATTTGCATTTTCCTTATAACAAAATTGAACAATTTTATTTATCCAATGGCCATTTTTACTCATTTATTCTAACAGGTTTGATGATGCTTCTTTAACACGGGGGCAACAGACTTTAAAATCAGGGTAACCAGGATCTTTCTTATAAGGATTCCTGAGCTGAAAACGTATATTGAATGTGTAAAGAGAGAATTGCACACATACAAAAACAATTGTTACTGTCTTGGATCATTACACACACCTCTTCAATCTTCTCATCTCAGTATGCATATTTTATTTTGATAACTAATAGGGAAGATAAAAATTTGTAGAGAGAGAGACAGAGAAACAGAGACAGAAAAGAAAAGCCAACTGTTCCTTAAGTCACAACAACTTCCAACAGTCTACTGGTATGAGTAGCACCTTGAAGGTAAGATCAGTCAAGCTTGCTAGTACCAGCTGCCAGAGGCTGTAGGAGTTTGCTATATTTGTGTTTATTTTAGATGAAAAAGTAAAAACAACAGAGAAACTATTAATAAGGTAATAGTTGAAAAGACTTGATACCATGTGCTGAGATCAGGCAGCAAGCAGTTTGGCGATGTAGGCACATCACTAAGTGACCAGACTAGGATTGAAAAGATAAACATGAGGCAGGAGAAGAGGCGAGAAAACACCCCAATCGAAGAGTCCAAGGTGCAGCTGAGGTGGGATGATCAGCATAGTGAAGGAGCAAGAGGTCACTCAACAGACTCGCCCTCTTGGAATACCGGAAGGTGGCAGTATCTGTGGAGGGACCTGTAAGCTAGCCCTTGCGCTGCGCAGTGGCTCTCAGTTAACATCATGGGAAGGGTTAGAGAAAATAGATGCCCTGACCCATCTCAGAAAGCTAAATAGGACTCTCAGAGATGGGAATCTAAAATCCTGTTAAGAACCCCAAGTCTAGACAATGTAAAAGGGGGGCCCTCGTGGACCTTTTCAGACTTTCTTTCAAAGATGAAAGGGAACTCAGCAGGTCTACCATCGGTGCATCTGGAGATTCTATCATGGTCCTGTCATCTCCACCATCAAAATTCCTGTGTAGTAAATGTTTTCCTGTGTCCCAGATCCTACACACTCTACATTCTGTGATCTTTATATATTTTATGCTCTTTCTCTTTATACATGTGTTATCTACCTAAGGTTCACAGCATTTAGAATATTTACCCAAATCGATAAATGGCATATCTTCCAGCCCATTTGCAAGGTTGGTCATTCACAGTCGTTAGCTTCTCCAGTCAAACTTAACTCTACAAACAGCAATTCTACTTCTAGGCATCCAACTAAGAGAGCTGAGTACATGTGCAGCCACAGAAAAGACACATACAAAAAAGGTCACAGGAACTCTATTCATTATAGCCCGAATAAAAACAGAGCAGATGTCCATTATCAGGAAAAAGGGCAAGCCAACTGCAGTACAACCGTACAGTACAATATTACACAGACATATGAAATACAGGCTTCCAAACTGATACACTGAACCAAAGAAGATAAACAAAAGTGAACATACTAAAGGATTCCATTTGTACTGATTTTAAAACGCATTAGTAGTCTGCAGCGCTTGAACTTGGAATTCTGATTGTGACTGGAAGGTGTGTATATGGCCCCACGGGAATATAGTATATAAAAACATATTGCTATACTTTTGAGATCTATGCATCTTAACCATATGTAAGTGAGACTTCAATCAAGTATTGCAATTAAAGAAGTTTACCTAAGGCTAGAAAACTAATGGTCAACAGAAAATAAAATTAGGTTTGTCCGAGATAAAAGTCTATGATCTATAATTAATGACATTTCTTCTAAATATGTATTAATTGCCCCCATTCAGTCATCACAATTACTCAACATAGCTGAAAATAACCTTAAGAGAATTAAGTAAATCATGGTATGTACACATAATGAAATATCATTTGGCTTCTAGATAGTAATTATGAAGCATTTAAAGCAATAAAACTAAATGTTTATGATATAAGTGAAATAAAGGAGAATATTACATTGTACCTATCTAAATGATTATAATTATGAAAACATTAGAAATGCAAAAATATAAGGAATCATGGGACCATTAAAAACTCCTAATTCATCACAATCAAGAGACTGTAGATGACGTTTTGTATTTGCTACAGTACTGTCTTGGTGAATTAGAAGGGACTTAATAAATATGAAATCTTCAAAATCCTCGTAGGTGATGTTCCAATGACATGGGCAAGCCATGTTTGTCTAGAGCCCTTTCTTATTACACCATCCAGATTCATGCTGGAGGCTAAGTGACCTGCTCACCCACAGTCCCGGAGCCTCCAGTGACTGAAGGACTTGGACGTGGTGAGTTTGAGAGACAATTCTTTCTCAATTCTGTTAATAATAATAATAATACAACACATGATAATTTCAAACAAATGTACAAAAGAAGATAAGTGAGTCAAATAGTTTGAAGTACCACTTCGGGCTATTGAAGACTACATAGACATATGCAATTTAAATATCAGTGTAAGCCATTGTTTACTGCTTTGGATTGTGGGCTATTAGAGTGCAAGGTCAATTTTTTTTTTGTGTTGTATAAACTCAAGCGTGTATTTAGTTGCCAAAACAGAAATACAATGTACTTATACTAATTTTAAAACTGTGTGTTAAATACAGCAATTGAATGGTTATTTCTCTTTCCTACTTTCCCAAATCGTACAGAAAATAAAGGAATACAATTGTAGAAGCCTACAGAAAGACTGCAAAAGATGAGCCTCAACTGAAGAATGCATATATATGTAATATATGTTTGTGCAATAGTACACCATTCAGTCATGAAAAGACATGATATAGCAGTCGGTGCTACAACACAAATGAATTTTGGAAAAAACTGAAAAAAAAACACAAAACAAAAAGCCACACTCAAAGGTCATGTTCTGGCTAGTTATATGTCAACTTGAGACAAGCTAGAGTAATTTAGGAAGAGAGAACCTCCGTTGAGAAAATGCACCCCAACCAGATTGGCCCATAGGCAAGCCTATGGTACATTTTATTGATTGACGATTGACTTGGGAGGGACCAGCTCACTTAGCAGGGCCACCCCTGGGCAGGTGGCCCTGGTATAAGAAGGTAGGTGGGCAAGCCTTGAGCAGCATGCCAGTAAGAAGCATTCTTCCATGGCCTATGCATTCTTGCATTCCTCTAGATTACTGCCCTGACTTCCCTGGAGATGGACTGCAAGTACATAAGCTGACAAACTCTTTCCTTCCTGAGCTGCTTTTGGTTGTATTTATCACAGCAACAGAAACCCTAACTAAGAGGCGGTGTTTTCTGATTCTATTTATAGGAAACAGCCAGGATACACAAATCCATAAGGAGACAGAGCAGACGAGTGGTTGTTAGGAGCAAGATGCAGGTGGAAGAACACAGAAAATGATTGCTTAAAGAGTCCAGGAGTGATGGGGTGAGCAAAGGCTGTATCAAACTCAACAAAAGTAGTGTGTATACAGCATCGTAAATGTAGTAAAAACCTGCTGCATTCCACTTTATGAGATTAATTTGCTATTACATAAATGTTATCTCAGCTTTTTGCAACCTATCAGCAGATGAGAGATAAACACATTTAGAAGAGGAAAACACAAATGTACACAGGATAATTGCCTTACCAGATCCAAGAGTGGAAACTTGCATGTGGGATGTTAGACATTTCTTCCGGGGGAGAATCAGCAGCCAAGAAAAACTGAACTGCCCACACAATCACTGCATACTCCTGCCTGCTGATGACCCTGCACAAAATGGAGTTTGCAGGCCTTGCCATTCTGCACAAGCACAACTGGCTGTGCAGCTTGGGGACAGGAATGTGAAGACATAACCGTATCTGTAATAAGAGCAGGAAGGAACGTTAGGAGATACAAAGTATGGCAACTGAGGAAAACTTCAAAGGAAGGTTCCCAAACTATAGTTAAGAGGGAGAAACAAAGAAAAAAAAAAAAGAACAACAATGGATACACAAGACACAACCAGAGCCAGTCAAACTAGCTGGACCTGACTGACCAGTAGAAGAACAAAGTGTAACGAACCACATCTGGCCGCTGTAGCACATAGATAAATACTATAAATGATAGCTGAGAAGCAGTCAGCACAGCAGGCTCCCAGGTATGACAGAGGTACCATCCCTCTGCAGTACTGCAAATCTGGAAGGCTGGGAGCCAGTAAGGACTTAAGCTGTGGTCAGTACCATACACTGAGTGACATCCGTCCTCCCATTCTGCTCTCTAGAACTGCAATTGCCCTTTAATGTAAAGAAATACTGGGATCCAATGTTGTTTCATCCTCTTTGGAGATGGAGAAGTATGTGGCACATTGTTTTTTGTTTTGTTTTGTTTTGTTTTGTTTTGTTTGGTGTTTTTCTTTAGGGAGCCTTTTTCCACACATATTTTCTAAGTAACCACAGAAAAATCTCTGAAAGAGCTAACACAATTTTTGCGGACTCAAAATTTTCTAACGTTAGCCGGGCGGTGGTGGCGCACGCCTTTAATCCCAGCACTTGGGAGGCAGAGGCAGGTGGATCTTTGCGAGTTCGAGGCCAGCCTGGTCTACAAAGTGAGTCCAGGACAGCCAGAGCTGTTAAACAGAGAAACCCTGTCTCGAAAAACCAAAAAAAAAAAAAAATTTTCTAACGTCTTCTTGTTCTTTAAGTTCTTGCGATGCAGAATTTTTAAAAATCTGAGAATTTCATACATGTGAATGACGTATGAAATATGATCATATATAAATTCCACATCCCCTCTCCCTATGTACCCTCTGTAAGCCCCTTCCCAATCAACTTCATATTTGTTCTTATATTTATAATCTGCTAAATCCAGTTAATGCTGCCCATATGTGCCTGTGGGGTGGAGAAACTCCACTGGATATGTGGGTGGGGGTTGGGTAGGGCCTCCCACTGGAGCACGGGAAACCTGTCAATGCCTACATTCAAAATGACTTTTTTAAACCTTTTGTCCATGAGAAAGAATATACAGTATTTGCCTTTTGGTATCTGGATTATTTCATTTAACTTGTTGATCAGCAGACCCAAAGCACTATCTGGGAATATGAAAGCTAGCCATCAGGGAGGGAGGAAGTTTTCTAGTTAGTTTGAGGTTGCTTTCACTAGGTCCTATAGCCAAAGTGAGTTGGGGAAGATCGAATACATTGCCTCTGATAGGCTGATTTCAGTGCTGAGATCTGGTTACCGACCCTTCTGAGGCACTCTCTGATTGGTTAATAAAAGTCACTGATGGGGAATGCAACTCAAGACGACTCCGAGATTCCATCTCACACCTGTCAGAATGGCTAAGATCAAAAGCTCAAATGACAGCACATGCTGGTGAGGGTGTGGAGAAAGGGGTACCCTACTCCATTGCTGGTGGGAATGCAGGCTTGTACAAACACTATGGAAATAAGTCTGGCAATATCTTAGAAAACTTGGAATAGCTCTGCCTCATGACCCAGCCACACCACTTCAGGGTATACATCCAAATGATTCCTCACCAAATCACAAAGAAGTTTCCTCATCTATGTTCATAGCAGCCTTATTTGTAATAGCTAGAAACTGGAAACAACCCAGATGTCCCTCAACCAAGGAATGGATAAAAAAAAAAAAAAAAACAACTGTGGTACATCTACACAATGGACTACTACTCAGCCATCAGAAACAATGGAATCATGCAATTTGCAGCCAAATGGATGGAACTAGAAAAGCTCATCCTGAGGGAGCTAACCCAGACTCAGAAGGATGCACATGGCATCTATTCACTTATAATCGTATTTTAGCCATATAGTACAGGATAACTATACTACAACCAATGCACCAAAGGGAACAGGAACATAGACTTTGTTTCCTATCAATGAGACACTTTGCCCTACTGGTGCTTCCTTGTAGGCCCCCAGAGTATGAGGAGGCTCTTGGCCCTCATATGACTGCTGAACTGGGGTGGGGGACTATTATGTAGGGACACTCCACTCCAGAGGAGTGGGATGGAAGGGATAGGGGGTAGAGGGCGAGAGGGCGTGACCGGGAGGGGTGGAAAGAGGGCACTGTGATGATGAAGATGTAACCTGAAGTAATAAATAAATATATATTTTTAAAAAGTCGCTGATGGCCAATTAGTTGGGCAGAAAGAGTATAGGAAGGTGGGACTTCCTGAGACAGAAACAGGAACCCTGCATTTTACACAGAGGAATCTATCTTTCTCCCAGGAGACATGGAGCAGATAGATGTGTTTGAGAGCTCTGCAAAGGTACAGCAGGCCACAAGGCTGTTTGGGATTAAGTGGTTCAGGTTAATTTAGATTAGCTAGTTGAGAGTCTGCCCAGCTAAGGGCTAAGCATTGAAACATTAAAAGGTCTTGGTGTTTTTAATTATTGGGGAAAGGGCTGCAGAGGCCTATACGCTTCCAGTTAAAGCAATCCAGGGCCATCGGCCTCCCACCAAACCCTGGCAGCTGTTCCTCCAGGCCACCAGCAATTCTACTGGCTTAATATAACAACTTACAGTTATTAATAAAGATATTAGTTAACAGAGTTTAGGTTGCAGGTGGTGAAGGCCACCCTTGGTCCAGGGCTTTTTCCCCAGGACAAATCAGGCCACTAGTTAAGGTAGATCAAGACTGCTGGCCTCCTGCCAGCCCACTAGCTGCTCCACCAGTCTATCTTTTGGTTTATACTTATTAATAAATACAATTGATAATTAAATTGCAGTTTCAAAGGATCTTACCACAGAGTTATAGTAGGTAACCAAGTGTGATACAAATATTCTGTGTTGTTATGGAGGCCCCTTTGGCCTCTAAATGCATAGGGAGGTACCCCATGTGTAGTACTTCAGTTTTCACTTAATAACCATGTCTCCTGGGAGTGACACTGACCATCCCTAGTAATTCTAACTAATTCTATTCAAACTTTTTTCTTTTTAAGCTGTATTTTGAAATTCTTTTACTACATAGTAGGTTTCGATAAAGCTTTTCTCATAGATTCTCAGGTTTGGAATGCACCCACTAGCCACCATTCCCCTGTCTCCATCCCTGATTTGTCCTGTAACCCTTGATACTCTTCCCTGTTTCATCTCATGTGTTCTATTATCTTTCAACTAACTTTTCTTTTAAGTTGAGTTGTGAGGTACTAAGCTTCCATATGGTTTTTCATACCCATTACTTTAGGTTAGCATGCCCCACTCCCTTCACCCTCTGATTTCCCTTCATAAGCCTACATCACTTCAGGCTTAGCCTTGCTGACTCAGTACTCCACTTTGCCACTTTTGTTTTACCTATAATCTACTGTCTCCTTTGCCTTAACATGCCACCCAAAGGCACCTTTCTAGTCCGCTTGCTTCCACTCATCTCACATACTTTTGTAAAATTTCTTTTTATTTATTTTTTATTTCTTCAAGTTACATCTCAATCACAATCCCCTCCCTACTCCCCTCTCCAGTCCCACCCTCCCATCCTCTTCCCCCCTTTTTTAACTTTAAGGTATATCTTTTCACCCCCTCAACAGTTCCCCCTTTCAGTCCAACAAATGGTTCTTTCTCTTATAACAATAAATACAATACAAAACAACAGAAATAAATAGGCCACGATTATAAGAGTTATATGGCTTAGCATACATTTCCAATGTCCAGTCCATACATATTTGGCACCTGACTTTAACATTCTACTATCTAACCATCTCCACGAGTTTAAAGTACTGTATCCAACTCAGCTTTCATAGTAAATTGCATCACAATTTTAAAAACATCTTCTTAGATCCAGAACACCACCTTGATTCCTAAACAACTCAAAATTTAACTATGAGACTCTAGCTATCTGTTCTTCAACCACCTCAGAGACCTGAGAAGGATAAATGTATCTGATTATATAGGAAGTGCAGGGCCCACAGCTTCCAAAACTAAGAAATGGCATAGCAGTGGCTACCTGGACAGTTCCCATTTTCTCCCCATACATTACAGCATCAATCTTCAGCCATTTGGCCCCGTTTCTCTGACAAACATTGATTGTAGAGCAGGAATTACAAAGGACTTGCCTACCCTGTCTTGGCAGAGCTAGGCTGTCAACTTACCTGCTTCCAAGTTTTGTCCTTTTTGGACAGCATTCTGTCTACAGTTGAAGCAAGGGTTTTTTCTAGCCAAGAGATAGGCTTGCCACTAATTCAACCATCTCCAATTGGAGATTCTTCGATGCTCATCTTCTACTTGGAGTAGTATAGAGAGCTGCGAAGTGCCGCGCCCTAAAGATGGCACTGGTCTCCGCCTTCCACCAGCCCGACGGTGAGCGCTCTCTATGATAATAAGTTCATATTTGGCAAAGACCGCTGATCTGGCTTGCTTCCACATACGTAGGCCTCTAAGATAGCACCTCTTGGCTTTACTTGACTGGCTGTTCATTTAGTATTTAGCCTGTGGGTTGGGTCTGCCCGGGCATTCGGAATTCGGAATTCAGAAGACTGTTTTCAAGGGACCTGAATAAACTGCTGGAGAAGAGTTTTGTGAGTTGCGTCATCCTTGCTGGACAAGGGGGGGCGCGACAAAGTGGTGGCCCGTACAGGGACCCAGAAAAGACTCAGAACTCCTGCAGTCAGGTGCAGTGCTGGTAAGTTCCTGGGATAAATCAGGACAATAGCCAGGCGGTGGTGGCGCACGCCTTTAATCCCAGCACTTGGGAGGCAGAGGCAGGCGGATCTTTGCGAGTTCGAGGCCAGCCTGGTCTCCAAAGCGAGTCCAGGTCAGCCAGAGCTGTTAAACAGAGAAACCTTGTCTCGAAAAACCAAAAAAAACAAAACAAAAAAAAAATCAGGACAATAAAGTTTCACGGAAATAGCAAACACAAGGTAAAGTTTCGCGGAGATAGCGAACAAAAGGTAAAGTTTCGCGGAGATAGTGAACAAATGGTAAAGTTTCACGGAAATAGCGAACAAAAGGTAAAGTTTCACGGGAAGTTGCAAACAAAAGGTAAAGTTTCACGGGGAAGCAGCAAACCGAAAGTAAAATTTTTAAACATGGGATTGTCTGAGTCACACCCAATTTTTCTGGCTCTTCAGGAGCAACTTTTAGCTAGGAATTTGAAGATTAAGAAGTCTACCCTAGAAAGATTTTTGAATGAATGTGATTCTGTGGCTCCGTGGTTTGCGGTGTTCGGGAATCTTATGGTATCCTGCTGGGACAAATTAGGCAGGGACTTGGATTTTGCTTGGGAGCAAGGGACTCTGAAGCATGGAGTAAGACCAATTTGGAAAATGGTGAGGAGTTGTTTAGAAGATCAGAGGTGTTGTAACACGATCAAAGAGGGAGAATCAGCCTTGGAACTGCTACAAGGGGAGAGATCTGAGCAGGTAGACAGTGAAAAGGAAAGTAACAAAGGCGAAAGATTTGAGCAGGCAGACAGTGAAAAGGGAGGCAAAAAGAAAGTTCCTCTCTATCCCGATCTTAGAGATTTTAGAGATTTTAGAGATTTGGAGGACTCAGAGAGCACGGATTCTGAAGGAGAGCTACACACTCTAATAGAACAGTTGGAGAGGACTGTTATTAGAAAAAAGGAAAAGAAAAAAGTAAAAGAAAAGGACACGTCAGCGGCAGTCGGAGTGGGTGGAGTCGTTGTTACAGTGCCTTCAGCCACGCTGGCGGCAGCTGGTGTAAACAAAGCCGTTGCCATGGCGCCTTCAACTCCTCCCCCATATCCAGAAGCCACTCAGACAGAGCAGCCAGTTCAGTCCCTGAAAGTAGGGAGATATTTTTGCCCGGGGATGTGGACACAAGTAAGAACAGAATAGAACATTATCCCACTGCACTTGCTGCTTTAGCCTTGAATGGTATCCAACAATGCTTGCAGTCTTTTGGAGTTGCTCCTGCCAGTATAATAGTGCCCTATTCCAGTTATCAAATTAAGATTTTGTGTGGCACTGTAGATGACTGGGCAATTTGCAATGTAGCTCTGAAGGAGTGATTGATAACCATTATCCTAAACATCCATTGCTATTATTTTTTAAGGAGCACCCAGTGATATTCCCTAAGGTTACTTCAGCAGTACCACTTCAAGGGTCACCAAATGTGTTTACTGATGGCTCAAAGACAGGCTGTGGAGCCTATTTGATAGAAAGACAAGAGCCCGTGTTATGTCAATTTCAACCGGGCTCCCCCCAAATAGTAGAATTGAAAATAGTAATTGAGGTGTTTAAAAAATGTCAATTTGCATTCAATTTGATTTCAGATTCAGTCTATGTGGTCAACGCAGTGAAAGTATTAGAATTAGCAGGTCCTATTAAGAATAGTAGTACTGTATGTGCCTTATTACAAGAGTTACAAGTTTTAATCTGGCAGAGAAAAAGATGTTTTTATATTCAACATATCAGAGCACATACAGGATTACCTGGACCATTAAGTGAGGGTAATAATAAAGTTGATCAATGGACCAGGATGGAATGCATTTTTTGGAGCTCATTCCTGGTTCAAGCCAGACAGTTTCACCAATTATTTCATGTAAATGCAAAAACTCTACAGCAGAAATTCCATTTGTCTAGAGCAGATGCTAGACAAGTAGTTTTGGACTGTCCTCAGTGTGTGATTCATCATCATCCTCCCAGTGTGGGAGTGAACCCTAGAGGGTTGATGCCACTTAAAATCTGGCAAATGGACGTTACTCACATTTCAGAATTTGGAACCTTAAAATATATTCATGTATCTGTGGATACCTGCTCAGGTATCATACATGCTACACCTATGAGTGGAGAAAAGGCTCGCAATGTCATAGGACATTGCTTAGAAGCCTGGGCTGCATGGGAAAAACCACAGCAGCTGAAAACGGACAATGGACCAGCCTATACAGCTCAGTCCTTTGTCTCCTTCTGTAATCAGATGGAGGTACAGCTTAATCACAGATTACCATACAATCCTCAAGGACAAAAAATTGTGGAGCGTGCTCATCGCACCTTAAAAAAAATACTTACAAAAACAAAAAGGGGGAATAGGCCAAGGCCGTACCCCCAAGGAGAGAATGTCTTTAGCCTTATTTACTTTAAACTTTTTCAATTTGGATGCTCAAGGCCGCTCAGCAGCGGACAGACATCAGGATTCCCATGGTTCACCTAAAAGCATGGTGAAGTGGAAGGATATTTTGGCAGGCAATTGGCGGGGGCCTGACCCCGTGCTAACATGGGCGAGAGGGTCTGTTTGTGTTTTTCCTCAGAATCAACAAGATCCAGTGTGGGTGCCTGAGTGCCTTGTGAGGAAGATTCGTCATGAAGACCTTCCTAAGGATCCTGGTGATAGTAGCAGTGAGTATGTCAGGAGCGCAGAGCAGTTTGGGTTCAACAAGATTATTTTTCCTTTAGCCCCATGATTAGTAATATAGTGAATAAGTCTTGTACAGGAATGCTTGATATATCTACTAGGGATCCTCAGCAGACTGCCACCAATCCTTTTGATTTGTGGCTTTTGTGTGGAGTAAATGGAGGTTGCATGGACTTGGGACCTGTCATTATGCTAGGTGGAGGAATTTATCAAAGAGGTAATTTTTCCCTAGGGTCCGCTACCAATATGGATTTCTCTAGCAGTAGTGGCTCTGGTACTTGGAATTCTTTATTTCATTCTTACCACAACAAGAACTTTTCAGCTTTGCCAGTATGTCTCTGGCCTCCTTTTCTGTGGATTATAAGTAATGGGAGTGCATCCTTGGGTGAAGAAAAGTTAGTATGCACTCCGGGCACATGTTTTTATGCCCTATGCTGGAATGCCACAGCCTTTCCTGTGGCTGTGGTGACTAGAATGCCTCGATATGTACCAGTTCCTGTAGAGGCCCCTAATACCATGATGCTATTCAGGTTTAAAAGAGATTTTGGCATCACTGCAGCTATTGTTACTGCTATCACTGTTGCTGCTGTGGGAGCTACTGCCTCAGCTATTGCCTTGTCTAGTTCTATACAGACTGCCAATGCCTTGAATAACATCTCAGCCACTGTGGCACAGGCATTGGATACTCAGACCTCTATGAATTCTCATCTCAAAGGAGGTCTTATGATAGTTAATCAATGCATAGATTTAATACAAGAACAGATTGATTCTCTTTGGCAACTAGCACAATTGGGATGTGAGTGGAAATTGCAAGGTTTGTGTGTTACTTCCGTGCAATATCAAAATTATACAAAGGCTGCTAATTTGTCTAGACAGTTGTCAAAGTTCCTCTTACAGGATTGGTCGGCTGAAATTGAAAATTTGATGAGAGAGCTGAGAGTGACAATCGTCCACATCAACTCCACTCGGGTGGATTTGAGCCTGGCCACTGGCTTGACTTCCTGGATACAGACGGCTATGGATCATCTTAAGGAGTGGGCGGGCGTAGGCTCTTTGGCGATACTAATGATACTAGCCTCTCTGGTTTGCCTATGGTGCATCTACAAAATGAGAGCCACACAAAAGCGTAATACAGCCATGATTATACAAGCTCTTGTCGCCATTGAGGCGGGCCAGTCCCCTCAGGCATGGCTTGCTGCCGTGAAGTAAATCTTCACTAAGCATAGTCCCTGCCCACTGAGGTATTCGTTCCACGGATATCAGGGTCTGGCAAGTCAGTGACGGAGTTGACGGGTAAGTCTCGGCCACCTAAGACAGGGCAGTCCCGAGTGGGGAGGCTGACCCAGAGACGGGTAAGAGTTTGAGAACCGCCCTCCTACAGGCTCAGGCCCACCGTGAGATCCCCAGATAGAGGGATTACGAAGCCTTTCCAGGGACTTTTACCAACTTTAGAAAAAATAAAAAAGGAGGAACTGTAGAGAGCTGCGAAGTGCCGCGCCCTAAAGATGGCGCTGGTCTCTGCCTTCCACCAGCCCGACGGTGAGCGCTCTCTATGATAATAAGTTCATATTTGGCAAAAACCGCTGATCTGGCTTGCTTCCACATACGTAGGCCTCTAAGATAGCACCACTTGGCTTTAGTTGACTGGCTGTTCATTTAGTATTTAGCCTGTGGGTTGGGTCTGCCCGGGCATTCGGAATTCAGAATTCAGAAGACTGTTTTCAAGGGACCTGAATAAACTGCTGGAGAAGAGTTTTGTGAGTTGCGTCATCCTTGCTGGACAAGGGGGGGCGCGACAGAGTAGAATAGGGGATGCTGTCAGGAGCTGACATGTCTCGATATCAAAAAAAATCTTAAGTTAAGAAAACATCTTTGAATGCCACATTCTGCAGATCTCTTGACGTTTTTGAAGACCCCCTATCTATCACTTCTATTTAGATAACCAAATGTTGCTTGTCTCTTAGCAACTTGATTTCTGAGTAGCTTAGAAAATAACTGTGATAGACTGTCATAGTACCTAACAAAATGACCAGCTTGAATGACTATTAGTTTGCATTTCTTAATTATCCTAAACAGTTTATGACAGTTGGTAGCAAACGGCCGAAACTTCACATTTCATTTTTAAGCATTACGTAGGTACAATACCTTAAAAAGCATTAACCTTAATTTTGTATCAATATAAAAAGATCAATACCAATGTGACCAAATATAATCTTAAGTTTGTATCAATATACAAAGATCAATACCAATTTAGCCAAATATAATATTGATTATGAATCACTATACAAAGGTATAAGGGCATATTCAATAATCTGTCATTTTTTTCTTGATCTTTCCTATATTATGTTTATGTCCCATTTTTTCTCAAGTCTGTTCAACCCTACATAGGAGAGAAAGAAGGATACAGAAAAGAAAAAGAGAGAAGTCCCTGGGTCTAACCTCCAAAACCTATTTAACAAGACCATTTAACAGCTTGTAATCTCTTCCTCTAAATAACAAGATTATCTATAACCCATCAAATGACCAAATGGGGGGGGGGAAACACCCTCCCCACCTTCTGGAGATAGGATGCCGCTCTCTTAAAATGACTTCCTGCTGATTTAGGACGTAGTAAACCTGTTTGGGGTCCAAATCAGAATGGAAAAATGGTTTAAAATGTTAACAGAATCATTTGATGTTCAGTCATTTTGTGCTCACCTATTTAAATGTCCTAAGAAGTTTGTAGACAGAAGCTGAACTTCAGGGCTTTACTGAAGTTCTGGCTGGAACAGTCTGTGGAACTGAACAATCTTAGTGATTTTGAGTTGTGGGTGTGGACTTTTGAGAAAACAGCTATTGAGGAAATCTGCAAGGCTGGATCATCTGGGCTACTTGTCTCCTTTGGTGTCTGATCTGTTTTCTTCTGAGGTTTCCGTTGTCCAGTTGTCCCTGGATTCCTTGGATGGATGCTTTAAATCTCCTGGAAAGATAAGAAAAGAGCCCTGCCCTAATCCTAACTCTGGGACATTTCCTATTTTTTTTTGGGGGGGGGGGTCAGGTAATATTTTTCCTGGAGAAAATTTGTTTTTTTGACAATATAAAAGTATTATCTTTCAATTTGAATTAAAAAAGAAATTATTTTGATATTTTGGAGCTAAACAGACCTTTAAGTGTATATAGTTTGAGATCTCAAAGGACAATTTGTTTGAATTTCAGCATGCCTTTTGTGAGTAGCTTTTAAACTTAAATCCTTCCAAATCCTATGTGCCTGTCTCTGCATTCTAAGGATTGGGATCAAAGGCATGTGGTTCCTAACTGATGGGATTAAAGATGTGCTCCATCATCCCTGGATCAAAATTTTTCTCTATTTAGAGCTTGCTTTGTGTCAGTCTGACCTTGAGCTCTGAGATCTGCCGGTTTCTGTCTCTAGTGTGTTGGGATTAAGGGTGTATCCTTCTCAAATGATTGGAATAAGGGTCTGTACCATCACCACCCTGTTCCTTGTAACTCTAGAATTTATAAGACAACTCTATAGTGATCCTCCTGTCTCTGCTGGAGTTAAAGGCATTGGCCAACACAACGCATTTCATGTATTTTACCTTAGCTTCAATTTTTTTCAACTCTTGGAGGTTTAGAAAAACAGGTTGAACTGCAGTAACCTTTAATTTTTTTTAAGATTTATTTATTATGTATACAGTGTTCTGTCTGCAGGTATATCTGCAGGCCAGAAGAGGGCACCAGATTTCATTATGGATGGTTGTGAGCCACCATGTGGTTGCTGGGAATTGAACTCATGACCTCTGGAAGAGCAGCCAGTGCTCTTAACTGCTGAGCCATCTCTCCAGCCCAGTAACCTTTAATTTATTTACAGTATTTTAAACCTGTTACCTGCTTTTTAATGCCAAACCATGAAAATATCCTTTATATCTACAAAAAAAAATTTAAGCTGCTACCAAGTTTGTGTAATCTATGTGGCCACCTGCAGTCTAACATTCTAATCTGAAATTAAGGCCATTTTTCTTTCATGCCAGTAAGGCAAGTATACCTTTGGTAAATTATAGTTTGAAAATTTTATATTGTATTTTTATTATATTTTTTAAGCTTATTAACTCTTTTCTTAAAAAAACTATTATTTTGTTTTCTCAAATTACTTCTAGAACATAGTTTCCTCCCTCCTCCCCTCCTGTCCCCTCCCTTCTTCCTTCCCTCCCTCCCTCCATTGTTCCTCTACTTGGTACTCTCTTTCTCCTCAAATGAGGTGGGCCCTCAGATCTTCAGTCATGTGAGGGCCAAGAGCTTCCACTTGTACTGGGGCTTGATATGGCACACCATCTAGGGTAAGGTGTTCCACTAACCTTCAGCAGATTCCATGACTCACTGGTGCGTGGAATTTTTCCTAGGATAGATATGCTAGGTTCCTATCTATTTGGGTGTGTGGGTTGTAGGATAGTTATTCTGTGATATATGGTTAATATCCATTTATAAGAGAGTACATACCATGTTTATTTTTCTGGGACTGCATCAGCTCGCTTAGGATGAGCTTTTCTTAGGATTTGGTTTCAAATTGCATGATTTCCTCATTTCTGATAGCTGTGTAGTATTCCATTGTGTAAATGTACCACAGCTTTTTTTTATCCATTCTTCAGTTTCTGGCTATTACAAAAAAGCTGTTATGAACATTGTTGAGGCAATGTCCTTGTGGTTTCATTTCAAATCTTTTGGATATATGCCCAAGAAGGATATGGCTGGGTCTTGAGGTAGAATTATTCCCAATATTCTAAGGTATCTCCAGACTGATTTCCAAAGTGGTTGCACAAGTTTGCACTCCCACCAGCAATGGGGGAGTGTTCTTCTTTCTCCACATCCTCGCCAGCATGTGCTATCATTTGAGTTTTTGATCTTAGCCATTCTGACAGGTGTGAGATGGAATCTCAGAGTTTTTTTAAGTTGCATTTCCCTGATGACCAAAGATATTCAACATTTCTTCCAAATGCCTCTTGGCCTTTAGAGATTCCTCTTCTGTGAATTCTTTATTTAGCTCTGTACCCCATTTATTGATGGGGTGATTTGATTTTTTGGTCTTTAATTTCTTCAGTTCTTTATATATTTTGGATATTAGCCCTATGTCGGATGTTGGGTTAGTGAAGATCCTTTCCCAGTCTGTAGGCTGCCATTTTGTTGATTTGGGTGTTTTCCCTCTGCCTTTTAGTTAGTTTAGCTAAGGGTTTGTCTATTTTGTTAATTTTCTCAAAGAACCAACTCTTGGTTTTGTTGATTCTTTGTATTGTTCTTTTTGTTTCTAAGTTGTTGATTTCAGCCCTGAGTTTGATAATTTTCCTCTTGGGAGTGTTTGCTTCTTTTCGTTCTAGCTCTTTCAGGTGTGCTTTTAGGTGGCTAGTATGGGAACTCTCCAGTTTCTTTTTGAAGGCACTTAGTATTATAAACTTTCCTCTTAGCACTGCTTTCAATGTGTCCCATAAATTTGGGTATGTTGGGCCTTCATTTTCATTGAGTTCTAAGAAGACTTTAATTTCTTTATTTCTTCCCTGACCCAGAGGTCCTTGAAGAGTTGTTCAATTTCCACGTTTTTGCAGGCTCTCTGTTGTTTTTGTTATTGTTGAAGTCTAGCTTTATTCCATGATGGTCTGATAAGTTACAAGAGATAATTTCAATTTTCCTGTATCTGTTGAGGCTTGATTTGTGACCGACTATATGGTCGATTTTGAAGAAGGTTCCATGAGGTGCCGAGAATAAAATGTATTCTTTTGTTTTGGGGTGAAATGTTCTGTAGATATCAATTAGTTCCATTTGATTCATGACATCTGTGAGATTCATTATTTCTCTGTTTGGTTCCTGCATCGTTGATCTGTCCAGTGGTGAGAGTGGTGTGTTGAAGTCTCCCACTATTAATGTGTGAGGTTCAATGTGGGATTTGAGCTTCAGTAGTGTTTCTTTAATGAATATGGGTGGTCTTACATTTGGGGCATGGATGTTCAGTATTGAGATTTCATCTTGGTGGATTTTTCCTTTGATGAGTATGTAATGTCCTTCCCCATCTCTTTTGATTAATGTTGGTTGAAAGTCCAATTTATTGCATACTAGAATTGCTACTCCAGCTTTTTTCTTGGGTCCACTTGCTTGGTATATCTTTTTCCAGCCCTTTACTTGGAGATAATGTCTATCTTTTTTGCTGAGGTGTGTTTCTTGTAAGCAGCAGAATGTGGGATTCTGTTTTCGCATCCATTCTGCTAGCCTGGGTCTTTTTATTGGGAAATTGAGTCCATTGATGTTGAGAGATATTACTGACTAGTGATTGTTACTTCCTGCCATCTTGATGTTGGTGGAAATAGTGTGTGAGTGAGCTTCTCTTCTTTTAGTTTTGCTGCAGGCATGCTATTTGCTTCCTGTGCTTTCTTGTGTGTAGTTAACCTCTTTGGGTTGGAGTTTTCCTTCCAACATCTTCTGTAGAGCTGGGTTTGTGCATAGATATTGTTTGAATTTAGCTTTGTCATGGAATATCTTATCGTCTCCATCTATGTTGATTGACAATTTTGCAGGGAATAGTAGTCTGGCCTGGCATTTGTGGCTTTTTAGGGTCTGCAAGACATCTGTCCAGGCCCTTCTGGCTTTCAGCGTCTCTGAAGAAAAGTCAGGTGTGATTCTGATAGGTTTGCCATTATATGTTACTTGACCCTTTTCCCTAGCAGCTTTTAATATTCTTTCTTTGTTCTGCACATTTAGTGTTTTGATTATTATGTGGCGGGAAGATTTTCTTTTCTGGCCTAATCTATTTGGAGTTCTGTAAGCTTCTTGTACAGTTATAGACATCTCTTTTTTTAGATTTGGGAAATTCTCTTCAATGATTTTGTTGAAGATATTTTCTGGTCCATGGAGCTGGGACTCTTCTTTTTCTTCTATTCCTATTATTCTGAGATTTTGTCTTTTCATTGTGTCCTTGATTTCCTGAAGGTTTTGTGTCAGAACATTTTTAGATTTGACATTTTCTTTGACAGATGTATCAATTTCTTCAATTTTATCCTCTGTGCCTGAAATTCTTTCTTCCATCTCTTGTATTCTGTTGGTGATGCTAGTGTCTGTAGTTCCTATTCTTTTCTTAAGGTTTTCCAGTTCTATGGATGTCTCAGATTGGATTTTCTTCATTGATTCAACTTCCCTTTTCATGTCTTCCATTCCTTTAAGCACTTTATTCATTTCCGTCACCTCCTTTGCAGTACTTTGCTGTTGCTCTCTGAGGTATTTGATTTCCTCCCTTAGGCCTTTCTATTATTAATATAAGCGTAGGATTAAGGTCATTTTTCCTTTGTTTCAATCCTGTTAGGATGTCCAGAGTTGTCTGTAGCATTATTGCTGGGATCTGGAGACATTATATTGCTTTGGGTTTTTTTTTTACCATGTCCTTGCACTGACCTTTTGTCATCTGATTGATCCTGGTGTTGTCCATTTGTTTCTTTTGTCAGTTGACCTTGGTGCTCAGGAAAACTCCATGCCCCGGGGGGTTGGCTGATCCTGAGATCCTGGTGTTTACCTCCAGATGGTGGGCAAATTCATGTAATAGACTGGCTCTTGGAGAGGAGAGTGGCTGCCACTCTCTTCAACTGCTTGTGACCCAATTGGACCAATATACAGGGGATTGGAGTCAGGAGGGGGCTATCCTCTGGGGACCTGGGAGCTGGCAGGTCTCCTCAGAAAGGCAGATAGAGCTGTGATTGGGCCTGTGTTCTCCCCTCACTGGGAGTGAGTCATTCTGGTTCTGCAGCTAGGCTGACTATGCAGTCAGGGAGTTCCACCCAAGATGGGTGCTGGCCTCAGTGTGCCTGTTGCTGACTGCCTCAGATGCTTGGGTGCTAGGGTGAGTGACCCGCCCCAGTATTTGTGGAGAACAAATGGTCACCAGCTCTGTTTGTAGTCAGTCTTGGCTCCTAATTGCTTTGCTGTGACTGGGTTAGGTCTCTGCCTCTCAGCTACAGTGCACACTGTGCCACCATGTTGGGAACTCCGGAAAGAAAATCTTACTTACCTTTGCTCTTGTGGTCTGGCTATTTTTCCCTCTTGGGTGTACAGGTCCGAGTGCAGGCTGGATATCAGGCAGACAGGTGGGACCGCTGGTCTGTGGCTGGAGCTGTGGGCTAAATCCGCTCATGGGCTAGATCTGCTCTAGCTGGCTCTCCTCTCCAGACCAGTGACAGAGATGGCTGATCTCAGTGGGGTGTTCCTGGGAACTTCGTGAGCTGTTTTACTTGGTGAACAGTCTCAGTGTTCGCCAAGGGAATTCAGACACTTTCTGTGTTTCTCAGTTGGCTATGGACCTCACATTCACTCCCAGTGACTAATCTCATTCACCTACTACTCAGATGCAATGCTGTATGGTTGGTGCCATCTTGGATCCTGTAAAAGTTCTTTTACATCATGAGCCCACTGTCACAGTGGTGGACACATCCTGGTTTTACAGAGAGATCTAGTAGTACAGCCTATACACTTGCTCTGTTAAGCCAACACTTCTACTTGATGACAGTCATAATAATCCTCTGTTAAATGAGCACTGACAAACATCATGTATATATTTTAACAACTTTGTACTGAAAAACAAGCTGCAACAAAATTATGGAGCACTAAATGTGGTTCTTGCAATATAGAATGAAATTATTTTTCCTAAAATTACTAACAATTGTCTATGTGACAAATATTAAGAAAAACAAATTTCACATGCTCAATCTGCTCAGTCCTGAACACCCTGAACTGAAATAACTGCTAGTAGAGTGGATGCAGTTTGCAGTTCTTAAGTCACAAACTTTAAACTTCATTTCTGAGGAAGACAATACCAGCATGCAGTGAACAATAATAGTCTGATGTCCACATAGCAGAAAGTCATTGAAGTCATTACCAGAAAGGGAATTACCAGATGATACCAAAGATATTTCATGCACAATGACAGATGTGAACTTGGCTCAGGGCCCTCATCACAAGCCTACAAGTTTGTGTTGTTTGTGGGGCCTCCAACTCTTCAAGCTGTTTTGCTGTTCAGTAAAAAGAGAACTATTTTTTAAAAATAACTAACTACCACACCTGCCAAACACTTTAAAGAGCGGTGTCTACTGTCTTTTCCATCTTACCCAGTTTCATTTAATAAAAGGAATTCTGGGCAACCGGGACTGTGTTTGATAGAATCTGGATGGATACTTTTTGTTATACAACAGCGTCTGTGCACTGTCTAAGTGAGTCAGAAAACAAAATGTGGGCTTGCCAGAAATCCCCACTTCCTCACTCAGTATGGAAGCATGTTTGCATGTGCATATGCATGTCCATCCTCTTCCAGCAAGAATTTAACGCATCCATGACATTTCTCCATCTGTACAAAGCAACTCTGTTTTAGTTCTTTTCACAACCTGCAAACATTTACTTCCATTACCAACCCAGGGCACTGTAATAACCACACCTAGACATCTTCTAGAACATACTATCTTGGAAGAAAATGGTTGTCTTTCTAAGAAAAATGCATAGAAAGTTGGAGAAGTGAGAAGTGTTGGAAGTGCTGAGTACTGAAGAAAACACTTTTGGAGAAATTGGGAAATTTGTAAGAATCACTATAGTAGTAGCTATGATATGGTGTTGAACAAATTGACCATCAACAAATGAATAAGAAAAGGTGGTTGGGGGGATTGGTTTATCCATAAAGAAGAATGAAGTCCTGTCATTTGCATTGAAATTAATAGAACTGAAGGACACTTTAATTGAAATAATGCAGACACCAATAGGCAAATGCTTTATATTCTTTTACAAATGAAAGCTTCAAAAAGTCAATTCAAATATAGAATAGTGGTTTCTAGAGTCTTTGGAAGGGTGAGGAGGAGGAAAGAAGAATAAAGGGAGGTTGGACAGTGGGTACTAAATTACAGCAGAAGGAATAAACCAGGCTGGAAGACTAATGAAGCTGAGCTCTGATGTCACAGGACAGCAGCTGTAACAACAATGAGCTGTAACAACATCTGTAACAATAGGAGAGGCCTCAGCTGTGAGACACAGAAGCAGACAGACAAGTAACAGTGCATTTCCCTCAGACCTCTCTGAATCTGGTCTAATGCTAGAAGGTGGCACCCACTCTGGTAGAGGGTCTCCATCAAACCCCAGTTAAATCTTCCCAGAAATGCCCTCACAAACCCACAGAGAAGTACATTTCTAAGATAATTTCAAATCTAATCCAGCTGACACTCAAGCCGAACCATCACAGACCATGAAGTCCAGAGCAAATTAGAACACGTGGTTCAGAAAAACAGCTTGGCTGATCAAGGGGACCAAGGCTTCTACTCAAACCTGCAGACCATCTTTCTGGGTGTGGAACTGAGAAACATGTCAAACACCATGATTCAGGAGGCCCTCCTGGACCAATTCAAAAGGCTCAAGACACATAAGGAAAACATATCCTTAATACTGATGATTAGATGTCTTCCCTTCTGAGGCATCTCTAGGACAAGCCTCTTCTTTTTACCTTGTTGGGGACAAACTGGAGAGCAATACAGAGTTGCTAATAGACTTGGAACAGATACCATGTACTAAGGGAACAGATCACTACAGAACAGAGAAGTGATGTCTTGGAAGATCTGAGTGTACCCTTCTTCAGCAGAGCATAAATGTCTAAACTATCGATTGAGGGCCACATGTAGAAAGTCCTTCTTCAGCTTTCTAGGAAAGGCCAGGAGAAAAGATTTTTATCTCCCTTATCCATGGCAGAGATTATCTTTCACTTTCATTCTAAGCCTTGCCATTCCTAACGTGGCTAGGAGATGAGCTTCTCCCATAATAGTTCAAAGGACAGTACGAGGGGTTCCTGCCTCCGTGACTCAGCCACTGACGCCATCAACATGGCAAAGTTTACAGATGGGTCCACATCTCCTCTTCCCATGTTGTCTGCGACATCACCACTGAAGGACCAAGTGGTGGGGCTCCTAGGAAGAAAAGTAGCCACAAAAAAAAAAAGTGGAATAGCCAAGGAAGGAAGTAATGCTGTTAGGCACTGAAAATGAACAAGAAGGAGCTACTGTTTCCAAGACATGTCTTTACCCATCTTCAGGCTTAGAAGAGTGGAGGGGGAAAAAGAATGTCAGTCATTTTGGCTCCAATAAAGTCTCTTTACCCTGCTTAGTACCCAGATTTGGGGCCTAGCAATGCCACTTTTATTTCTCACAGAGAGGCGCCAGCCTACAAAAAGCAAGTCCTAGGAAGTTAATTTCTGTTTCGTTTACATATATGCTTAGTAAATTTTGCATTCTTCTTTTATGTGACTCTCTGAACTTGGAGATCATCAAGAACTGACAGTCTTTTCGTGCCTGCCAGAGTCAAACAGAAGCTCACACTACTGTCACAAGTTAAGGTCCTGGCTACCTTTTAAGAGGATTCCAGAATGTTCTTTGATTCAAAGAAGGTACTATCTGCAGTAGTGGAGAGCATCTTGATGACCAGAGATCCTCCTCCGTTCCTTGTGCTGAAGGAAAATTTCAGCTGATGGTCACAAGGAGCTCCTATCCTTACTCTTCAAAGAAATGTTCAGGGTTGGATGGGAGCTTTTGAAAGAACAGTTAGAATCACTAGAATAAATTTAAAAAGAACAAAGTGCTGCCAACTTTAGTGACTGTTACTCTTGTTCATGTGACCAGACTGCTGACACTTAAGGGAGGAAGGGTTTATTTTGGTTCACAGTCTGAAGGTAAACTATCATGTCAGGGGAGGCATGGCCTTGGTGGGGCTCTTGGCGACAGTGATGAGTTGTGATAGAACGGCAAATGCTCCTTCTGGTCAATAGAATAGAACCTTGGGCCTGGGTAGAGACCTAATATTCTAGTTGGGCAGGCCATCAGCTAGGCAAGGGGCCAAGTAGGCAGGTTTATCTTACAGTATGCTGAAGAGATAGGAAAAATAATTGGTCCTTCAATAAAATGCTGTCTTTTTCTGTGACGGGGTGTTCACCGAAGAATACTACTCAGACACAGTTTTAAGCCAACAGAAAGTTCTCTGGAACATGACAATTACTGTCTGTCTTAGTTAGCTTCTCTGTTGCTGTGATGAAACACTGACCAAAGGCAACACGGGGAGGAAAGGGTTTATCTCATCTCACTCCTCCCGGGTCACGGTCCATCACTGAGGGAAGCTGGGACAGGAATCTGCAGTCAAGAACTGAAGTAGAGCCCATGGAGGAATGTTGCCTACTGGCTTGCTTTTCAGGGCTCTTTTCTTTCTTCTACAACCCAGCATCACCTGCCCAGGAGTGACACTGCTCACAGAAGGCTGGGCCTTCTTACATCAATTATCCTCCAAAGACAAATCTACAGGCCAGTTCCTTAGCTAGAGGTCTGTTTCCCAGGTGTGCCATGCTTACAAACACCACCCAACAGACATCCAAGTTCCCCAAGACTAGTCACCTCTTCACCCTACCTTCTCTGTTTTTACTTCTGTCTCAACCATTTAAATGTTGCAGTATCCATAATGGAGATAACAGTGTTGTTTAGGGGTCTCGATGGGGCTCATATTCTCTGCCAGTTAAAGAATTAAAGGGCACGAAAAAAAAACTTCCAGGGAAACAAGTGGCAGCAGAGAAATCTCAAACAATGCAGATAGAATCAGCAGTTGGCAGGCATTTATTGGGGGTGAGGAAACACACACATGGAGCATGCACACAGAGAAAAACACCCTCTGCTGAGGAGAAGGGGGGACTCAGGAAACCACAAAACTCCAGTCTCTTCTTGAGGGCTGGGTTTGTTTTTTTTTTTTTTTTTTAAGTCTCTAAAGAGTTTTCCTTCTTTAATTCAGGGTTGGTCAGTTTGAAGAAAGCTAGCATCGTTAACTGCCCCACAACTCTTCTGTAACAGGTCCTGATCTGTCTTTGAACATATTGAGTCAGTCCATGAGCACAGGGCCTGCTGGGGGGGACAAAAGCCTACAAGGCTGTTGTTGTGAACTGCCAGGCTTTTGTCCCAAGTCAGGACATTGAGAAAGAAGCCAGTCATCTTGGAAATTTGCCACCTTTATCACCTGGTCATGGCTCCTCTGTCTGTCTGACTGACTTACCAGGGAGTCTATCTAACTCCTAGTTGCTCAGTAGTATATAACAAATGTGTACTGGCATGCATGCCTGGTGCATAGAAATGTAAACTCCTGAGTTAGAGCACAGAAACAAATGTTTGGGGTTTTGCTGGGGTGATCTGTTTTCTACAAGTGGAAAAGATAACCCATGTGGGAACGGAAATGCTTTCCTCCAAGCCAGGCATCCTAGCATTCCGTGAGTTACCCAGATAGCAAACAAGAGCCCTGCAAGGTTCCATGAGGGTGGAAGCAGCAGGCTGCAGCTCTGACTCTGCAGACAGTGGCACAGGTCCCCTCAGCTCCCAGATAGCCCAGCCTTCTCTCAGAAGCTAACCTCAAAGCTGTCCAGCATCTTGTCACCACCAAGTTTCCAGCTTAAATCTGTGCTTCTTTGTTCCTTCCTTCCTGGTAAGAGACTTAAAGATCACTTCACACTTCAGGCCACAAAGCTCCTTCTCCCCCAGAGACATTTCTTTAGTTTGTGACTCAACACTGAGGAAAAAAAAGCAAAAACAAAACAAACAAAAACTCTTTCCTTCCTACAGTATCATTCCTCTACCCCTAGATATATTCTGACATCGCCTAGATCAAAACCCACTTGAAAGTAACTCTTCCGTGGTCTTGCTTCCCCTAAGCACACATCTATTTCCTCCATTCTCTAATCAGACACATAGACATTCTCGCTAAACCTAGTTCACTGTCTCCAAAGAAAATGTTTTGTCTTCAAAAATAAAGGCAAAGAACATTGGAGGCACAGACGATCAAAGTAAGAAGATAAAAACTGAAGAGATGAAAAATTCTAGAGTGCTGTGAACTCAAGTCTTGGGTATTAATGGATGAGTAATAATCAAGAAAACACAGTCATGGACAGGAATTACAAAAGGCTTCAGGAAACCAATCCTGCTTCAATTTCAAAAGAATTCTTTGTGGGGCTCCAAAGCAGAACCAAAGGACTGGCTCCCTTCTCTCTCAGCCTTTCAAAACATTTTCAGAGAAAACAAACAAACAAACAAACAAACAAACAAACAGTCCTGAGTATGTGGGAAGTCGTCTGTGAGCACTGTGAGGGACAGGCCATCAGATCACCTCCATCAACAGTCATGGGTTTGTTGACATCAGACTGACCTGGTCAGGCCATCATGGAGCCTTCATGACCCTATCACAGGGAACTCAGTAAAGGGATAAGGACATATGGCAATAATTAGGAGACCATGTGATGGGTGAACCCAGAGGTCACTGTTTTTGGAACCCTCTAGCTGCTATCTGCAACAACCTCAAATACAGATGCAGACAAAGGAACAATGAGCAATCTTGAGTCCTTCCCTAGGGATGTGACTTTAACATATTGAATATCAACTGCACTAAGGAGATCTGGTTTTAATCCTATGAACTGACCACATTGTTTCCTGTTTGTTAGGACATTGAACACCAAATGGGGAACAGAATGCTGACTGCCAGCAACAGCAGGTTTCATGTTTTGATGAATTACCAGTGGAAGGGGGTGACAGCCATCTTGCCTCCACTCTCACAAGCTAAAATTTCTGCTGGGAGATGGTACTGAATGGTAGTGGATTTGTGGAAAAACTGGAAGTGATGAGAAATCAGACTTTTATGATTTTATGTGACCTTTGAAGTATTCCTTTATGTCTTGTTTTCATCATAAAATTATTCATTGCTATTCTGGGAAGACAGATGTGTCATCAGATAACAGTAGCTCATGTTTGTTTTATACCACTTGCCAAGAATAGTGCAAAGTTTCCACAAAATTAACTCTTATCTTCATAGACAAGTCCTAGCATTACCTCAACTTCTTTTTTTTTTGATTCATATCACTACTTAACAAAGTCATACTCAGTCAGCTCAACTGCAAAGTCCCCTTCCTTTCTTGCACAGTCGTGCTCATTCTCCTAGTCCAACTCCTGTATCACTACTGTATAAACTGACGACATGACTGCTCCATGGTATGGTTAAGGGGAAAGTTTTTATTGTAGATATGAGGAAGACCAATCAGAGACACCTGGAAGAGTCCAATGAACTGGACCTGGCCATGAGAGAAGCAGGGGCAGAAAAAAGAGATAGGGCCATGAGAGATGAAGACAAAAAAGGGTAGAAGCATATCTAAATTAGGAGGGTCATAAGGAGAGTGAGTAGCTGTGGGAGGGAAGCTCATGAACTGGAAAAATTTAGGGTAAGGGAGGAGGTGAGAAAGACTAGGATGTTAGCATGGACTCTGAAATATGCAGTAGGTACTGTGATACTGAGGGACCCTGGAGGTCAGCATGTACTTTTGTATGCAAATAAAAACCACAGATAGCCATTTGTCCCTTCTGCCTTTTGGAATTTGGGGAAATGGAATCTCCTTTGGACCTAACAACTGCAGCCAGTTCCAAATGGATATTCCTCTTTTAGGGGTCAATTTAGAAATTTTCTCTTCTAGAATTTTCCTTGCTTTGCTGCTTCTTTTAGGTTTCCTCAGTACACTGCATACTCAGCACCTGTTTCCCAACACCACATAGAACATCTAATCTCTCCCTATGAGCTCAGGAAGGAGTGGGGGAATCTGTCCTTTTGTTGGTCACCTTATGTCACATGACCAAAATACCTGCAAGAGCAATTTAAGGAAGGAGAGGTTTATTTGAACTCATGGTTTACGAGGGTTCAGACTGTCATGCAAGGCAACAGTTGATGTCATCATGGTAGACATTCAGCAGAAGACAAGACAGGAAGAAGCAAGGAGCAGAACACCCACGAGCACCCACCTCAAGTGGTCCCCTTCCTCTTGCTCAGCCCCTCATGTTTCTGCAGCCTCCCAAAATATTATCACCATCAGGAAATTAGGCATTTAGTCCATAAGCCAATAGACAAAGCACAATTGTCCAGTTCAAAAGATCCAAGCAGGTATAGTGGCTCATAAGCATACAGACATATTTGTGAAATACATGGATTCATGAAGAAAAATGATACCCACCACACTTAAAGTAATTAATTTTATGTGCCAACTTGAGTGGACTAGGAGATGACCAAGCTAATAAATCATTATTTCTGGCTGTGTGTATAAGGTGATATCCAGAAATGACTGCCTCCTCAATCAGTAGACTGATTTAAGAAGACCCAGTTATCAACGTGAGCAAACAATATCAATCCCCCTGAGGATGTAAACAGAATAAAACCACAGAGGAAAAGGTGTTGGAGGAAGGTCTAATACATTGCTTCTGATAGGCTGATTTCAATGCTGAGATCTGATTAGTTAATAAAAGTGGCTGGTGGCCAATTAGGTGGGCAGAAAGAGTATAAGAAGGTGGGACTTCCTGAGATGGAAGCAGGAACCTTGAATTTTACATAGAGGAATCTATCTTTCAGCCAGAAGACATGGAAGCAGACAGACGTATTTGAGAGCTCTGAAAGATAACAACAGGCTACATGGCTATTTGGGATTAAATGGTCCAGGTTAATTTAGATTAGTTAGTTGAGAGTCTGCCCAACTAAGGCTAAGCATTAAAACATTAAAAGGTAGTGGTGTATTTAATTATTGGGGAAAGGACCGCAGTGGCCTATAGGCTGCCAATCCAAGCAATCCAGGGCCATTGGCCTTCTGCTGTACCCCGGCAACTGTCCCTTCAGGCCACCAGCAATTCTGCTGGTCTAATATAATAGTTTATTGTTATTAATAAGTATCCGGGAGCTACCCCACCACCTTCGTTGCCAGACCACACATCAGGCCGTCCCTCCAGGCATACAGATTTCTAAGGCAAGTCAAGCCTGCTGTTCTCCCACCAAGCCACCAGCTGTTCCACCAGCCTAATATAACAACTTATAGATATTAATGAGATATTAGTTAATAAAATTTAGGTTGCAGGTGGTGAAGGCCACTCTTGATCCAGGGCTTTTTCCTTAAGACAGGTCAGGCCGCCAGTTAAGGCAGCCTAGGCCTGCAGGCTTTCTGCCAGCCCACTAACTGCTCTGCTAGCCTAATCTTATAGTTTGTACTTATTAATAAATACAATTGATAATTAAATTGCAGTTTCAGGTGGCACCCAACGTGGGAAGAAATGCCCCTGCTCTCTCAAAAGACTATATATAGTCCAAAGATGGACCAAAGCTTCAAAGGGGACCTTAGTTACCATTCTCATCACCGCAACAACACACCTGATGAGAACTCCCTCGGGAAGAAGGACTCATTTTAGCTTGTGGTGTCTCATAGGATAGGACTGCTGGTAGAGTCCTGTAGAACATTTCTGTAGGCCAAGAAGCAGAGACAAAACAGGTAGCCTGACTCCTCTATATACCTCAAAGTCAGCCTCCCAGACCCACTTCCTCCAGTGAGGCCTCACCTCCTACAGGTTCTACAACCTCTCAAAGCAGTGCCAGTAAGCCAAGGACCAAGTGCTAAAATGCATAAACTATGAGGACATCATATATCATAATATATTTGTCTTGGCATTATAGAAAGAACCATTGTATATTAGCTCAGAGGATCCAACTCAGGTCATCAGGATTGGTGGCATCTTACTGAATATCAGAATTATAAAATTGCTTGGAGAACCAGACATGGTGACAAACTTCAGAAATCCTAGCACACAGGAGGCAGAGGCAGGAGAAATGGTACAAGTTCAAAGCCAGCCTGGTGAATGTCAAGTGGCAAGTAAAGCAGGTTAAATTCAGAGACATTATCTGTGGTGACAATTTTGGACTTTTGGTTTGTTTTTTTCTTTTTTAACACAGAAATACTATAAGAATACGCATTCATTTTAATCACAGGTATAGGGATGTGGGGCTGCTTCTGCAGCAGCTGACCATGGTTTGCCTCATGCTCAGCAGAGGTGTGGTTTTTCCAGCTGTAGATAATTTCTGTGACAGTGTGACATGTGGAATTCTGGGGACTTTTCTGAAGGTACATAAATATGAGGGCCCCTGAGAGGTGGGGTCGTGGTGGTTTGTTGTTTAGAGAGGTTGGCTGTGGTTTGCTAGTAGCCATAGTCAAAGAAGAAACAAAAGGAAAGAATTAGATTCAGGGGTTTTCCTAATTCCTCTCTCCTCTATGCTTGTTTCTCTCCTGTCTAGTGTTAGGGGGTAAAACTGGGAGGATAAAGGGTGGGGAAAAAGGAGAACCCACAAAGTAGGTAAGACTGGCTACAACTACTTCAAAGAACAAAACAAAAATAAATGAATAAAAGTAAATTGTTGTTTGAATTGCTGACTTGACTTCATTTTTTAAAATTGTTAAATGAATTTGTCTGATATTAGGACAGAATTTCCAATAATTCCTGAAATGGCTTTATGCATACTTTTGCCAATTTGTATCATATTTGTGTGAAGCTGGATTCTCGACATAGATGATGATAAATCAAAACATTGATGAACCATACATTATATCAAATATTAGGTCAAGATTTAATCCTTTAAATAAAAATAAATAGTATTCCATTTATTATTGTGCAATTTTATTTTGTCTTTAATAAATCATAAACTATAAATATATAGCAAAGACTTTTTAAATAAATTATGATTTGTTGTGAGTAAATGTCTGGTTTGTATACTTACTTACATACCTATATACTAGATTAACATGAAAATTTCTCAGGCAGAATGGGATTATGAGAGGAACAAGTTTAACCCCTAGGCTCCAGCATTTGCAGAAACCAATGCAAAAGGAAAATGTGGATTAGGAAATTCAGGCAAGTGGTAGCATAGCATTAAGGCCAGTGAGGGTCTCTGCTAAGCCAGGGCTGTCCAGTCGTCTTGGCCACCAGCACAGAGACTCAGTCATGCAGGTGGTCCTTTCAGAGCCCACAGTCATATGTTTGTTACACATTAGGATCATTAACTTATGTAATTTCATCACAACACTTACCATTTTCACAAACTGAACATTTTAGTGTCAAATGAAGAAAAGTTTCATCCTAAGTGAATAGTGGGACTGGACTGAGAAAAGCAGAAGTGGGGAAGGATGGACCAGAGAAAGCCGAGCCGCTCTGACCACACCCACATGAAGGTGCAGGTGTGTCTTTCTTCCATTTGCCATAGAAAGGGAAATGGATAAAAGGGCTTGGATACAGTAGATAGCTTCAGATGATTGAGCCTCAGAGAATAATTATCTTTTCGTGGAGAATCATAAATGCTGTTTATGACACCCTCTTCTTTTGTAGTTGTTGTTCAGGAGGCAAGACCACTGACAACTGGCAGCCATTTTTCCATGATGCCAGTGTCAAGCTAGCCTCTTTCCACCAGACTATCAGGATCTGAGTAGCCCTCAGCACCTGGGCAACACTGTGTCTGCCACAGCATGGCCTGGGTGTGGGAAATACAGAAACTGCAGGAGACAGAAACCATTCCACTCTGCAGGCCTGAAGCAGGAATTCTCCATGGGGAAACCACAGCAGGTTGGATAAGGACTGGGCAGAGTGCTCCTCCCTCCTGAGACTGCACTTCTAAGATCATTCTGTTTATTTCATGTTCATGTGTGTTCCGCCTGGTGTGTCTGTGAACCACATGTGTGTCCAGTGTCTGTGGAGGCCAGAAGAGGCTGGCATGTCCTTTAGCACTGAAGTTACAGGCTGCTGTGAGCCACCACATGGAACTGAACCTGGGTGGTCACATGGTGAAAAGGGAAAACTGAGTCCTGCAAGTTGTGCTCTGATCTCCACGTGTGTACCAAGGCTCACTTGTGCACTTAAACATACACACAATAACTAAATAAAATTTTTAAATTTTGTGAAGCATTATTGCTAAACCACGGGAAAGTCTCAAAGATGAAAATTCGCCCTTCTCTGCTTTCTTATTTAATGACCTAGACAAGGTATGTCATTCCTGAAGTCTCAGATTCCTCAACAGTAAAAATGAGACCATAACATAATCCCACATTAGAGCAGACTGAGCATTAAGTATTATAATGGCATAGAACATAAATATGTATCATGGTCCTCACTGTGACATGGATCTGAAGATATCATTTCAGTGCACCAATAATACCTTGAAAGTCAGAATTTCCCTTCTTAATCAACATAATCTTTTCGCTTAAAATCTAGGAAAGTACCTATGCTGGCTAGTTTTACGCCAAGTTTGACACAAGCTAGAGTCATCTGAGAGGAGGAACCCTCAATTGAGAAAATGTTTCCTTAAGATCAGGCTACAGGCTGCAAAGCACTGTCTTAATTAGTGACTGATGTAGGATGGCCTAGTCTATCATTTGTGGTACCACCCCTAGGGTGGCAGTCCTGTATTCCATAAGAAAGCAGGCTGATTAAACCACAAAAAGCAAGACAGTATGTAGCACTCCTCCATGGCCTCTGTATCAGTTCCTGCCTCCATGTTCCTGCCCTGTTTGAGTTCCTGTCCTGACCTCCTTTGATGATGAATGGTGATGTGGAGGTGTAAACCAACTAAACCCTTTCCTTCTCAAGTTGCTCTCTGGTCATGGTGTTTCCTCACAGAAATAGTAACCTTATCTGGACAGTTTCTGTCAGTAGTGGACCCTTTATAAGCATCTAGCATAAACAAGTCACTGAGCATCAGTGGCATAGAACAAGAGGGAATTTCTCAGCCCCTTTTCAAAAGCTTACTTCTGCACTGGCTTTCTATGGTTGCCATGCACTGTGCCCGAAGAAATTATTTCAGATAAAACAGACATTTTACTTAAAATAAAAAATGTTTGACTTCTTAATCTAAAACTCAATTGTAACACGATGGCTAGTTCAAGCACCTTTAGAAAGTGCCTGAGGCTATGTCTATGTCTCATTTTTCTCAAGCCTATGCACTCCTACATAGGAGACAAAAGAAGGATACAGAAAAGGGAAAGAAGGAATACCCTGGGTCTAACCTCCAAAACCCATTAAACAGGACCATTTATCAGCTTGTAATCTCTTGCCCTAAATATCAGAGTTTTCAGTTATCCTTCAAATAACCAAAAAGAAGGACGGAGAAACACCCTCCCCACCCTCTGGGCATGGGACGTCGCTCTCTTAAAGTGACTTCCTGCTGATTTGGGTTGTAGTAGACCTGTTTGGGGCCCGAACCCAAATGGAAAAAATGGTTAAAAATGTTAGTACAATCCTTTTATGTTCAGTCCTTCTGTTCTCAGCTGTTTAGATGACCTAAGGAGTTTGTAGGCAGAAGCTGATCTTGCAGGCTTCACTGAGGTTCCGGCCGGGGCATTGTGTAGAGCTGAACGGTCCCAGCGACATTGGATTGCCGTGGTTGCAGGCCCCAGATGGAGACAACTATTGAGGAAGTCTGCCAGGAAGAATCAACTGGGTCACTCGTCCTCCTTGGTGCCTGATTCTGCTCTCTGCTGAGGTTTCCGCTGTCTTTGTATATTGATACATAATTAAGAGTATATTTAACCACAATTGAATAGATCTTTGTATATTGATACAAAATTAAAGGTAACGCTTCCTAATGGTATCATACCTAGAGATACTTAAAAATAAAATGTGAAGCTCTGGCCTCTTGATACCAACCGTCTAAAACGGTCTAGGATAGTTAAGTAAAACAAACTCCTAGTCATGCAAACATGTCACTTTGTTAGCTACTATGACAGTCTATCACAGATATTCTCTAAACTACCCAGTAATCAAGTTGCTAAGAGACAAGCAGCATTTGCTTATCTAAATACAAGAGATGGATAGGGCATCTTTAAAAACCCCAAGAGATCTGCAGAATATGGCATTCAAAGATGTTATCTTAAATTAAGATTTTCTTTTTTTTTTTATATCGAGACATATCAGCTCCTGACAGCACCCCCTATTCTACTCCAAGTACAAGATAAGCACCGAAGAATCTCCAGTGTGAGATGGTTGAATTAGTGGCAAGCCTATGTCTTGGCATGAAAAAAACCCTTGCTCCAACTGCAGACAGACTGCTGTCCAAAAAGGACAAAACTTGGTAGCAGGGAAGTCGACAGCCTAAGTCTGCCAAGACAGGGTAGGTAAGTCCTTCATAATCCCTGCTCTACAACAAATGTCTGTCAGAGAAACAGTACCCAAAGGCTGAAGATTGATGCTGGAATGTATGGAGAGAAAATGGGAACTGTCCAGGCAGTCACTGGTATGTCATTTCTTAGTTTTGGAAGCTGCAGGCCCTGCACTTCCTATATAAGCAGATATATTTATCCCTCTCAGGTCTCTGAGGTGGTTGAAGAATAGACAGCTAGAGTCTCATAGTTAAATTTTGAGCTGTTTAGGAATCAAGAGGGTGTTATAGATCTAAGAAGATACTCTTAAAAGTGTGTTGCAAGTTAGTATGAATGTTGAATCAGATATAGGCCTTTAAACTCATGGAGATGGTTAGATAGTAGAATGTTAAAGTCAGGGGCCGAATATGTATAAACTGGACATTGGGAAGGTATACTGGGCCATTTAACTCTCATAAATGTGGCATACTTATATCTATTGTTTTGTATAATACTTACTGTTATAAGAGAAGGAACCATCTGTTGGACTGAAAGGGGAAACTTCTGGGGGGAAGAGGGTGGAAGGGCGGGATAGGAAGGGGGAATAGGGAGGGGTTTGTGACTGAGATGTAACTTGAAGAAAAAAAATAAAGTATTTAAAAAAAAAAAAGAAAGTGCCTGAGGCTAGACATACGGTCTGGGAATTTCCAGACTCTCCCATTCCAGAGAAAATAAGTCAGTAAAGAAACCAAGGAAGAATTAGTTTTCCAAGGAACATGGACCTGGGTCAGGAACTATTGGCAGAAGCACAGTGGATGTTCCTTTGAGGCAAGAATATTTTGCTTTAGTTGTTGGGTTTTGGTGGGTGTTAAGTAAACGATTACATATACTCACACTCATGCTCATGGGTGCGCACATGCACACAGACCCTACTGACCATATGTGACTACAGCTCTACTGCTCATTCCTCTGAACTTTAAACTTCCTGTCCTATAGAGCAAAGTGATGATCAGTAGTCATTCTTCTCAGCCTCAAACAGAGAAGGAACTGTAAGTGTCTCACACCTCAAGAATCCCAGTGAGACAAAGCCATCCAACACTGATCACCTCTGCTTCACTGCTGCCCTGCCCATGAGCTGCCACTGGGCCAAGTGCCAGAGGCAGAGGCTTGGCTCTAAGAAGCCAAAAAGTGTAAAGAAATCATTTCATAATTAGTGCACACCACGAGGACAGGGTAAGGACTAATTCACACCAGTTCCCTCTATGTGGTAAACATTGCCTGGGCATTTGCTGGCTGTCCCTGCCCTGTCCTAAGGGAACCTCAGCTGTCACCTGGGCACTGGTTCCATTTTCAGTAATGCTCTATCAGAACCTGCAATCTTTCTTCTTTCTCCCTTTCTTTTCTTTTGTGACAAATTTTGTAAGAATTATGAATTCAGGAAATGTGAATTGGGAGGGGGTGCGCTGGGCACAGTCAGGGAGGCACTGGAGGCTCCTGCTGGTCAGAATCTCAGAGCTCATAAGTGGAAGATCTCACAGACAAGGTCAAGGCCTCCATTTAACTGCCGATGGGAACCAGGTCATATCAATAATCTTTCCAAACTGTTCTCAGGAAAATTTATTTTTATTGTTTTGTTTTCTAAACACACTAGCTATGTTTCATATTAGATTTTCAAAGCTTATTGTTTTAATGAATTCCAGAAAGTAACATGTCATTGGAAAAAACATGCTACACAACAAATGTGGATACAGGGTACCTTCTGGCTTGCTTTAAGATAATTCATATTCAGGTTGTCAAAATGAGCCCTCAAGTGCAGCTGTGTGCCTTTTATACCTTTCGTTCTTTGTTTTGTTCTTTCTCAGGCCACAGAATTGAAAGCACATAGTATTCCATTTCCCCCTGGGGTTTCAACCAGGAATTTGTATCTCTTTTTGAAAAAGACAAAATCATATTTTCAAACATGAGTAAGAAAGCAATGTTTCTCCTCACTTTAAAGATTGGTTTTTATTATTTTTACCTGTGTGCATGTGAGTGTGTGTGTGCGTGCGCGTGCATGCACAATGTATGCCACTTGTGTGTATATGCATGGAAGACAGAAGAGACCATCAGATCTCCTGGAGCTGGAGTTAGAGTGATCACAAGACACTGGATGCTGGGAACAGAACTTGTGTCCTCTGGGAGAGCAGTAACCACCCTTAACTGCTAAGCCATCTCTCCATCCATGCCAGACTTCTCTGTGCATATCAAGCACTCAAGAAGAATCCTGCGGTGGGGACCCACAAAGGAGAGGTACATTAGAGTTTGTACTTCTCGTGCCAATGTAGCTATCTTAGGTGTCTGGGGATTGGACTAGCCAATAGTTCTATGGTCTCTGGATAACCAAGAGTGCTGAGAGAGACAGTGAGTATGAAAGGTCTGAGATAGGCCGGTATAGATAGCACAAGAATTCAGACTCTAGATTATAATCTACATGTGGACACTTCCTGGATGTGTAATGCTGGCTGTGTTTGCATGCCCTTGGAATCTTCATGTCTACAGGGGAAAATCTTTAAAACAGAGCAGTGCTTTTCAAAATGCAATTACCTACTACACCTTAAGGAGTTATGACATCAATTGAGTTTTGATCAACATTGTGACAAATAATAGCACACAATAGGAAGTGTCCAGAGATATCACACATTGTGAAAAGAGACACTAACTCCTGAAAGCTTCCCTCTAACTTCCACATGTGTGCCCTGACACACACATCCCATACTCTAACATTCCAGCACACACACACACACACACACACACACACACAC
>CAJQZJ010000649.1:646673-687641 GCA_907164525.1 Lophiomys imhausi | reverse complement strand
GTTTTGAGTGTTTTTAATAATGCACATGGGTAACTAGAAAAGCTCATCCTGAGTGAGCTAGCCCAGACCCAGAAAGATACACATGGCATCTATTCACTTATAATTGGATTTTAGCCATATAGTACAGCATAACTAACCTACAACCAACACACCAAAAGGAACAGGAATGTATACTTTGTTACCTGTTAGTGGGACACTTTGCCTTAATAGAGTTGCCATATAGGCCCCCAGTGCAAAAGAAAGCTCTTAACACTCATATGACTGTTGAACTGAGGAGTGCTGATATGTAGGTGCAACCCACTCAAAGAGGGGGATGCCTTTGCCCCCTAATTGTAGCAGGAGGGCTGGGGTTCAGACCTCCACCAGTCCCCTCGTTCCCACCAAGAATGGGACCTTGTGTTCTTTGTTGTGACTTCGTGTGTTTCACTGGCTGTCCGCTGTGAGCCAGGAAGTGTGGTGTCTATCCCCCAATGGATATGTTATGAGTATTAACGAAATGTAGAGACCAAAGATCTTGCAAACACACACATCATCTCCTCACACAAGTGTTTTCTTGCTCTGCTTCCTCCAGGGCATAAAATCAGTCACATTTCTCTCTCAATTGGCAAGGGGTAGAGTGGGGCTTCATTTCTAGACAAAAGCCAGGCCGGACTGTGTACAGAATGGAAGTCTCTGTTTGAAAAACACAGTCTTAGGAAAAGTATTCTTATTACTAGAATGTCAGGGGATGAAAAAAAAAATCCTAATTCTCTTAAAATAACAGAAAATTAAAAAAAAAAAAACAACAGAATTCTGGAACAGCTCAGAATAGAACACTGTCCTAAGTAAATTACCAAATAAGGCTGATTCCATGCCACATGTGTCCAAGTTCAAGATGGAAACAAGGATTTGAACAGTATGACTGAGCTTAGCATCTCACTAAGAAAGACATTAAGTTTGTTCCCACAAACTCTCATCTGCACTTTCTTGGTCTCAGATACATTAGCCCTCAAGATTTCTTTCCCCCTCACTCTGTCAAAAAAAATGTCCATGTACTGCCTCTAGGACATTTTGCCTCTTAGCCAGGAATAGAACAACAAACTATAGAAGGAAATTGTTAAACTATTTGCCAGTATTTAAATTATTAGTTAATTGGTCAGCAGTGTTAATCCTTAACCCACCGTTATAAATAAACACACAGACACCTGATGGATTTTAACAAGACTTAGCCTGGATTGTGCAATCTTAGCTCATCTAAACTAATCCTTAATTCTATTCCCCAAATATGACCCCATATATACATACACCCCCTGGGCTGTTATTCTCCACACTATGCTGATGTTCCAGGCCACATGGAATGGTTTTTTTTTTTTTTTCAAACCCATGGTGTCTCTCCTTCCTCCTCTGGCTTTTTCTACCCAAGATCCTCCCTGTCTGCCCCACAAACCTGTGAACTTTTGACCCACCTACCTTTCTCTCTGCTCAATCACAGGCCTTGGCATTTTATTAAAGCCAATCAGAGACAATGATTAGAAAGCAAGGTAACACAGCATTACTTTATTTACAGCAAGCAGGCCTCTGGGAACAGGTTAATTAACATTTAGAATATATAACATCACCCCATCAATTTCCTCCTTTTGACTAATAAAAAGGCTAATTTTAAAAATGGTTTAGGGTTTAGGGTGAGCAGAATGAGGGGAATAATATGCAGCAATATTAGTGTTAGTTCTCATGTATATGATGGCTGGAGGTTGATAATGTGATTGGTAAATTTGCCTCGTTGAGTAGTAATAATAATGTATAGTGAGTACAGGGCTGTAATGGTGATGTTAATTCCCATAAGGATGATGGAGAAGTTAGATCATGAGAATAATGATATTGTGATTAATAGTTCACCAATTAGATTGATTGAAGGGAAACAGCTAGATTTGCCAGACTTGCTAGGATTCACCAGGCGGCTATTCATGGGAATAAGGTTTGGAGTCCTTGAGCTAAGATTATTGTTCGGCTGTGGATGCGTTGGTAGTTAGTATTGGCTAGGCAGAATAGGAGGGAAGAAGTTAGACCGTGAGCAATTATTAATGCGGTAGCACCTCTAAAGCTTCAGGGGGGTTGGATTATGATGCCTGCAATTACTAGTGCTATATGACTTACTGAGGAATAAGCGATTAGAGATTTAAGGTCAGTTTGTCGTAGGCAGATAGAGCGGGTTATGATCATGACTCACAGTGAGAGTAAAATAAATAGATAAGCTATAGTTTTAGTTATTGGGTCAAGGGTTATAGAAATCTGTATTATGCCATAATCTCCTAGTTTTAGGAGAATGGCTGCTAGGACTATGGAACCTGTGACTGGAGCTTCAACGTGGGCTTTTGGGAGTCATAGGTGGAGTCCATAGAGTGGCATTTTGATTAGGAGTGCTATCATACATGCTAGTCATACAATGCTATTTGATCATGTAGGTTAGAGGCATAGCATGTTGAAAGGCATAAGTATAAAGTTTAGGGTGCCCATAGAGTTGTAAGAAGAGATTAAGGCAATTAAGAGTGGGATTGAGCTGATTAAAGTGTAAAATAGGAAATAAAGTCCTGTGTTTAGGGATTCTGTTTGGTTTCCTCATCAAGTGATAATGATTAGTGTTGGAATTAGAGTGGTTTCAAATATAATGTAAAATATGATGAGTTCAGAAGCTGAGAATATTAGGATTAGAAGGATTTATAGTAGAATAAGTACAGACATATAAAATTTTTTATAGAAAGGTTTTTCATTTTTAATATGGTTTTGGCTGTCGAGTAGTGTAAGTCATGTTGTAAGAATGAGTAAAGGGAATGAGAGGGAGTCAGTGAAGAATGTGGTGGAGAAATTTATGCTATTTTCATTGTTTTGATTGAGCAGAATGAAGCTAACTAGGCTGATTTAGAAAGCTATGGGATGTTACATTAATTCTTTTTTTTTTTTTTTTTTTGCTTGATAGCCAGGTTAGGGGAAGTAATATAACTGAGGGGATAATAATTTTTAGCATTGCAGGAGATTTAAATTTTGTATGTAATCTGTGCCATATGTATTTGAGACTTTGACTAGTAGAGCCAAGCCTACAGCTGCCTCACATGCTGCAAATACTAAAATGGTTGCAGGTTATCCTTTTAAATTAAAACACAAACATGATGGTTATACTAAGTTCAGTGGCCTCCTAATTCTATATCTTTATGGAAGCCAGTTTACACTGATTTCCCTTCACCATGAAGGCTGAATAGGCAACAGGGCTGGAAAAAGGAACAAAAGACAGAGATGAGGCTGTAGCACATGCTCAGCAGAACACACAATACCTAGAACATGAAGGGAAACTGAGGTAAAGTAAGAAAGCTAAGGTCTAGAAATCTTTTCCTCTTCCCTGGCTGCCTCAGTAACTTCAGAAACATCCAGAAAAGTGTGTTTGGTATTTCTCCCTACTAGGATACAGTATTAGGGAGGCTTTCAGTCCAAAAGGATGGATACATATATATATATATATATATATATATATATATATATATAAAGAGAGAGAGAGAGAGAGAGAGAGAGAGAGAGAGAACTTTAACATACTGAACTACTGAACAGGCTTGGAGACTTTCTTTGTGCACCTTCCCTAACCCACTTTCTCTTTTTCCCTCCTGCTCTGTAGCCTGGCAAACTTACCTGTGTCATCAACAGAATCCTCTAGGTTTCTGCTCTAAACCCTGGTAGAAGGAAAAAGAAGAATGAATCATGGTATGTTCACTACTATAAAGGGACATCATGACCACAGCAACTCATAAAGGAACCATTTAACCGGGACTGACTTACAGTTCAGAGGTTTAGTCCATTTTTATCAAGCCAGGAAGCATGTCAGCATCTAGGCAAACACAATGCTGAAAAAGGAGCCAAGAGTTCTACATCTGGATTGGCAGGTACCAGAAGGAGCAAGAGACAATGGGTCTGGTTTGAGCATTTAAAACCTCAAAGCCCACCCACAATGACACAATTCCTCCAACAAAGCCCCACCTACTCCAACAAGGGCACACTTCCTAATAGTGCTATTCCCTGGTGACCAAGCATTCAAGTCTATGAGCCCATGGGTGTCATTCCTATTCAAACCACCACACTCACTCAGTTACTGCATGGCGGCTTAACTGTTGTTAACTTAAGACCCCATAGACTCATGTGTTGAATGCTTGACCCACAGGGAGTACCACTATTGGGAGGTATGGCCTTGTTGGAGGAAGTGTGCCACTGTGAGGGTGGGTTTGAGGTCTCCTATGCTCAACCTATGCCTAGTGTGGCACACAGTCTCCTTCTGCTGCCTGTCAATCTAGATATAGAATTCTTGACTCCTTCAGTACTATGTCTGCCTGAGCCCTGCCATGCTTCCAGACATGATGATAATGGACTAAACTCCTGAAACTATAAGCCAGTCCCAATGAAATGTTTTCCTTTATAAGAGTTGTGGTCATATCGTCTCTTCACAGCAATAAAACCCAAACTAAGACAACTGTGTACCTCCACTGTAGGTCACTGTTTTCAAAGCATCTCTGGTCAGCTGACTATAAATCAGAGGCTCCACAACCCCCTCCTCAGGTTCCATAATGGCAAATGAAACTCAGAAAGACATGTTAGTCCTGTTTAACAAATGTTGTAAAGGATTCAATTTAGAAACAGACAAATGAAAGATGCATAGGTACAAGGTGTGAGGACAAAACTTCTGTAGACTTTCTTTTTCTTTTCTTTTCTTTTTTTTTTTTTTTGGTTTTTCGAGACAGGATTTCTCTGTGTAGCCCTGGCTGTCCTGGTCTCATTTTGTAGAGCATGCTGGCCTTGAACTCACAGAGATAGAGATCTGCCTGCCTCTGCCTTCCAAATGCTGGGATTAAAGGCGTGCGCCACCATGCCCGGCTCCTTCCATGGACTTTCTAAGCATGCCTCCCTCTTAGCACCTATGTCTACCAAAGCTGAAGTTCAAGCATTTTCACAGGACCTGACCCCCATATCACTGCCCATCTCAGGGAGGTCAGCATTGTCTCAGAAAGCTCCAACCCTCTGATCACTTTGTCCCTGAGCCTAGCTAGGAGACCCACTGTAAGGAACCACATTGCATAAACTTGGGTCCCATCAAATTAACAAAAGACACTAACCAATCCATAAATCCCAAGGGTTTTAGAAGCTCTGTGCCAAGGATTGGAACCTGGAACAAAAATGAAATATATTCTTATTATGTCATGTACAAAATAAAGTGTTATTTGTTATGGGTTATTACATCACTATTGTAATGTGAGTTAACAAACAAGACTTCTGTGACACAGGAATAAATGTCGCTCAGGATCTGGAATAGGAACTAAGAGACAGGCTGGTTAGGGGAGGACAACATGTAAAGAAGTTCCAACATTTTTTAGGTTTGGGTTATATTTCTCCCAGTCCAGTTCCCCTAAAAGAGCTTACTTAGCCTTCCTTGCCCTGCTTTAGACAAGCCTTAACTAACAGCTCCACCACTGAGTGTGTGGGTGTAAGGGGACAGTCACTTAGGACAAGATCAAGGACCTGTTTCCAGAAGAAAGGGTAATGTATCAAGGTGTCTTTTATTATTTTTGTTTTATTACTCTCTAATTATTTTACTATCCTTACACCTCTAACTCCCTTTCAATCCTTGTTCTTCCAACCTCCAACACTAGGTAGGAGAGAAAGAAGGTTAAAGAAAAAAGAAGGAGTTCTCTTTGAGCTACTTCCTGCTGATTAGGGTCATCAGGTTCTTTGGGGGCAATACCAATCTTAGTAGTCACAATATCCAGAAATCAAGTAAACCAGGAAACAGCAACCGGAAAACCAGTAACAATTTGGGGGAGCGCCAACAGCAGGGAGAGCAGCAACCTTTTTCTTCTTTGTAGTGCCCCCTTCTCCTCAGGGCTTTGACTTTTTTTTTAATCCCTCTTTCAAGTTCTCTGAGTTAAACTTGCTCAGCTGGCTAAGCCATGTCCCTGCTAGCTTGAGAGACAGTTACTAGTTTACACCTGTGGTCTTAACTGAAATAGCCTCACATTTGGGATTAAACGAAAACATTCTCATAACTGGTTTTTTGTTTGTTTGTTTGTTTGTTTTAATAAACAAAATTCTTAGCACAGGGGAAGGAATGTCAGACAACACTCATGAAGACACCATTATGCCAATTCCAACAGCAGGTGGCTATTGAGGAGTCTCAGTCCTTTAACAAGGAAGTTATTTCATTTCAGTTAGTTACCCCTAGTTACTGTGTTGAGCCCTTCTTTCTCACTTGCTAACAGGTCTCTCAGTGACCTCTTGGATACTTTTCTAATCATTTTCAGTTATTAGAACTTACCTTCAATACTTAAGACTTGGTCTTATTCACTTGAGGGACCTTAATCTCAAGCTTATGCCAGTTTGAGTTGAGTAAAAAGGATATTCAGGTGAAGAATGCTGATAAGAATGCTGATGAATACTGGTTCTGAGACAGCTGACTCCTGAATGTCAGCCTTGTGTTAACTCAAGGTGGCACAGAAGAAGAAAAGGCAGGAAGCAGTGGATAACACAGCAGCAGCCAGGTCCAAAAAGTAAAACACTGGGAAGGAAAGAGGACAAGGAGAAGGGGGACAGGAACTAAGAGGGGCTTCTGAAGGTGGTTACAGCCAAGCTCGTTGAGCAGAGGCTGTGGGCATTCAAAGGCAGAAGCACTCCAGGTAGGGTTGGTCAGAAGAAAACGCCCCTGCAGAGAAGGCCTGGACAGCCCTTCACATGCTCCTCAGGGGAACAGCTCCAGTGGAATGAGCAACACCTCTTACCCTGCCAGAGAGGATGTGGACGAGCTGTTAGCCATTTATGATGTCCAAGTGCTCCATTAAAACTCGGGAGAGTGAAGTTCAAGAAGTGGGGTCCATGTGGAGGAAGTTTAGGACACTGTTTTCACATGACCACACAAAAAGCCTAGGTTTCCCTGACGCTAAGTCACTTCCATGGCTTTTAGCAGAGGCTCTTACCTTTCAACAAATGATAAGCATTTGGGCCCATGTGGCTCAGGGCCCACGCCAAGAGCAGAGAGAACTATTTTTCCTCTATTAAAAAAAAAAAGGCTCCATTATCTGAAAGTCAAGAAAACCTTTTCCCTAATGTGCTGAAAGACGTTGATAGACTTTCGTATGTTGAACCATCCCTGCATTCCTGGGATGAAGCCTACTTGATCATGGTGTATGATAGTTTTGATGTGTTCTTGAATTCGGTTTGCTAGCATTTTATTAAGTACTTTTGCATCTATGTTCATGAGGGAGATTGGATCTTTGTGTGGTTTAGGAATCAGGGTGACTGTGGCCTCATAGAATGAGTTTGGCAATGTTCTTTCTGATTCTATTTTGTGAAAGAGTTTGAAAAGTATTGGTGTTAGCTCCTCTTTGAAGGTCTGGTAGAATTCTGTGCTAAAGCCATCTGGCCCTGGGCTTTTTGGTTGGGAGATTTTTAATGACTGTTTCTATTTCCTGAGGTGTTATAGGGCTGTTTAATCTGTTTATCTGATCTTGATTTAGCTTCGGTGGGTGGAATCTATCAAGAAAATTGTCCATTTCACTTAAGTTTTCAAATTTGGTGGAGTATAGATTTTTAAAGTAGGATCCAAATATTCTCTGGATTTCCTCAATGTCTGTTGTTATTTCTCCCTTTTCATTTCTGATTTTGTTGATTTGTGTTTTCTCCCTCTGTCTTTTAGTTAATTTGGCTAAGGGTCTGTCTATTTTGTTGATTTTCTTGAAGAACCAACTCTTGGTTTCATTGATTCTTTGTATAGTTCTATTTGTTTCTAAGTTGTTGATTTCAGCCCTAAGTTTGATGATCTCCTGCCTTCTGCTCCCCTTGGGAGTGTTTACTTCTTTTTTTTCCAATTCACCCAGTTTAGCTGTTAATTCGCTAATATGAGCTGTCACAATTTTCTTTTTGAAGGCACTTAGTGCTATGAACTTTCCTCGTAGCACAGCTTTCATTGTGTCCCATAGGTTTGGGTATGTTGTGTCTTTGTTTTCGTTGGATTTTAAGAAGTCTTTGATTTCCTTCTTTATTTCTTCCCTGATCCAGTGGTCCTCTAGTAAAGAGTTGTTCAATTTCCATGTGAGTGTAGACTTTCTGTTGATTCTTTTGCTATTGAAGTCCATCTTTATTCCATGGTGGTCTGATAAGATACAAGGGGTTATTTCAATTTTCTTGTATCTGTTGAGGCTATCATTGTGTCCAACTATATGGTCTATTTTGGAGAAGGTTCCATGAGGTGCTGAGAGGAAGGTGTATTCTTTTGTGTTTGGGTGAAATGTTCTGTAGATATTTGTTAGGTCCATTTGGTTCATGATCTCTGTTAGACTCATTATTTCTCTGTTTTGTTCCTGTCTTGATGATCTGTCCATAGTTGTGAGTGGGGTGTTGAAGTCTCCCACTATTAAAGTGTTTGGATCGATGTGCGATTTAAGTTTTAGAAGCGTTTCTTTTATAAATGTAGGTGCCTTTGTATTTGGGGCATAGATGTTCAATATTGAGATGTTCTCTTGGTGGATATTTCCTTTAACGAGTATGTAATGCCCTTCTCTGTCTTTTTTTATTAACTTCAATTGGAAGTCTATTTTGTTTGATATTAGGGTGGCTACTCCAGCTTGTTTCCTGGGTCTGTTTGCTTGGAAAACCTTTTCCCAGCCCTTTACTCTGAGATACTGTTTATCTTCAATAGTGAGATGTGTTTCTTGTATACAGCAAAAAGATGGGTCTTTTTTATGGATCCAATCTGTAAGTCTGTGTCTTTTTATTGGCAAATTGAGTCCATTGATGTTGATGGATATTAGTGACCAGGTGTTGTTATTTCCCATTATTTTGGTATAGCTGGTTGTCTTGTGTTTCTTTTTGTTTAGTTGCTGTGGAGGTTTCTATTTCCTCTGTTTTCTTGGGTGTAGTTATCTTCTCTGTGTTGGAATTTTCCTTCTAGGATCTTCTGTAGGGCTGGGTTTGTGAGGAGATATTGTTTGAATTTGATTTTGTCATGGAATATCTTGTTTTGTCCATCTATGTTGATAGAGAGTTTGCTGGGTATAGTAGTCTGGCTGGGCACCTATGTTCTCTCAGGGCTTGTAGGACATCTGTCCAGGCCCTTCTAGCTTTTAAAGTTTCTGAGGAGAAGTCAGGTGTGATTCTGATGGGTCTGCCATTGTATGTGACTTGGCCTTTTTTTCTTACAGCTTTTAATATACTTTCTTTGTTCTCTACATTTGGAGTTTCTATTATTATGTGGTGAGAGGAGTTTCTTTTCTGATTTATCTGTTTGGTGTTCTGTAAGCCTCTTGGATTTTTATTGGCATCTCTTTCTTTAGGTTTGGGAAGTTTTCTTCTATGATTTTGTTGAAGATATTTCCTGGACCATGGAGTTGGGAGTCTTCTCTTTCCTCTATGCCTATAATTCTTAGATTCCGTCATTTCATTGAGTCCTTGATTTCTTGGATGTTGTGGGTGAGAGATTTTTTAGCTTTCTCATTTTCTTTGGATGTTGTACTGATTTCTTCCATCGAATCTTCCATGCCTGAGATCCTGTCTTCCATCTCTTGCATCCTATTTTTCATACTCACATCCGTAGTTCCTGTCCTCTTCCCTTGATTCTCCATTTCCTCTTCTAACTCTGACTGTGTTTTCTTTATTGTTTCCATTTCTATTTTCATGTCTTGAATGGTATTGTTCGTTTTGTATATTTCCTTCTCCAGTTTGCTTGTTTTTGCCTGGAAATCTTTCGTTGCTCTGTCCTTTTCCTGTTCAAGCTGAGTCACCTTGGCTTGGAGCTCTTTAATGGTGTTATTTGTTGTTTTGACTTGTAAAGTTGTGGCTTCTGGCTTCTTTGAATTCCTTCATAGATTTAAGTTCTTCTTGAAGGGACTCTATCACTTTCCATAATGTAGAATTGTCATCGTTTTCATGTTTTTCAGCAGTGGTGAGGTGGTTCGGGCTGGGTGGAATAGCATTGCTTTCTTTTGTTGGAATCATTTCGCTCTTTTTTTTTTTTTTCTGGTCTGGGGGCTCTGGCCATGTGGAATTTTTTAGCTGTCTTCTGGACTTGGGTCCAAAGGGGGAGCTTTGGTGTAGGATTCAAGTTGCCTTACTCCACCCCTATAAGGTGAGTCATTCAGCCCCGCCTCCTAGGTGGAGACCTAACTAATCCAGGTGGTGGAGCTGTGTACAAGTAAGCTCTGGTTCCTCGCTGGAAGGGCCAGTACTAGTACAAAAGTCTGATATATGACAGTTTCAAATATCTCGCAGTTTGCCCGGGGTTGGTTCCTGTGGTGGGTAAATCTGCCCTTCACCTCCAATGGCCTTGCCGCTCCTGTGGCTTGGAAACTGGCCAGTGTCATCACAGCAGTGGGTTGTGATCTACGGTCTGAAGGCACTTTGCAGCCGAGCTGTGCTCACTTCCAAGGGTTGCAACCTTTCGCCAGATAGCTGGAATATCTGTGCGAGACCTGGGGGTGCCCAGCAGGGTGGGGATTATCTCTGCGTGGGATCTGAATCCGCCCACTGGGTATTAAATTGGAACTTACTCGGAGTCTCTCCTGGTTGGGGATGGAGGGTCCCAATTCCCGGGTCCAGTGGTTTCCTTGCATGTTAGAGAGTGGGAAGGAGCATCCTGCCCAGGAACCCTGGGTGGTTGGGTGAGATTTAGAAGGGGTTGTGCCATTTGTACAGCATCTTGCAACACTCGCCGCCCTGTGACTGTTAGCCCCAAAATCAAAATACATCTACGCAGGCCGCCGCCATCTTGGATCCCCCTCTGATATTTTTAAGACCAATGGTGGTTAAGATCATTGTCCCGTGGGCAGCTCGTTTGACTTCTAGATCTGCCATCTGATTTCCTTTAGCCACTGCATCCTGTGCCTTCTGATGTCCAAGGCAGTGGATAATAGCCACCTTCTTTGGCAGATGTAGAGCCTCAAGGAGGCTCAGAATCTCTTTTTTATTTTTAATGTCCTTCCCCGCTGATGTCAACAGCCCCCTTTGCCTATATATTGCCCCATGCACATGGGCGGTGGCAAAAGCATACCTGCTATCAGTATAAATATTGATGGACTTTCCCTCTGCCATCTTTTAGGGCTTGTGTTAACGCAATAAGTTCAGCTTTCTGAGCAGAAGTTTCTTCTGACAGGCTGCTAGCCCAAATCACTTGCCTTCCATCCACAACTGCAGCTCCCGCCATCCGCTTACCTTCAACCATGAAGCTGTTTTCATCAGTGTACCAGTTTGGACTTCCTGGCCAGGGTCAGTCCTTTAGGTCACTCCTGGGACCTGTTTCTTCGGCAAGGATGTCAAGGCAGTGGTTGGACGGGAGCAGAGTCATCTGCCTCAAGTAGTAGGGTAGCAGGGTTCAGGGCCGTGGGGGGGGGGGCAAACATCACCCTCTCAGTTAATAATAGGCTCTGATAGTGGGTCATTCTGGCATTAGTCATCCACTGATCAGGAGGCTGTTGGATAATGCTCTCCAGGGCATGGGGTGCCACTACTGTAATCTGCTGTCCCAGAGTCAGTTTATCAGCATCTTTGACAAGTAAGGCCACAGCTGCAATATCTTTTAGGCATGTGGGTCATCCGCTCACAACAGGATCCAGTTTCTTAGATTAGTAGGCCATTGGCCTCTCCCAAGGTCCTAAAGTCTGAGTAAGGACACCTCTGGCAACCCATGCCCTTTCATCTGCATATAGAGTGAAAGGCTTGGTTAAGTCCAGTAGGGCTAAAGCTGGTGCTGTTAACAAGGCCTTTTTGACATCTTCAAAGGCCTTCTGATGCTCAGAGGTCCAGGTGAACCCTCCTCCCTCCTTGGTGAGGGGAAATAAGGGGGCTGCCAGCGTAGCGAAACCCGGAATCCATAGTCTACAAAAACCAGCTGTGCCCAGGAATTCTCTTACCTGGCGTGGGGTGGTCGGGACAGGAATCTGGGTGACAGTCTTTTTTTCTGGCTTCCGTCAGCCATCGTCTTTCATCTCTCAGGGTGTATCCCAGATAGGTGACCTCAGTTTTGCACAACTGAGCCTTCTTAGCAGAAGCCCAATACCCCAACTCACCAAGTTCCGTCAGCAGTCTCTTGGTTCCTTGGAGACACTCGGATTTAGTTGATGCTGCCAAGAGTAAATCATCTACGTACTGCAACAATGTTAGCTGAGGATTTTCAGCTCTGAAGGAGGCCAGATCCCAATGAAGAGCCTCATCAAAGAGGGTAGGGGAGTTTTTGAATCCTTGTGGCAATCTAGTCCAAGTCAATTATCCTACTAGTCCATTGTCAGGGTCTCTCCATTCAAAAGCAAAGATGGGTTGACTGTCCGGATGTAACTTCAAGCAGAAAAAAAGCATCCTCTAAATCTAGAACAGAGTATCAATTCCTTTCTGGTGGAAGTGAGCTAAGAAGGTTATAAGGGTTGGGCACAGTCAAATGAATATCTTGAACTCTCTTATTGACCTCTCTTAACCAGTCACTGATATCCAGGGCCCTTTGTTGCCCGGGAGGCTCATGGAGCCAGTATTCTTTTTCAAGTTTTAAGGCCAATATCATAGAAGTAGGAGTTCCCCATGTCACCTTTGGCCCTCCCTTAGCAAACTAAATCTGTGTCTTCAGTTTTTTTGTTTTTTTAATTTTCCTAATGGTTGTTTTAGGACTGAATATTCTGTTCCTGTGTCCACCAGAAAGTTTACAGGGGTCTCCTCCATGTTCAGGGTTACTCTAGGCTCAGAGAGGGGGTCCGAGCCCCGTCACCCCTAATCATCTTCTTCAAGAGCCAGGACCTTAGGGGTCTTGCCCTTCTTCTTTGGGCAATCTTGAGCCCAGTGTCCTTTTTCTTTACAATAGGCACACTGATCTTTTTCCAACCGGCATCTCTGTTCTCCATTCCCATTCGGTCTAGGTCTTCTGTTGCCCAGGTTCCCTGTTTGTCAGGCCATGTTTTTTTTTTCTCTCTCTATCTCCTACAACTGTGGCCAGTATCCTAGTCAAGTTTCTTTCATGTTTGCAATCCTGCCTGTCCTCTCTCTCTTTTTTCTTGTTTCTCTTCCTCAGTCTCTCTCTTATGATACATTTTCTCTGTCTCTCTAACAAGATTCCTATAAAGGCCATAACCACAGCTGCTCATTGTCCCTCAGAGGTGGGTCAAAGGGAGTGTACCACCTGTAGGCCTCCATCAACCTCTCAAGGAATACGGACGGTGGCTCAACAAGACCCTGAAGTACTCCTCTTACCTTGGCCAAATTGGTAGGGTGCCGAGCGCACCTCTGAGACCTGCCACTAGAGTCCAGCGGAAAAACTGTCAGCTGCTCCCTACCTGCAGCTGTGTTGAAGTCTCAATCTGGTCGATCAAGGGGAAACCCAGCATCGATCTCATTCGGGAGGGTAGTGGGGTCCCATTGTCTCCTGGGACATTCTTCTGTACCTCCAAGAGAATTCTCTCCCTCTCCTCTGTAGTAAAAAGAACCTGCAAAAGCTGCTGGCAATCATCCCAGGTGGGTTGGTAAGAAAACATCAGGGATTCCACCAAACCTGTAAGACTAGCAGGGTTTTCAGAGAAAGATGGGTGGTTAGCTTTTTAATTATATAAATCAGCTGAGGAAAAAAGGCCAATATTGTAAGGGTTGAAAAGCTGGTGGGTCCATGGGGAGGCCCGACCATTCGGAGGGGTTGAGCCACAGTGGAATCGGGTCCCTCTGGACTCAACCCTCTCTGGCTCCTAGTGCCAGATGCGGGCCCTCCCCCCTCTGGTCCTTGTAGTTCCAGGCTCGGGCCGGAGCCAGGGCTGGCGTGGGGACGCCTGTGGTGGCTGGGGGTAGGGGGGTGGTGGCAGCAGACTCGGCCACTCGGGTGGCTCCTCCATCTCAGGATAGATCTTAGGCGGAGCTGAAGGTGTTGTTTCTGAAGCTGGCTTTTGTTTTGATTTAGGCACTGTGCCATGGAGAGTCAGGGCTTGGGAGCCTGGTTTCCTTTCTCTCACCCAAGGTTTTACCCATGGGGGTGGGTTCTGGACCAGGTCTTGTCAAACAGTAATGTATGGCTGTTGATCAGGATGAGACCCTGGTCCTTCCTTAAAGACAATAGCTTTTACCTCAAAAATAATGGTCCAGTCAAAAGTCCCTTCGGGTGGCCACCCGATGTCAAAAGTAGGCCACTCCGAAGCATAAAAAGTCTGTCACTGTCTCTCTTTAACCTCAACTGACAAATTATGAGCCCTAGTTCTAACTTCAGTCCAATGATCCAGTGTCAAACTTAGAGGAGTTGTTACGGTCTGTCCCATTGTCACAAGTAACACAAAACACAAACACAAGATACACAGAAAAACATTACGAAAAATCCTTTTTAATCTCAAATGCCGGCACCACTCCAGAGAAACAAACAGCCGGGAGGTCTCTCGCATCCCCTTTCTCAAGAGGACCACTGTATCCTCCCCGGCACCCAAATGGGGCCCTCCCAGGTGTCCCTGGGGTCCCCTATCCTCCTGGGATGTCTCCCAGGGCTACAGCCGCTGATCCACTAGCATGTCTGCCTGACCACTCTGTCAGTCTCCTCAAGAGATGGAAACGGCTGTCAAACCGAAAACAACCTTCACAAAGTCAACTTTCAACTTTTGCGCAAACCATATAACAGAACCAGACAACAGAGACAAACCCAGGACACAGAGACAGAAATCTCACAAACCAGACAACAGAAATAGGCCCAAGACACAGAAATCTCACCTCCAAGTGGGTTCTCGTGGAGAATGGGATGGCCGCAAATTCCCAGCCAATGCACCAAATGAAAGACCCAGGGGAGGGAAATCTGTCTCCCGACTCCCGACACTCAGGATATCACGGCCACCCAAAAACTAGCAAGAGACCTTCTTGATGCAATTGCAAGAGGTTTATTTTGGGGGGGGATCAGTGCACTGAGGGCGCCACCCATATCGCACGCGGGGTAGGAGCCGCACCAACAATTTGGGGGACAGTATTTAAACTACAACCCAAAGGGGTGAGGGGAAATACAAGTGGAAAGCACCAGCCCAGCCCATTGTTTACCACAACCCAAGGGGGGAGGGGAAATACAGGTGGAATGTACCAGCCCATTGTTTACCATAACTGAAGGGGGTGAGGGGGAATGCAGGTAGAATGTACCAGCCCATTAGTTAGTCAGCAGGAAACATCCTATACCTGTTTTTCTCAGGAATGAATTTAATCTTACTTCACCATCGGCTTTGTGGTTAGCCAGTTCCTGGAGCATGGCTGGCCTGACTCCACCGCCTGCCACGGGGGTCTCCAAAATTTTTATTCCTCTCAGTGCCACATGATTAAGTACTTAAAAATATTTTCTAAAGCCGGGCGGTGGTGGCGCACGCCTTTAATCCCAGCACTTGGGAGGCAGAGGCAGGCGTATCTTTGCAAGTTCGAGGCCAGCCTGGTCTACAAAGCGAGTCCAGGACAGCCAGAGCTGTTAAACAGAGAAACCCTGTCTCGAAAAACCAAAAAAAATAAAAAATAAAAAAATAAAAATATAAAAAAAAAAAAAATATTTTCTAATCTGGCTAGCTAACATTACAGTCATGAGGACTAGTAATCTCCCATGGTTTATATGATAATAAGAACTGTAAGAGTTTGCTCTTCCAAAGCTGGCTTCGGTGGCATGTGTCTATGATCCCAGGACTCAGGAGCCTGTGGCAGGAAGATCGTGAATTCTAGGATAGCCTGGGCCTCATAGTGAGATAATAAAATAAAAGATAATGAAATAAAAATAAACAAATAAAATGAAGTATGAACCCTAGCATGAAAGGAGGGACTAGTTAAATACCAATTAAATTTAAACTTTAAGCAGTACTAAATCATTATTACCTGGGGAAAGCCTGGGATGTCATAGTCTAACAACTTAACAGCCCAGCAATTTGACATCACATTTTTTACCTCTTATTGTCTTAAAGGCTTCCAAGGTCCTATTGTGGTGCAGTCTATCAGTTGTACTTGAACCAAGATGAACCCAAAGACAGTAGAAAAAGCCGTCTACATATGAGCTTGACAACTCCCTAATCTATTCAGCCCTAAACCACCGCTCAGGTTAGATGGAAAATGGGGGAAAGGTTTCACTAGTGTCCCAACTGGAAAGTTTAAGGATTTGATGGTGTGGAAAGTTTGTTCCAAGAACGAAGCCATCCGTTGCAGCTTTGCAGCTAAGGCTGCAATGATCCAGGCATGTTTCTAATTGTTCTAATGTTAGAGGGCTCGGAAATGGATTTTTCTGCTCCGCCTCCAGCTACCACTACCACAGATGCCCTTGGAGCAATGTTTATTTCGAAACCAAATCAAATCCATATGTCTGTCTTACTTAGACTTGAGTCAAAACTGTTTAGTTTTAATTTATAAGGAAAAGAAAACTTTCATGGAGATAGCAAAGAGGACTTTCTGAAATTTTAGTAAACATATTTAAACAAAAAATGTTCAAGACTGAGGAATCACCATTTAAAATGGGAGGAAATGGAAAGGGGAGAGGGAACAAAAGCAATTAGGAAAGAGTTTTCCAGGGATGCTTAAAGCCTTCTTCCGTTCAACTGAACATTCCCAACTGCTTTGAACTCTTAATTGACTGTTCGGGTGTAACCATCTTTCACTGGCATGAGAAACAGGGCACAGTTTAGCCAAGTGTAAATTAGTTTTCATACTTCATCATAATTGCTGGATTGCTTTAAGATATTTTTGAAGTAAACTTTTTCATGCAAGGGACCAGCTTTTGATCACTACTCAGTTATAATGCTGTATGTGTTTATCTCTTGAAGATGAGCCAAATGCATCCAAGAAGTGGGACAGCTGTGCTGTCTGTAGGTCCAACTTGAGACTACTTTTCTAAGGTTCCCTCTGTCCTGGGGCAATGAGTTGCTCAAGATAGCTTTCAAACAGAAATGTAATCAGAGGATAGTCTAGGAACCCTCTCCTAGGGAGACAGATGAGAGGAGAGAGATGGGGAGGACACTCAGAAGGCAGTTGAATCACTCAAAGGTGAAAGCTGCTGAGACAAAGGAAGAGGCAGCAAAGATGGGGGGGAAACAAGAGAGACAGCATTCGGAATGTAGAATCAGCAGACCTTGCTCATGAATTAAAAAAGGAAGGGTGGCAAACGAGAAATCTGAGAATGGTATCCCATATTTGGCCTGGGAACTCAAGGGATAGGAATATTCTGCAGGATAGACATGTATATAAAAGATTAGGGTTGAGACAAAATTCAGGTAGGCAATTAGGTTTAAGGAACAGAACTGTTGCATTGATACAATAGATCACGGCTTGACATTGCCTTCCAGATGACCTTGGTACGCAATGTTTTACCTAGAGGAGAGACAAGGTCACTAAGAAAGCCAGGCATGCTGGGCTGGCCACTGTGGTTTGGAGTGTTTATTTACCAACATTTGATGTGTTAATAGTTTTGTTTGCTTGAGTTTTTAATTAGTTCTTTGCTTGTCAAATAAAGGAAGGGGGATAAAAGAAAGCTCCTGCTAACGGCCCAGCTGAGCAGAGGGTTAGTGACCTTCACTGCTTTCTCAAAGACTGTCTTTGCATCATTTCTCTTACATTGACTTCACTTCCAAACCAAAAATCCTATATTAGAGAAATGTTATTAAAGAGGGAAAATATACGGCAAATAATTTGACACTTAGTTACCATGTTCAGCCAGATAATAAAATGTTGGCTGATTACACAAGCCAAGTCCCAAGCCGGCACCTGTGAGTGGTGAGAGAATGGTCAAGGAAGAAGAAAAACTATGGCCCACGTGGGGCACTACTTGAAATGCTAAAGGAACAGGACAGGACAAAGCATTTCAATAATTCTCTGCCATACTGTGATAGAAAGTCAATATCAAGGTCATACGTATATAATACTTTTCCGACTGTGAAATAAGCTGGGTTTTCTTAATTGCAGGGTAGTAGTGGGTTTGTTAAGAGTTGAAGGGCAGGCCAAGGTGTTTCAAAAAGGTGAAGCTTGTGGAACTGATGGCCTAGCTTATGGAGGTGCAGCAGGGTCTATTCAGCTGATGCTGGTTCTGCCCAGTTATTCAGAGTAACTTTGAATGGAGTGGAAGGAAGGTGGTATATTGCACACTTGGGTGTATGACCCAGGGCTATATGACCACCAGGTGACACAGACTGGACCTGCTGACTTCTGCAATAGAGATATGAAGGACACTGTGAGAACATAAATGTTTTTGCTTGGTACCAAATCCCTGCCATCTGAAGAGGTCACCATGCCACTCTTGCCTTTAAGGCAACACTTAAGTCAGTCTACTGTTCAAACATCTCCAAAGAGCGAGTTTAGCTACCTTCCTTCACCACCTCAGTGTATAAATAACACTTAGTCTCCTCCATTTTAGGAGAGCCCTTCGCTTGGTGATTTAAATATTTAAAAAGTTCACTAAGTCAGCTGTTCCTGTTTTATTGGAATAGGATTTCTGGTTTTGCGGCAGAAGACTTACTTTGCTCACAGCGGAGCCCAAACATTGTGGACTTTGCCTCAGCTCAGCTTTCCCTCCAAAACCCATAGGCACAACAGAGAGCGCTCACATGGATGCCTGCATACAGGACCTCACACTAGGAGAGGGACACTGATCTCAGGAGACTCATCATCTTATAGAAAACACAGGCAAGCTGGTTTCAGAGAGAAAAATAACTACAAACTTGCCTACTGCAAATTAAGCCTTGAAAATATGGCCTGGGCATAAAGGTGGCCATGTGTATGGCATAGGAAGCCAACTGTTTAGGTGGACAAGATATCCATGCAAAACTGTGTCTCCCACCCATTTCTCTCATGATCTCATTCTCTTATCTCACTCCGCTTCCTTTCCTGAAAGCATGAGGAAAGGAAATTCCAGGAATAGGATAGACACCTCCCACATCCTAGCCCATCCCATCTCTGTCTTCTGGAGCCTGAGAAGAATCCCCAAATTCAGAAGTGTGTCTGCTGTTTCAAGTCCGCCTGATCTGGTTTCCTGCATGGGCACCCAGGAAGCGGACTTGTTACCACCTCAGGCAGACCTACCACTCGTGCCCTCAGAGGCCTGCTCTCCACGGGTTTCTTTGGAAGCTCCTCTCCATTGGTATTCTGGGGCCTCACTTAGCACTTGGAGCTATACCACCTCCCAGTAACCTCTATGTTGGCAGCCTAAGGTCTGCCAAGGGTTTGCCACTTCTCTTGGCTGGCATCCATCTGTCACCAAAAGCTCAAACTTGTTATTTTCCTATTTAAGTTGTCACTCCTGAATAGTGACCTTCTATTTCCTGTTATTCAGTATAGTAAATAAAAGTATTCACATTCCCCCTCTGCTCACTTCATTCTTGGAGAAAGGGCAAGGCAAGAACTCAAGAGAATAGACTGTCTTATTAGGATATTAAAAAGTATGCTTATGGGCCATGGAGACGGCTCACCAGAAAAGGAGCTTGCTGCCAAGCATGATGAATTTGATTCCTGGGAACAACATAGTAGAAAGAGAAAACTGACTCCCAAAAGTCTTCTTGACTCTATACACGTACTGTGACATGCATGCACCCACACACATACATATCCACAAATATGTGTGTGTGTGTGATTTTAAAAATGTTAAGTAAATTTGAAAAATAAAATGTAGTCCTTTAATGACAGCAGAAGATTTGGGAAATGAAACTCTTGTTGTTTTACTAGTTTGCCCAGCCTCGCATATTAATATTTATGGTTCTTCCTGAGAATCAATATGAGCCTAATGCAGTCATTTTTATCTGAGTTATATAAGCAATTTAATGCAAGGTTACATGGCTGTAACCTCAGTATTTGACAGGCTGAAGCAGAAGAGCTGCGGTTTGAAACCAACCTAGACTACATAGGAAATTCCAAGATATATAGTAAGACCTTGTCTCAAGAACAGCAAAACACAAGAATAACATTCCCTGCTGGAATCACAGTAGGTTCTTAAATTCAAGATCATCTTCCACAGAATACTGAAACTATCTTTAAAAAAAAAAAAATCCTGGACCATAAGATCTCGGAGTTCAAGGCCAGCCTGACACAAAGCAAGCTCTAAATAGAGGAAAAACTTCAATCCAAGGGTGGTGGTGCACATCTTTGATCCCATCAGTTGGGAAGCGCATGCCTTTGATCCAAATACTTAGAATGCAGAGACAGGCACATAGGATTTGAAAGGATTTAACTTTAAAAGCTATTCACAAAAGGAAAGATGTGCTGAAATTCAAAGTGAATTGTCCTTTGAGATCTCAAAATATATACACTTAAAGGTTTGTTTAGTTCCAAAATATTAAAATAATTTCTTTTTAAATCTCAATTGAAAGATAATACTTTTTATATTGTCAAAAAACCAAATTAGCTCCAGGAAAAATATTACCTCCCCCCCCCCAAAAAAAAAGTAGTGTCCCAGAGTTAAGGTTAGGGCAGGGCTCTGTTCTTATCTTTCCAGGAGATTTAAAGCATCCATCTAAGGAATCCAAGGATAACTGGACAACTGAAACCACAGAAGAAAACAGATCAGACACCAAAGAAGATAAGTAGCCCAGCTGATTCAGCTTCTCAGACTACCTCAATAGCTGTTTCCTCAAAAGTCTACAACCACAACAACACAAAATTGCTAATATTGTTCAGCTCCACAGACTGTTCCAGCCAGAACTTCAGAAAGCCCTGAAGTTCAGCTTCTGTTTACAAACTTCTTAGGACATTTAACTAGCTGAGCACAAAAGGACTGAACATCAAATGATTCTTTTAACATGCTTAACCATTTTTCCATTCTTATTTGGGCACAAAAAACAGGTTTACTATGTCCCAAATCAGCAGGAAATCATTTTAAGAGAGCAACGTCTCATCTCCAGAAAGTGGGGTGGGTGATTTTCCCCCACTTTGGGCATTTGATGGGTTATAGATACTTCTTGTTTTTTAGGGGGAAAGATTACAAGCTATTAAATGGTCTTGTAAATAGGGTTTGGAGGTAAGACCCAGGGATTTCTCTCTTTTTCTTTTCTGGATCCTTCTTTCTCTCCTACGTAGGGGTGAAAAGACTTGAGAAAAAATGGGATATAGACATAATATAGAAATGATAAAGGAAAAAAAAACAGATTATTGAATATGCTCTTATACCTTTGTATACTGATGCAAAATTAAGATTATATTTGGCTAAATCAGTATTGATCTTTGTATATTGATGCAAAATTAAGATTGTATTGGGCTACATCAGTATTGATCTTTGTAGATTGATACAAAACTAAGATTATATTTGGCCACATTGGTATTGATCTTTGTATATTGATACAAAATTAAGGTTAATTCTTTTTAAGGTATTGTACCTAGGTAATGCTTAAAAATTAAATGTGAAGTTTTGGTCTTTTGTTAGCAACTGTCATAAACTGTTTAGGATAATTAAGAAATGCAAACTAATAGTCATTCAAGCATGTCATTTTGTTAGGTACTAGGGCAGTCTATCACAGTTATTTTCTAAGTTAATCAGAAATCAAGTTGCTAAGAGACAAGCTACATTTGCTTATCCAAATATAAAGAGATAGATAGGAGGTCTTCAAAAACCTCAAGAGATCTGAAGAATATGGCATTCAAAGATGTTTTCTTAACAAGATTTTTTTGATATTGAGACATGTCAGCGCCTGAGAGCACCCCTTATTCTACTCCAAGTAGAAGATGAGCATTGAAGAATCTCCAATTGGAGATGGTTAAATTAGTGGCAAGCCTGTCACTTGGCCAAAAACAAAACAAAACAAAACAAATAAACAAACAAACAAACAAAACACCTTGTTTCAACTGTAGACAGAATACTGTCCAAAAAAAGAAAGCAGGGAGGTTGACAGTCTAGTTCTGCCAAGACAGGGTGAGCAAGTCCTTCATAATTCATGCTTTACAATTAATGTCTGTCAGAGAAACAGGGTTAAACGGCTGAAGATCGATGCTGTAATGTATGGAGAGAAATTGGAAACTGTCCAGGCAGCCAATGGTATGTCATTTCTTAGTTTTGGAAGCTGCTGGCCCTGCACTTCCTGTATAATCAGATATAGTTATCCCTCTCAGGTCTCTGATGTGGTTGAAGACTAGATAGCTAGAGTCTCATAGTTAAATTTTGAGTTGTTTAGGAATTAAGAGGGTGTTCTGGATCTAAAAAGATGTTTTTAAAATTGTGATGCAAGTTAGGATGGAAGCTGAGTTAGATATAGAACTTTAAACTCATGGAGATGGTTGCATAGTAGAATGTTAAAGTCAGTTGCCAAATACATATGGACTGGACATGGGGAATGTATTCTATGCCTTATAATTCTCATAATTGTGGCCTAATTATGTTTGTTGTTTTGTATTATATCTGTTGTTATAAGAGAAAGAGCCCTTTGTCAGACTGAAAGGGGGGGCAATTGGGGGGAAAGATATACCTTAAACTTAAAAAAAATGGAAGTGGATGGGGGGTAAAGGGGAAAGAGGGTGGAAGGGTGGGACCAGATGGGGGAGTAGGGAGAGGATTTCGATTGAGATGTAACTTGAAGAAGAAAAACAATCCTGCCTGGATTAGTTTTGACCTCAGTAGCTTTAGGTTAATGTGGAAAATGTAGTAAGTGAAACAACTGTGTACAGTTGCAGGTCAGGAGCTGAGGAGCTAGTTCAGTAGTTAAGAACACTTGCCTCTCTTGCTGAGGACTGAGGTCAGCTTCCAGCACCTGTGTTGTATAACTCACAGCTGTAACTCCAGCTCCCGGGGACATCATGCCCTCTTCTGGCCTGTGCGGGCACCTGCACATGTACACACACACACATGCGCACATGCGCACACACACATGCACACACGCACGCGCACACACAAATGTTTCTTTAAGTTGCAGGTGCATTGAAATGTTTGTTATCAGCTTATTTAAAAGACATGCATGCATCCAGGTAATCTTGTTCAACCCTTATGTTTAAAAGACTTCACTGCCAACAAAGACCTGTGAGAGGTGGGAGTGGAGTAGCCTCCAGGGCAGGTCCTTTTGTACAAAGTTCTGAAAAAAATGTTAAGTTGACCAAGAAGAGGCCCACTATTTCTCTTAGCTCTATATTGGGAAGCTCAACTATGAAAGAGGCGACATGTTCTTTATGTCATCCTGTTTTTCACATCATATACTCACTTTTTTCCTTTGTTTATTAATTTTTGGATAACATATAAAAGAATGGTTTCCTTGAGATTCTTTTATTTATGTGCATCACTGTTCCTTGTGTATATTTACCTCCCCTTTCCCCCTCTGTTCCCTTCCGGCTGGTCCTTTCCTTCCTGAAGTAGTTACCCTTTCGCACATACTCAAATGCTCTTTGGGTGGTCAAATTTTCATGTGTACACATTAAATACATAAATACATTATACATTATGTATACAAATAGATGCATTATACATAATGTGTATACATACATTAAAATTAGACCAAAACAACAACAACAACAACAACAAAACACAGCAAGTCGGTGGTCAGGGGTGTCCTGGGGAACCCATAACAATACTGGGGGCTGCCATTGTCCTTAGTTTCCCACCAGAACTTGAGGCTAAATGTCTACCACTGAAGACACACACTATGTCAAAGGACATGAAAAAATCAAGCTGGTACTGACTGGAAACTTTTCTCTATTCTGGCTAGCTCTCATAGCACAAGAAGGTCTATGCAGGAAGCCCATAGAGAAAAGTAATCAACTGTCTTGCCCAGATGTGAACCCTGTGAGCAACAATAGCAACTGGCAAGGTATGCCTATGCAAATGATTTGTGGGTAACATATTCCTTTCTGATTGACCTCAAGGCTCCATCCACAGGGGGACATACATGCCTACTACTGTAAGGTAGCAAAACAACCTCCATAGCTGTGGAGCTCGTAGTACCCAGGGTAAACCTACTATCATTGTTCTGCTAAACGGACATAGTATCGAATTCCTCTAACCCCATCTCTCTGTAGGTTGATGGAGCTCTCAGACCTCATCACAGGGGCTTCTTTGGGCACTGGTTGGTGGTTAATGAAGAAACTCATAAGCGATCAAAGTGCAGAGAGTGACCAGCTACAGAGTGCTCATCCATCAACGGGACATATATGTCACATCCCTGCCTCCAAAAGTCTCAGGGATGACCTTGAGAGAGGGGGCAAAAAGACTGTAAGATTCAGGAGTTGGAGAAGATAGATACCAGTGTCTTCTGAGCATACCCACTACAGTTATGTACTCACAGCAGTGATAATTGCCTGCTTCATGAACCCTAACCTCTGACCTCCACAATGCACCAACCCCCCCCCAACACACACAGAGGAAGGACAGAGACAGAGAGAGAATAAATCAACAAACAATTTAAGTCATATGACATCTGCTTTTCCAACTTTCCAGTGATAATGTTGAGAAAGTGATATGCACCGGGTAGAAACAAGACTTCAAATTTTAAATGTGCATCATTTCCTAAGCTGCAATGTATAGTAAGATACTCTCCTGGGACTCCCAACTTCGGTTAATGTAAGTTTTCTTATTTCATTTGCAATAGAGTTAGCTAAGACGCAATGCTCAGTAGGTTATGCATTTTCAAATAACCATATTTTCAACTTAAGATGAATTTATGGGATGTAGCACCAGCATAAATTAAGGAAACCTTGAACTATTAACTATGCAGTCACAATTTAATTCTCTATGTTATTGAAGTTATTTGGGATAATTTATTAGGTTTTAAGTAACCGAACATCAAAGACTGTTGTTGAAAGTATAAGTAAAGCAAGATGTGTAAGTTAAACTTAGAAACAAGAAAATAAACCTAATTTATAATTTTTGTAACTGGGATGTTAATTTTAAAAGATTACTTTCTGAATCACTTGAGTTTCACTTTTAAGAAATCATTAAATGGAGTTGAGACACTAGTAACTCAGCAGGTAAGACCCTAACTCTGGCAGATCTCACAATGCCTGGACCCACACAGTAGGATGAGAGAAGCAGTTCCCAACAATTGTTCTCTGACCTCCACACATGCACTGTGGCAACCAAATAAATAAACAGAAACTGTAATAAAGAGTGTTAAATGAGTTTTGCCTTGGAATTAGGACAGAATGTTCAACAATTTCTGGCTCTAAACACACTTCTGCCACTTTGCATTATATATTTGTATAAGATGGCATTCTCAGCACTGATAACAAAATAAAAATATCCATCAATACTAAAAAAGGTTGAATATGTTGTATGACCTGTAATGTCAATTAACTATTCAGTCACAATTTAATTATCTATGTAAAAACTGAGCAAGCTTATCCACCTTGTTAGTATGCAAATCTGCTTTCAGCTTTAAGAAATGGAAAAATTGCATATATACCAAAGACTTATTTTAAAATAAATTTGTGGGGGGTGCTTTTTGTTTTTGTTTGTCTGTTGAGATGGGGTCCCACTATGTAGCCCTGGATGGCTTAGAACTTGGTATATAGGCCAGGCTGGCCTTAAACTCACAGAGATTCACCTACCTATGCCTCTCAAGTGCTCAGATTAAAGGAACCACACCTGGATTAAATAAGTTTACTTTTACCAAATATATATGTGTGTGTGTGTGTGTGTGTGTGTGTGTGTGTTACATATACATTTTTCACACAAAAAAGGTCCCCTCCCTGCCCTTTTGTCCTCACCACCATTGGCCAACAGGAGATCTGGCCCAGATGGACCCACAAGAGCAGGAGAGCTGTCCCTGCCCCTCACATGCCGTAGCACTTGGGTGAACAGGCCCTGTACCTTTCCATAATAGAACTGGCCCTGCAAGTGGCAGTTGCAGGTCCAGAACCAGGGCTTTGAGTTGGCCCACTCCAACATCTACCCCATGGATGAAGTGCTGGAGTGCAAGAAGAGGCCAGTTCCAAAACACAGGACTACAGGATCTCCATGACACAGGACAGTAAAGCATATCTGAGAGCAGTTCCAGTGAGGTCCCAGTATTGACAAAGTATCAGAAACCAGAGACCTCGTAGCAGACCAAGGAGTCATTTTAATGAACATTTGCAAGCAAAATGTGTGGACAAAAGGGAATATTGTGGGACACAATGAGACACACTGCAGTTTCCACAATGAGATTTTATTTTTTTATGCTGGGACAGATTGCAAGGGTGAAAGGTGGGTCTGAAGGGAGGTGGGAGATGAGAGGGAACAGTATGCATGATGTGAAATCCACATAATAAAATTTTTTCAATAATAAAAAAAAGAAGCAAGGCATCTATGGTTGGCTCAGTGGGTAGGAAGCTTGTCTAGCATGCACAAAGGAAAAGACCTGGCTTCAGTGCCCAGCACAGCATGAAACCAACAATAATCCTAGCACGAGGGAAGAGGAAATAGAAAGATAAAGTTCAGAAGTTCAAGGTCATACTTGGCTATGCAGTGACTTCAAGAGTTCAAAGTCAGCCTGAGGTACAGGGAGCCCTGTCTTATTTAAAAAAAAAAAAAAAAAAAGTCTTCAGCTACATCGTTTATATTTCAGTTCAATGATTTAAAACAAACACACAGTCTAACGGGAAGCTTAAAACTGTGACAGTGTCAGTGGAAGGACCCAGTCCTGACAGGACTCTAACATGCAGTGTGTGGAGAAATTCTTGACTGCTCAAGCTACTCAATGCAGCATTGTCGTCAGTAGTTTCTGCAGGTCAGTGCTGTAGCCTCCTTAAAGAATTTTCCAAGGAAACCCCAGAGCAATGACATGCATGTGGGGGGCTCTCCCACCCATTCATTACTATTTCCCACCCTCACTCCAGGAATCTAGCAATAGGAGCATATTTTTCCAGTCAATTTGAAATTCTTCCAACCTCACCAAGTCTCCCAAGCAACTATACAGATTTGTATGAGACAAAATGAAATTCTGAAAACAGAGTGAGGCTGTTGTGGAATAGTCAGAAAGCTACCAGATGTTGCTGTTATATAGAATATAAAATGGTTTTTTTGTAAGCGTGTATGTGATTAAATGTTAGGGAACTACTCTATCATTATAGTAATGGGGGTGGTCTTTTTTCTTACAAAGTTGAAGTTTTTCAACCCAAAGTCTCTTTGGCTAAATGAATTTCGTATGTGTAATCAAACTTCACTAGACTTCAAGTTAATTTGAGCAATTTTTGTTAAAACAAACCCTCATGGTAAAATACTCTTTGAAAGCAATCTCATGAAAGAGACATTTTAAAGTTATTATTTTAAATGTAACCATGCCCCTTTGCTTTAGCCATGGTATTTCTTTTATGTGAAATGGTCATCCTTAGATGCAACCTATCTCTGTGTCAGTATAGGAATTACATTTTGTTCTTGAATGATGGCCAGGCTTTATATTACTACGCAGGCAAATTCCAAAAGTTCCTAAAAGTAAGGCCTTTTTTCCCTAAAATATCAATAGTGAAAAATTGGAAATAACTTCAGTTATGTTCCTTCTTCATCCATCTATAAGTGTTTGTTGAGCACCTACCTTGTGTTAGCTTTGTTCTCCATAAAGGGAGTCTCAGCAGCTAGGAGTGTCCTCATTTCTATAATCTATGTTATACCAAAGAACAAAACACCATGTTATCCTGAGTGACATGGCACATACATTTGCCAACAAAAATTATATTCACAATATAGAAGTGAAAGAGACAGTTTACAAAGAAAACTGTAGAATAGAAAATTTTTATTTAAAAAGTAGGCAGTGTGGTGTAAGAACTAACATTTTTGAAGATTTACCCTAACTAGGCATTATTCTTTATACTTTATAAAAATTATTTCATTTTACCCTTCAGCTCTGTACAGTTTGGGGTTCATGTCAATGTAACCCTGTTTTATAGATCATAGAGTGGGAATTAAAGTACTGGAAGACTGTGCTTTTAAAGTCACATAACTTCTAAGTAAAGGAGTTCAATTCAGGCAGTTTGGCTCTGGAGCTGTGTACTTGACTGACGTGCTATTCAGAGTTGTGTGTAGGATTACAACACAAACCTCCCCGGGGAGGGGGGCAACATCTGCTTTCCACAGCCCTCCACCCAGCTGCCACTAATTAACACTTTTGCAGTAGAATTATTTTTTAAAAATCTAATGAATTCATATTATTATTTTGATATTAATTAAATGGTGCATCGACTAGCAGCCTTTTTCTATACTAAAATCCAACCCAAGATCCCATGTTTCATTAATTTCCATATCTCTGTGACAACTCCTCAGTATTTGTCATTAATGAACCTGACATTCTTGAAGAGTGTTACTTGTAGAATGTCCTTTAACTTGAGTTCACTTGATGTCTCATCATTTCAGGACACAAGCTTTTGTATATTTTGACCAGTGATGGGGTTAAGAGATACACCCATGCCAGACTATCTCACTAGAAAGAAAACTATGCTTCTGCCCCCTTCCTTACTACAGATATTAACTTCCCTCTTCTCTCTAATGTGCTCTGTTTGGGTTTTACCATGACAAACTTTCTTCTTTTCCCACTGTGATCCTCGGCTGGGGATTGTGCAGAGATACTTGGAGACCAAGCAAATATTTCCACACTTTTACACACCAACTTTAGCTTTCATCGGTGGAACTTGATGCCATCATTGCTGTGGTATTCTAATGGTGTCTTTTCCAGATATCTTTGTTTCTTCTACACTTGCTCATTTTTGTCTTTCTTTGAAGAGTCCCTTTTCCCTATGCTTATTTCCTTAATTATGTATTTATAGCCATGTGGACTCAGATACTTATCTCCAGGTTCTACTCAATAACTTGACGGAATCACCCTGAAAGATGAGCCTACATGCAGCCCGTTGGGGATTAACTTGCTTATGCTAAGAGGTGGGAAGACTTACCCACTGTTCTCTGGCTGGGTCCCTGAACTGTATAAATGGGATGGAGGACTGAGCAGCAGCTTGCTGTCATCATTCTCTGCTTTCTGATTGAGAATGCAATCTGAGCTTCAAGCTCCTGCTGCTTTCCTGACTTTTCCTCCCAGGACAGACTGTGTGGCAGAATAACCCTTTTTTTCCCTTAAGCTGCTTTTGTCAGAGTATTTTTAATCACAACAATTAAAACAAAAAAAAGTCCTATATCTTCCCTCCCTTACCCATCTTCTTCTCTTGTCCCCTTCCTTCCGTCCTTCCTCCTTTCTTTCTTCCAGGATTTCTTTACTTTCTGAAACAAGATGCTCCAGGCTCATCTTGTATCTTGCTTGCGCTCGCTTTGGAACAAATCATGTCTCCAGTGAGCTCTGATTCCCATTGCAGCAAAATGAATGGTGCTTAGAGAGCAAATACGTGCTGTCTGAGCTCATTGTTACTGGACTACACTGCAGCTAGGCCTTGCCATTGGGCAGAGATGAGAAATGTACGACTATAAATCAACCCCTACTTACCCTGCTCTGTGTGTGTGTGTGAATTTTAAATTTATACCTTCATTCTTATGTCTCCCTTTTTTAGATAATTAAAACATGGCTGGCATGAAAATCATGTTTTTTTCAAAATAAATAATTTTCATTATCCTGATTTTGCTATCTCCTGTTTGCTTATTTGTCCGATGCTAATATCCACAGGAAATAAGCAGAGAATTTCTACCCCATCCCTCTGTAAAAAGGAGCTTAGTAACTGAAGTTCAGTATTTATCCACAGTCCCCTTGTTATCAACCTAACAGCAGTCAGTAAGAATGCTGTTAAATAAGGGAAGCAGGTCTCCCCTATGCCTTCACTATTTGTACTCTTTTATAACAGAGCTGAACTGTTGCTGTTTGCAGTCTGTGTTGACTACCTTCGCCTTGCTCTGATAGACCTCCTGACAGAACTTATGACATTTATCTTGGCTCATGGTTTCAGAGGGCCTCGGTCCATCATGGAGGAAAAGCCTTGCAGAGTTTACAGCAGCAGGAGTGTGTGGCAGAGGCTCCCCACAGCACAGTGGACAGAAAGTAGAGAATAGTGTCCAGAAACAAGGTCCCAGATTTAACCTTCAAACATACGCCCCTAGCAACCCACTTTCACCAGCTGGATCCCACCACACAAGAGTTATGTAGTTTCCCAAAATGGCACCAACATCCGCGGACGGAATATTCAAAATATAAAGCTGTGAGGGACACTTCAGATTCAAGTCCTAACCTTCTGTGTTAGGTTCTCATTGTGTTCTGGATGCTTTCTGTTACAAACTTACATGTAGAAAGCTTCACCCTGAGGGGTGCGCAATCCTGTGGGTTTGGCAGATGTGTAATTATGAATCAATCACTAGAGTTACACTACAGAGCAGTCTGTCAGTAATCGTGACACTTGCCACCTGCTGCCCCTTTGAGTCGGCCCTCACCCATTCGCTTCTCCCTGCAATCACTTTCATTTTTCACCTTTACAGTGTTGCTCTTTTCAGAATGCCATGTGAATAGACTCACACCATCTGTGGCCTTTGCGAATTGGTTTTTTTTTTTTTTTCAATTAGGAAAATGCACGATGGATCATTCATCTTGTGACTCATTAGTTCCTTCTTTACTTCTGAGTAGTATTCTGCTGTGCAGCCTGTCAGTAGTGTTCCATTGAAGGGCACCTGGTTATATATAGGTTTTGTGGAAACATAAATAAAAATGCCAAAGCCACCAGCACTTTCTGCGAACTTAAGTTTTCATTTCTTTTTGGCAAATGCCCAGGGATAAGGTTGCTCGGTCCTGGAGTAAGACTTCAAGTAAGTGACAAATTGCCAATGCTTTCCATAATGACTGAACCACTCTGTATTGCAACAGGAATAATCTGTAACATATCCCTCTAGGAGGAAATTATGCAGTCACAACAACTTTACAGATGAATATTCCTAGGCAGACATTTACAAATTTTAAAAGCAAGTTATGAAACATTACAATACAGAAGATTGAACATGGCGGGCACATTTTCATTGAATATGAAATAATGTTCTCTTCAAAAACCCTGATTTTTTTTTCATTATAATGTTATATTAAAGGGCCACACACTCTTTATCCCTACTCATCCTTTACTGTTGAATGATCACATTACTTCTAATTATTAGTGATGTGAATTATATTTTATATGCTAATTCTTATACACATTTGTGTTTATTTTTATCTTTATTATTGTCTTTGTTGTTGTTGTTCTATGCATGTGTGTTTATTGAGTTGGTTCTGTCCTTCCACCTTTACATCGTTCTGAGAATTTAATCCAGGTTCAGGCAACCATTCTCAGATGGCAAGTGCCTTTACTACTGAGCCATCCTGTCAGCCTCTAATTATATTTTCTTAGAAATGTGGTTACTGGCTCAAGGTGAAAACACAACAAATATTCTCAAGACACATTACCCAAAGGTCCCTAGGATTCTCCAACACCAACATGTGATAGAACCTTCCTCGTTATGGATTGAAATTGAAATGTCCCCACAGGCTCATGGTGAAATTGCATGTCCCCAGATAGCAATGCAGTCATTGGGAGGCTGTGGAGTCCTTTGAAGATGGGTCAGATCTGGCAGAAGTAAGTCACTGAGAATGGGCATTTGAAGGCTAGATCCAGCTCTACTTTCTGTTCTGAACACTCTTGCTTCCTAATGTGTGAAGGACGTATGTCACAGGCCTGCTCCAACTTGAACCTCACCATGCCTTCCCCATAACAGACTGAAACCCTCTGAAATAATAAGGAAAAATAAACCATTCCTCCATCAAATTGTGTCTGTCACCTGTAGCCATCACAGCAACATAAAAGCAACTGATCCAATTCCAATGTTTTGTTTGACTTTAATTCCCAGCCTGAATCTTCCTACTAATTAGTCAGTCCTCGCCCAGGTCTGACCATTTGTGCCATTCCACAATTCAAACCTAGAAGCCCTTTCACTAATGTGCTGCTATTGGGAAGGGGAGCTTCTGAATTAGATTATAGTCTTTATAATCGGATCCCAGAGACTCCCTTCCAACAAAAGAATATATAACAAGATGGCACCATGTAAAACCAGAAGGTCAGGAAATGGGCCCTCACCAGACATGCAATCTACCAACACCTCCGTCTCAAGTTTTCCAGGACTTTTCTAGGACTGTGAGAAATTGCTCTCTGGTTATAGGCTGGTGGTGTTTTGTTAAGGCATCCCCAACAGAAAAAAAATGCCCCTTTTCCTTTCCTGCACAGATCCCCCGGGAACTGGGTCTTCCTGCACTATCTGTGTGTCCTGAAGATAAAGAGACGGCGCTCTTCCTGGAGCAGTGTTCCCAGTACAGTGAGCGGCTGCCCTCAAGTTGATCCTCAGTTCCTGTTTCCGGTAGCTGTTCCACATCTGTTAAGTGTCAACAAGTCACTCTGTGGCCCTGCTCACTTTTTAATCACTTTTTATTCTTCTAAGATGTTCGGAAGACTCAGAAATGGAGCCTATTTTGCAATTTTTGGACGCTTTACTGAGCCGATAAACATGTGGTTCAATTTAATCTAATCAGAAAATGTTTAAGTATCACATTTGAAATAATTAGGAAGGGACGAAACGCCAGACTAGCAAGATGGCCCGTGGCTGAAAGTGCTCCCTGTGCAACCCTGACAATGTGAGTTCAATCCCGAGACCCCGCAGTGGGAAGAGGGCAATGGCTCCTGAACGCTGTCTTTCTGACCTCCACACGTGCTCTGTATCATGTGCACACCACACTCACACACACACACACATACACACACACACACACACACACGCACGCACACACATGGACACACAATAAAAATAAATAATTGAAAGGATAAAAAAAGAAAAATATGCCATTATTATTATTCATATCATTTTAATAAAAAAGAAACAACTATTTACCTTAAAAATTTCCATCAAACATACATCCTCCACCTTTTGAATACTAACAGTTATTCTTTTCTTAATATCTTTTTTATTTGTGTGTCTGTGTCTGTGTGTCTGTTTATGTATGGAGATGGGCATATGATTGCTGATGCCTGGGGAAGCCACAGGCTTCAGATTCCCCTGGAACCAGAGTTATAGGTGACTCACCAGCCAAACAGGGATGCTCGGAACCAAACTCGGGTCCTGTGTAGGAACAGTATATCCTCTTAGCCACTGAGCCATCTCTCCAGGCTCTGAAGGTTATGCTAAAGCAAGCAATGTGCACAGCCCTTATAAGAGCACGAAAAAGTACACTTCAACATGAAGTAGAGGCATAGTCAAAAACACTCCCTGAAACCTAGACATGAACCATGCACCAACAATAACTTGGAGAATCCTGTGCTTTTCTGTGAGAAATATTGGAATTACTGTCCTAGAAAAAAAATTATAAGGCCAAAACTATTATTTTATCATCAACAAATGTATTGTACAATAAGTTTGGAATACATACAAACTGAACTTATAGACCTGACAAGCTAGAGAACTGTAAATGATCAAACATTGTTCACATAGAGATCTGACAGTGAATTCGTCAATTTCTCAGTCAATGAATAAAGAAATTGTCAAATTGACCACTATCAAATTTTAGAAGACCTTGGAAAAGAGATTTGCGATACTGGGAGGCACAAAATGTAGTCAGAAGTGGAGGGAGAGAGCAAGCAGGAATGGGGACGGAAGCTCCTCCTTGCAGGCTAGCTTGCAGGAATGTGTTATGCAGGCTGCTGGGGAGAACTGTCATCAAAAGCCTTAAAGCTGTGGACCCTACATGCTAAACTACCAACCAGCCATCCAAGAAGTTCCCACTGATGAAATCAATCACCTTCTGGTTGGATCTGAAGTCTGCCCCCATAAGAAGGAATACTGTAACCCTGATCAAAAGTCAGTGGCTGGGGAAGTCAGGGTCCATGTTGAGGAAGCTAACACTATTACTTCACTAATGGACATGACAGGTTCATCATATTTCCTCCTGGATTATTATGATTATGTGCATAGATTATTGCTGACATGAGCTTAGCTCAAAGAAGATCCTTTTCACAATAGGTAATGCTAACTGCAGAGATGACAACATTGGACTACTAAATACTCAGCCATAAGTGGGATATCAATATCATCTCTGCCAAGGCTCAGAGAACATTGTGGAAGAGGAGGCAGAAAGAATGGAGGAAGTACTAGAGTGAGGAGGAAGTCTGCCTTTCTTCAAAGCATAGTACCACCCACCTTCTTGACTTCATGGCAATTTGCTCACTGGCATAAGACCTGCACAAGATGGGGCTTGTCAACATGCTGTCATGGGAAGGAGGAGGAAAGGGCTCACAGTATTCACAAGGCAGGTAATGGGTCAGTGGGGGAGGCAGACACATTTTCTAGCACCAATGGTAGGGATCCCATGTCCTGTAAATAATCCCTCACTCAAGACCTTATAAGAAAACTAACAAAACATGGCAGAAAGAAAGAGAGAGAGGGAGGGAATTAAAAAAAAACATGAAAACTAAAAATAGATAGGGCCCTAGCTCAGAAGAGAAAGGGGACCAGTGGGAGACAGAAGGAGACAAGAGGGTTACATGGAGTAAATATGAGAAAAATCCATTATACACATGTGTAAAATGCTACAGTGAAACCCATTATCATACATAATTAACATATGTGAGTAAAACCTTAAAAAGTAAATGAGTAAAGAACAGATTTCTTTGGTTTTTGCTGAAGAGTCTCCAGATTCACAAAAGAAATACCACACACAGACTAAATCCAGAGCTCATCAAGGTATACTATGTAGTTCTCGGTATCTGTGGCCAGTCTGTCCATGTGTCCATTAAAATACTTAACTTTTATTAAATATATTTGTATCTCTGTGGCTATTATTGCTATCATCAGCTCTTTTATACAAGGTGCCCACACAGTAAGAACTCAAAAAATTTCTTCTGAATTGATAGACAAATGAAGCTATACCTTGCTTTTGTTTTTGTTTTTGCTTTGGGATACTAGAAAACTTTTTGATGTAAACTTAACTTTTAGAGCAAAGTTCCTATAGTTAACAAAGGTCCCTGATTTCTCATAGCAGAGGACAGGCTCATAGCAGAGGACAAGCAAGTGATATTTCTTCCTCAGAGACAGAGAAGGGATCCATCTGCTGGTAATTATAAGAAAACACTTAGCATTCCATTAGATTCCATGAAATAAATAAAAACTACTTTGTGTTTATTTTTAATAGTGAAATTAGGTTTGTAGCTATTGCTGTTTGTTCTTGCAGTTAGGTCTTTTGGTGTGTGTATGAGTGTGTGTGTGTGTGTGTGTGTGTGTGTGTGTGTGTGTGTGTGTGCACGTGTTGTTCTGCTTCTTTGGCTTTGTTTTCGAATCTCTAAGTATTAAACTCAGGACTTCTGCCATGCTAGGAAATTGTTGTTCCACTGGGCTGTGTCGCAGTCTTTCTAAACTCCAAAGATGAAAAAGACTGCCCATGCCTGTCCACACTCTACACCCCTACTCGAACCCCAAGCCCCAAGTGCTTTTTTTAATTGACCTCATTCCCTATCTCCTCAGAAGTCCATTTTTTTCATGATAATAATATTTAGCATGATTTGGAGTAGAAAAACATCAAGACATTGAAAGAATAAGGGAACAGGAATGTGCACACCATGACCAGCTCAGATCCCACAAGCCTATAAAACACCCTGCCATCGTTTAGACAGCAGGTTCTCTTTACTTGACTGTGCTCTTATGTTGAATTTAGTATATGTTCACATTCTGATGTACCATTTTCTGGGATTCCAAGTGCATATAGCAGAAGTTCTGTTTTTCCAACTGCTTTCCTGTTGCTTAAAAAAGTTTGGAGGAGCTAAACCTTTAAAACAAAGAAAAAAAGAGAGAAGAACAAATGTGCACAGAGAGGGAAACAGCTAATCTTCCTAAACCGTTATGTTAGAGGATAAATTACAGGTGACTCCCACCATAAACACAGCTGCACTATCTCTGTGCCTGACATTAAACACAAACACTCTTCTCTCGGGATCTCAGGAAAAGCAACAGGAGTCTGCCTTTGTGGGGAGCAAATTAAAACTGTCCTGCTGGCATCCCCAAAACACAGTGTGTTTGAAGATGTGGGTAAACAAACTCCTCCTTCCCATCACCCTCCCTGACTTTGAGATAAGTAGAGCATTTCCTTTAAGCAACTTCTAGATGAAAGGGGAGTCTTTCCAGCTGGAAGGGGCGCCTGTGTGTGGACCACAAACACATGCACAGAATGTCAACAACACAACACTGAAACATTAACAGGAAGCGCCTTGCTGGCCATGCTGTGGAGACATAATTCTCAATGGCCCACAGGCACATGGTGGAACTGGGCCCCATACCCTAAGAAACTGGGCTGGGAGGAGGCAACAGGCAAAATATTAGTCATTGAAGAACTTAAGACACTTTTCACATCAATGGGTTCTTCAATGTATCTAAGGGGGATTCTCATAAAAATAAAGAGAAAATATTTTGTACTTCTGTTTTGTGGGTTGTGTATGTCTGTGTACATATGTTCCTCTGTGTGTGTATGTGTGTGTGTGTGTGCATCCATGAGGTGTGTGTGCACAAATACTTCACACCATACACACACACACAGACAGACAGACACACACACACACACATGTAAGCATACACATACACGTGGAGACCACAAGTTGACATGGGGTATCTTCCTCAATCTCTCTCCACCTTATTTTTTTGACATAAGGGCTCTCACTGAACAGGGAGCTCACTGATTCAGCTAGACTGGCTAGCCAGGAAGCCCTAGAGAACCTCCTGTGTCTGCCTCCAAAAATTAATGTGTGTACTGCTGCACCCCACTTTTCAAATGGAAGCTAGGAATTAAACTCGGGTGCTCATGATCATCCAGTGAGCAATTACCAATTGAGCCTGTCCTCAGCCCCATACTTAACATTGTAATGGCAAAACTAAGTCATGGCATTAGTGAGCTGGATCCGTGGGTAAAGGTACTTGCTACGTAAGTCTGGCAACCTGAGTTGCCCCATAATAATAAATAAAAATGTGTTTCTAGAGATTTTTGTACATCCCATTTTTAAAATATGAAGTGATTATTTTCCCCTTTCTCTTTAATTATTATTATTATATATGTAGACATACATACAAATATATAAATACATCCTGCTGAATTCATTTAATGTCACTTGGATGTGTCTGTTTTTAGGATTGATCATTTGGTGTTGTATAACCAATGAGGGAGCTCATCCTTGTGGAAGACTGATTTCCCTCTCTCCACATTCATTAATTGCATATGGCTCTTCATCTAGGGGAGGGATTTCTCCCATCCATGTTGTCATCTCAACTGGGGTTTTCATTGTTCAATTGCTGAAGCTACTTTGTTCTTCTTTAGGGATGGATAGAACACCATTGTGTATATATGGACCACATTTAGGTTGTTTCCACTTCCTGGCTATTATGAATAGGACTGCAATTACCAGGCATGCCTATGTTTAAATTGTAACAGCTTCAGAAAGTTCAGATTGTCCTGACCCTACACCTCTCCCCTTGGGAGCCACATTTGCCTGTAAACAAACGGCTTCTCACTCTCCTTAGTGAGGTATTTTACAACACGAAGAAAACATCCCACTCTCCTCTGAAAGGGTTCTGATTTGTAAAAATAGTTTGGTTCCTCCAGAGGAATGGCCTGATGTGATGTTTTATAAGATCAGAGGTTGTAAAGACTCCTTATCCTACCCAAGCTGTGATTTGATTGCAGCCTTTTGACTTTAAAAACCCTACCCTCGGTTGTCTCAGGACCACCCACCGAGTCTTCTCCTAGGCAAGAGCCTATTCTTAATCAGCTGACTAGTGGACTCACTATGCACTTTCTTGGCTTTTAATAGCTTGGCAATCTGTAAATTTCTCATGTGGGTTATTTCAAAATGAATTTTCTAACAGAAAACTAATGGAAAGAGCTATTGGGAACTCATCATAAAAAAGTCAACTTGATATGAAAAATAGCTTAAATTTCTTGTGAAAGAAAGATTTGCTTCGGGGAGACACAATTATATCTAGATATTTCATGGATTCATGATTAACTCTGAGTCATTAATAATGCATTGGCCTCGCTTAAGGAAAGAAATAAAAGCACTTCCCCTTGGAGTCATCTAACCAAGAACTACTTAAGACTTGAATCCATTACTTCATACCCCTGTGTCTTCCATTCTCTGCGTACCTGTTGAGTCTGTTCCTGTGCTTGCTGTGTCTGTCCCTAGCAAAGGGCGTCATCTGAATTTACTGAACAACCCAGAATGTATCCTGTGGGGAAGGACTGGGACCCCTTATATAGAAATTCTTAACAGTTTTACAAGGGATTAAGTCACTAGCTACAACTGATTCCAACTGACCCAAATAACAAATAGTATTACAAACATCATTTATCAACCAATATCCAAATGTTGCTATGTTCAACAGTTATGGTGGGCATTAATTTTAGAAGATTGTTTTCAACCTCTGTATTTTCTGCTTTTGTCAAACCATGCACATACATTGTTCAGATCAGGGACATGGAAGAGTACATGACGTACTGTTACATTTATGCATTAGCTTAGGTGATAAAAGTTGATTTTCATGGGAAATCCAAAGCAAATAAAGATGAGTGTTACATTGTTCTCTTAAAGGTAGGTTAAACAAAGGCTGAGTGCACAGTAGGGACCGTGGTCATAAGTCTTAAGTGACTTCAAATTGTATTAACATTAGATGTGAGATACAGCAAAAGTTCCAGTCTCTTAAAATGTCAGAGATATTTTCATAATGATGCATCACCACAGGAGGAAAATCATTCGTCTCTTTTTGTTTTATTAAAGAAACATGCATGTGCTCACTGGCGAAGGGCTGGTCAAGGCATAGTGAACTGTAGGGGTACCCTGAATCAATATCACTTCTCTCTGGGTGGTCCCTTTGAAATCTTGTCAAAGGCTCAATATGACTGTGAGGAGAAGGCAGACAAACAGAATGGCTAATCCTGTAAAAGACCAGATTTTAAGATTTAATCCTGAAACCCAATTAGAAGTGTTAGGCCCATTAGTTATTAAATACCATTGCAAGGTGTTAGTGTACAGGCAATTCCACTGGCCTGCTCTCAGGGACCTATCAGCTACTTACAGCATAGCCCTTACCCAGGTGTGCCAGGTGTGTGTGTGGCAGACAAAAGGACCCTCCTACCACCCCAGTTCTGTTTTCTGCGTTCCCTCTCTCTGTTCCCTGCTGTGTCAACCCCCTCCCTGCCGCCTCTCTCTTCCCTCCTGGCTCTGTCTGCTTATCTCCATGTACACTTGTCAGCCTCGATCCCTTACCCAGATCCTCACTCCTTCCCCTCCCCCAATAAACTTCTTTTACACCAGATCTGTTGCATGGCCTAATTTCTCAAGGCACACCTTGGCTAGGCCGCAAAAGGTACTACCGCTCACCACATTACATTTCATACCACAAGATGTGCATTGTGAAGGTAGGAATTTACAGTTGTGGTCAAGGCCGTTGCTGTGGTGGCAGTGGTAACCGTGGCAGCCGCTGTGGCTGCAGCAATCATTCCAGGGAATCTTTTCCTACATATATGTTCCAGGGCCTAACTCCGTTGTTCTAAAGCTGATCTTCTATGTCACAGTCTGGCTAACAAGAGTCCAGGCAAGGGCTTTGTGGAAAATTGGCCTTATATTATCTCTGCTTTATTATAAACTCTAATTTTTCTGTACTTAATACCTCTACCTCCCTTCCAACCCTTATTCCTTCCAACTCCACAACACTAGGTGGGATATAAAGAAGTTTAAAGGGAAAAGGGACATAGTTCTCTTTCAGCTACCTCCTACTGTTTGTGGTTGTTGGGGCTTTTTTTAGGGATAATACCAAACTCAGTCGTCAGGATATCCAGCCGTCAAACCAGCAAACCATGAAACACAGCAGCAGGACGAACCAACAGCAGTTCATGGGAATACCTGCAGCAGGGAAAGCAGTAACCTCTTCCTTCTAAGAGCATCACTCCCCACCCCTTCTCAAGGTTCTGGCTTTTTATCCCCTCTCCCTAGTCCTCAGAATTAAAATGCTGCAGCTGGCTGAGCCACACTCCTGCTAGCGCATGAGGACTTGTGGACGTACAGAACAGCCCCATACCTGGGATCAAAACAAAAACACTTTCATATCATAACTGGGTTTTTTTTAAGAAACAAAATTCTTACCACAGGACTTGTCTAAGAATTAAAATCAGGGCCGGGTGTGGTGGTGCATGCCTTTAATCCCAGCACTTGGGAGGCAGAGGTAGGCGGATCTCTGTGTGTTGGAGGCCAGCCTGGTCTACAAAAACGAGTCCAGGAAAGCCAGACATACACAGAGAAACCCTGTCTCAAAAAACCAAAAAAAAAAAAAAAAATTAAATCAGGAGATAAAAACCATAATGTAATGAGAAGTTTGGTAAATGGGGTAAGAATTAGAAGTCACATGCTGTTTACATGTGACTGAAACTTAGGGAAGTGTCTTCTTTTGTTACCAGGTTATCATCTTCTGGTGCTAGTTCACAGATGACTTTATGAATCCCAGTGGACTCCAGAGAAAGCCAGATACAGGGCCTCGGCTCCCAGTTATGAAGGGACAGGGACCCAGCCACCAGGGAGGTCCTTGAGGGAATTTATACAAAACCCCAAGTTTGGATAAAATGCCTTTCTTCTTGTGATATGTTTCTGTATCTCGGTAAAATTGAGGGAGACAGATTTTAAGATTTAAAGTATAATTTGCTCCTGACAGTTAACCCTCTATTTCCCCTTTTTTGTTTATATATTTGAGTTTTTATTTGTTTGTCTGTTTGTTTTTTAGTAATAAATGATTTCATTCACTTATAGCTTGTTCTTAGGAGGTACACAAAATGCAGAGTTTAGGTACCTCAGCAGGACCATTGTCTATTTTAATCTATATTGAAAGCCTCATTGTAGAGCAGTGGTTTTCAACCTGTGGGCCTCATCCTCTTTAAGGGTCACATATCAGAGATCCTGAATATCAGATATTTACATGATTCATAGCAGTAGCAAAACTACAGTTATGAAGTAACAATGAAATAATTTTATGATTGGGGGGTCATCACAACATAAGGCTCTGTATTAAAGGGTCTCAGCAGTTGGAAGACTGAGAAGTGCTGTACAATCAGTAAATAGCTTCAGCAGACCATGTGTTTG